>KK119160.1:145061-159221 GCA_000611955.2 Stegodyphus mimosarum
GTGTCGTCCAGTTCGCCTGACCAACATAACTAACATTATGAATAACGGAGTCTTTTGAAATAATTCTCGCCTTTCTACGTGTTTTCATTCCTGCGAGAAAAAAATCTCAAATCTTCAAATTTGAAATGTCCCACATACGCAAATGTGTATGGCCCGTTTTGTTTCCAATTTAGTACATTCGTGGAAATTTTTGATATTTTGTATAAAGAAACTGAATTTGTTTGTTATTTTTGGGCTAATTTTCTCTTTTTCTTTGTAACAGTTATTAACTGCATTTAATTTTAATTAATCTCGCCCACTTTATTCGAATGAATGAATCAATGAAACCAATTGAAAAACTGTACCCTTCCCTCACTGTTGAACGCTGGTAATTCGACCTGGCTTCGATTCCAGTCGAAAGACCTGGGTGCATGGGGCGTTTTCGTGGTTTTCCCATGTGTAACGTGTACACAAGCCAGTTTTCTTAGAAAATCCTCCACGATGGCATCCTTCTTAGGCAGATAGCCCTCGAGTTCTTTGTCATAACTAAATACACCACACTACTCACTGGTAAAGTTACTGATTCCTGCACACTGTTTAGTCACTTTATAGGGACACTGGTATTTTCAAGTCGAATTTTCCGCTGCGCAGTACTGAATTGATATTTTCTTTTATAACACGTTTTAATATATAGAATATATCAAATGTTAAGTCATAGGGAAAAAAAGGAATTGAAGACGAAAATATCACATGATACATACCGTATATTCCGGCGTATAACGCGAACTTTTAATACAGAAAATAAGACCAAAATTTACAGGCGCGCGTTATAAGTCGGACATAAGAATGATAACTTACGGAAAAAATTAGATTTTTACATGCACCCAAATGCTGCTTATTTAAAAAGAAATGGCATACTTTGAAGTTAAACATTTTCATCATTAGATACCATGAAAATTCGTCATGTTCGTCTTCCGTTATATCATCGAATTTTGTTTCATCTTCACCATCATTGTTATTTTGATCCAATAAAAAAATAATCATTATCCATTCCATCTTTCACCAACACCAAATATCCTTGCTGCAGCACGATTTTCATTTTCTTTCGCAAAATGAATGGCTTTACATTTGAAACCGGCACTGTTTTTTTTTTTTTTTTTTTTTCCCCGGGAGAGCCATATTTACTACTAAAAGGAACACTAGATCAACTGCATTTTAACAGAAGCAAACGCGATTTACTAAAACCTTCGATTTTCAGTTCAAAATCTCGGCTTCAAATGACTACAGAATGAGAAAACATCTGACTTCTAATTCCACGAATTCATTTAGGTTGTAAGTGCTCTATAGTAGTATTCTTTTGGACATCTGCATTGAAGAGAATCCATCCTCTTTGCCGGAATATTTACTTCCTCAAACATTTAACCCACATTTTTGTTCCCCTTATCTCATGTCAGTGCGGTTTACCATTGTTCGAAAGGCTAGGACAAATGTTCGAGTAAGTGACCTGAAAAGATAAGAGCATTGCATACGTATCTCTTAGGTTTCTTCGTGAGGAACTGGGTGCGCGTTATACGGCGACTGTACTTAAAAATTAAAAACAAATGTAGCTTGAACTTACAGATGAGCGTTATACGCCGTAAAATATGGTACGTTGTGTGCATTTAGCTTTGTTTAAAGATTTCGTGATAGTGCGTTAATGTGACACGACGTTCTGAGTATTAAAAGATATATTGTCAAGTTACAAGGGGTGGAAGTAATTTTCTTTTTGAAAAGAAATTTATCGCTGCAGCCCAGCCAGTGTAATGGTTAGTGACCCTGACTGCCGTAGCGATTGGCCAAGGTTCGAATCCCGGGGCATGGTCGTAACTGTCCATCCCTCAACGGTGGTTACCTGTTATGTGATTATATAATGGAATGGCCACCACTTCCGGCTCTTGTAGTGGCGCAAGGTTAATGGCTATTAAATAATTCTTTTAATGGTCATTATAAAAAAAATAATAAATAAATAAATAAAGACTCATAAGTACGGACATTTTACCCTTTCTCCATCTATAAATATTAAACTTAAAATTAAATAAAGTAAATTAAATAAATAAATAACAATAAAATCAAAACACTTTCAATGTTGTCACATACTTCAAGTCGTCCAGAAAGTAAAGAATAAAAATAATAGTACTTGAAAACAGTGGAACTTGGACAGACACGCGGCATTCTTAAAATAGCTTCAGATTAACGTACAATGAAATTTCTCCCTGTGATCATTTAAAAGTAAGACTTGCATAAAAGCGTAATTACAATGAAAATCATTGAAAATCGTTAGCAGCGATGTTCTCCAAGATGCCCTCTTCCACCCAAAAGCAAAATAATTTTGAATCGTAGATTATCATCCCGAAACTGTAGTATTATTGTTTACAATTCAAAGATGAATAATGTGTTGTATGTATTAACGTTCATAAATATAACTCGTATTGCTTAAATTATCAGTGTAGTAACTGTATACACATTTCTCGTATGCCTCAGCATAAAAATAAAGAAGAAAAAACGGAATCATGATATGGATGATGAGCAAACTCACCTTAGACAGTCACAGGGGCTCACCCTCCATCCTAATTTACTGTACTAAACTTTTTCTCAAATCTTTATCGCCGTACCAGCACTAGTACATATAATTTACCATCTAAGGTAAACGCAAGGAAAATATAAAAAAAATTCCATCGAGTAAACTGCTCCCAGCTGCCTTGTTAGCTGCATTTTCTGTTAACGCAGCCACATTTCGGCACTTCTTCCAAATTGCTAATCTGGTTAAGAGACCTAATCTTTGTTGCGAAAGCGAATGGCGCTTTTCTAGTTTTCTACCTACTCATTCCAAAAACCTAAATCTGTTTTGTTGCTTTTAGTCCCTAACCAGAATTCATTTAATCACTTCAGGCGAAATCAAAGAAAAAAAAATAAATTCTACTAAACTCGTGTTGTTTAAAGTAACTGTGATTGAAGTTCCTGGCAATGTTTTTAATGGATCGCCTTTACTAATGCAGTGTTTTTAAGCCTCAACCTTCCTTAGATGTCCAAAATAAAAGACAATTTTGGCACATTCCCTAGCGTAGAATTTTATTATTATTTTATAAATGAACTTTAAAAGTGTTTCCAGAAAAATATATTCATGATTTAAAAACATTACCTTGTATTTTTTTAAGTTAAAGATTTTGTTTTTCGCGCAGTCAAACTTTGTTGACTTGATATAAAATGTAAGAGGAAAAAAATAATACATGATTTTATTATGATTATTAGTCTATAACAATTAATAAATTAATTTTTAGTTCAAATGTACTATATTTTTTTTAAAATTTCACTTTAAAAATTCTATTCAATTTGTTTTTTCTTCTTTTAAAGTTAGTACTGGAAAAGAGAATGGTCTATAAGTAAAATATCATATTGAGGAAATGTTAAAAAAATATATTTGAAGTGGACACCACATGACTTCCTTGTACGGCCTATTAAATTATACACATTTTTGCTGCATTTCATCTCAACTTGTTAGGTATTTCTCCCGCCTTCTTAGCATGCATTTGTAGTGTAGCTCGGCTCGTATTCGAGAGGTCCGTGGTTCGAGTCCCAGCGAAGGCATTGCTCATTTTGCATCTCTCCTGCTTCCAAATACCTAACGCCTCTACATTGATGATGATTCTCCACCACTAGGGTTCGGAGATAAGGTCTCCTATTCCTTAGTCCCCCTTTAAAATGGGAGTATATACGCCCGCCTTCTTAGCATGCCTTCGTGGTGTAGTTGCCTGCACATATTCGCGTATTCGAGAAGTCCATGGTTCGGGTCCCAGCGAGGGCATTGCTCATTTTTCATGCCTCCTGCTTCCAAATACCTAACGCCTCTACATTGGCGTCCGAACTAAAAAAGTATTGGATGATAATTCTCCACCACTAGGGTTTGGAGATTGGGTCCCCTATTCCCCAGTCCCCCTTTAAAATGAAAGTATATAAGGTATTTCCCCTTGCCAGCACATATTCGCGTATTCGAGAGGTCCGTGGTTCGGGTCCCGGCGAGGGCATTGCTGATTTTTCATGTCTCCTGCTTCCAAATAACCACGGACTTTACAAACTTATTTCCTTGAATTTCATTAGAGATGTATTTCTCATTCAATAAATTTAGTTCTTACTTTGCGACAAGGCAAAAGTACATAAAAACTCAAAGCATCTTCAATAATACTGTAAAGTGCAGAAAAACGTAAAGCACCAAATGCAACTTAAAGCAGTTTACAATTTTTACAATTAAAATTAGAGCTGGTACGGCAAAACAAGCAATTCGGCCAGCGGGAGGGGGGATAAGGCAGATTGTACAAACTGACTTAATTCACTGTTCTACTAAGAGTTCAAATGTAAACAAATGACAGTCTCGTTAGGCTTAGCACCACTTTTAAATTGTTCATAATTTTATAATTATTGCATACAGATTTACTACAGGCATAAAAATCTTAACCAGAACATAAGAACAACATAGTTCAATCACTTTTAAACCAAAAATGCGCAATTTTCCAACATTTAAGAATTAAAAAACTGCTGGGTGAGAGAGTGAGTATATATATATATGTATACGTACATATGGTGAGGCCGATTGTAAGCAAAAAGGAAAGTGCAGAACTACGTTCCATATACAAAATTTCAGCTTTCTTAGGCTACTCGTTTTTGAATTATGCGAGATACATTCATAGATGCATTCAGTCGTCACGGAAAAGTCTCTTCTGAATCCGTTTTACAATCCGTCTGAGGAACGAGTCCTTTATTCTGTCCGTACATACACATGCCACCCAAAAACATCGTTCAAATTATTCGAAAGCGATTAAAATGTATACTTCCGTTGAAATATGATACCGGAAATGTTTTGCAATTACAATACTTCCTTTACTTTGTACAAGGAAATAAAAATGGAAGCACTTTCAATTTAACGAAATGATCGACAAGCTTCGTAGTAATTAAAAAGGGAATATTGGGTTCAGTGAAGGAAAATTTAAATGTTCAAACCATTTACTTGTAATCTTAAGTTGTAAATACTGTTGTGGTAATTCTTCAAGTTTTTCATTGTTCGTAGCATTTATGACCAAGATGGTCTTATGCATAGCTTTCTTATTCTGGGTATCAACAAACTCTATTCTCCCTAAATTTCTTGTCCTAAAATTTCAAGTAATTCTTCAGGTGATTCATTGTTCGTAGCATTTATGACCAAAATGATCTTATGCACTGTATCCTCTGCATTCAATCTTGTTCAAGCTTTCCTATTCTGGATATCAAGAATCTCTATTCTCCTGAGCTTCTTGTCCTGAAATTTCAAGACTAAGGTCTCCAAAAGTGCGTCCAAAAACATGTGGATAAAATGATTATTTTGAGTATTAAGAACAATGGAATCACCTTCAATTCACAATGGAAAAATTGCTTCCTGCCTAATCACTGAAATACGCAAGTGTCGTGCTTAGCAGGATGGTGAGGGTTAGATTACTCTTGATAATCCATTTTAAACACTAGTTACACGTAAGAAGCTAGTACATGTAAGAAGCTAGTAACACGTAAGTACAACAATATTTACAGAGATTAATCCAATGCAGTTTGGGGGGAAAAAAGCGCAGCCGTAAACATTTTTTAATTCAAATGTTACTCAACACCCTACAAAATTACCAGCCACGCGGCTAGAAACCAAATTCAAATCCACACTTCTGTTAATTAACTGTCTGTCTGTCTTGCTGACAATGAACAGAAAGATGATTATGATTGGCTTATCTCAGGCAGATACATGATAGCAAAATAATGTACTTTTTATTGTGCCTCAGTATCAAATTTATCGCGAACGTTCTCCTACCTCTATAACTATAGCTGCATAGAAATTTTGAATGCGTAGTAAATTTTGTAAAACGCTGTAAAATGTGCTTGTAATTTTAATGCTTTTTTTAATGTTTTGAAAATATTAGCTTTCTGCTCTGAATTCTGATGAATTTTCAGAGCTTAAATTTCACCGAAGTGTACTCCAGTACTCCTTAGTTTTGGGGGTAAATCATAATTCTAGGCGGAGCGCACCGGAGCCCTAAATAACAAAAGCTCCGGAACTTCTTTTATGTAACTGAACAACAAATTCAGCATAACTTTGATCTCGAAAATTCTGTTTTTTAATAAAATTATATTAAAAATCGAATCTAACTTCTCAAAGCATACTTCTGTTTCCTTGGGAAACAAACCCTTAAACGGAAGTCGAGAATTTTAAGGAAAGAAAAGTCTCTAGCCAGATGTCAAAGGCTTATTTTTCTGAAAATACGATGAATTTATGATAGCGGGTAAATTTTTTTTTCCAGCGCTAGTGTCTTCCTGCAAAATGAGCACCTGCAAACTTTTCGGAAAGATGTAGCCAAAGATGGAGGGTGAAAGTTGTCATTGGTTGCTTTTTTGTCAGCTAACCTTCGAATTTGGCAAAAATTTGCCATCTTGTCACATTCTGCTTGACAGCTAGAATTATATTGGTAGGAATTCGTTGTCAGATGGAATGTTAGACTTGTCTGAAAATGCTGAACTCTTCTCTTTTTGTTTTCACATTTACACATCATCTGTTGAAATTTCCTCTATATTATGAAACTGTTTATAGCATTCTCTCTAGTCTCCTTAGTGACGCTTTAAACATTTTAACGCTTTTCATTGGTGTGCTGGGAAAAAGAATGGTGTCAGTTTCTATCATCCCTTTGAAGCAGTATTTAACTATTTACCATTTATTTAATAACTGATTAAATTAGTATTCATTTCTTAACACTTTATTAAATTTTAATTTTAATTATTTAATTATTCTAATTATTGATTATTTTAATAATTAAATTTTTCATTATTAATAATTTTATTAGTCATTTATTTATTTATTTATTCTTGTTCCTGTTTCCTCACTGTCTTCCATAGCGCACCAGCATTTCTAATTTTAGAAATTAAGCCTTGTGAATTTTAGATTTAAGCAAAGAAAGTAATCGCCAACTGGGAACTCGTTTACAGGAATGACTTGACTTCAGATCTAACTTGAGAATAAATTATGACAACTTTTGATCTCTTATTTATTAAATTTTTTCGGAGCATATATAAGATTACATATGTTTGCGTGACAATCATTATAAACTTCTTGCTTTCTTATTATTACTTGGTATTTGATAAATATTATATTCTGATAAAGTTTTGTAGCTTGGGGAAAAAGTACTTCAAATTATCTACACGGATTGCAAATGTTCATCGGTCTTTTCTTATCAATTTTCAAATTTGAAAAAAAACAGCTGCTCACATATAAATGTACTCCCAAATAGATTAATATTCTTAATGCAAGACTTCCTAACTTAGATTATTTAATCTGTGATGAGTACAAATAAAAGTTAATGAAATCTGTATCTTCAAATTTCCAAGTAAGATTACAGTGTAAATTAACTACATTTATAGATTTCATGGCTGGTTATTCAACTTCATTTTTAATGGAAGTAAAAAAAATTATAAACTCGAACTTCAAACGACTAAATCTTGAAATCTTTGCAACAAATCATAATTGAAACGTCTTCGCGGGCCGTATTAAAATTGCTTCGTGACAGTCTTAAAATCCAGAGATCATAATGAATAAATTCTCTAGATCTGAAAAGTTTTAAATAATTTTCAATTAGTGTTTTCATATGTTTTTATTTCAGAATTTGCTAAACAATATTTTTCATTGACACAATGTCGAATGAGATTTCTTGTCAGTCTTTTGAAAGTTATTTTCGTTCCTTAATTTTAAAAGTGATGTTTATTTGTACTTTAAAAGTATAGATGGCGGCACATGCTTGCTAACTTTATGTTCTCTACATTACCTGCTGAAAAGAGCTGTAATAGTTGTTAGAGTATCTTAAATTTCCATAGTAACAAAGCCTTTTATCTTGGTGTTAGTCTAAGAGATTAACCTGGAAAATCATATTAAAAATGTAATAGGTAAAGCGGTACGAATTTCTGCTCATCTCAGGTTTTTATTTAAAAAACTCATCGTATTTCAGCCTGGCAAGCAAAAAAGGGTTGCATACTTCTTTCGTAAGACTAAATATTGAAATATCTTAAATGAAATAGTAAAGAAGTTACTTGAAATCCAGGCTACTAAGCAATCCTATAGATAATTGTTGTATTCTCCATATTCGAAAAAATCTTTGCAAAATCCCCCCCCCCCAGTAATGATAATTGTTGTATTCTCCATATTCGAAAAAATCTTTGCAAAATCCCCCCCCCCCCAGTAACTAACGTGTTAATTTCAGGCTCCTCAAGTCTTGAATTCCCACGCTGAATTTAATGAAATCCGTATGAATAATTTTTGTATACATTTTTATGTTATTTGTATAATATATCATATCACCTATATTTTTAGCAAATATCTCTTCTACTGTATGCATTTGTATGTTACTGCTGTAGTTCCTTTTCATAACGGATTCAACGTGCCATTATGTTTTAAACTTTCCTGTAAATGCTTTCTTCACAGATATAGGCCTATCTTGATCACCAGTTCACCGGTTCTGGAACATCTTCCCTTCGATATAACTTAGCTTAATCGCGAATTATATTTCAGCCGTATTTCTATCTTTTTCAATTCAAATTTAAATAAAAAGAAAAAAAAAATCTAAAAGCTTTCAGATTTTATGTTACGACCAAAGGGACTTTTTTTTTAACATTTTGAGCGTTACCTTTATTTATTAAATATCATGTTCTTCGCACTTAAACCATAAAGTTCCATTCAGAAGTAATATCGCAAAATAATTTTAAAATGAGCATATCTTTAGAATTTCCGATACACAGCCTGGCGCCCTAGAGATAAAAGATGGTGGTGTTTTTTTTTTTTTTTCCGAACAGTGTTGCCATTGGTCGCTTTGAAATCGTTGAATTTGTTAATCAAAAATTCTTTAATGTCTGACAAAATATGAAGTAGATAATAAAAGAAGTTCCAATTTCCAAATTAGGACTTTGAAGAAATTCGGTGGAGGATTACGTTATTCAAAATTTGACGGCTCTAGGTACCATTGTTTTATCACAGTACGAGAAACATGCAAACATTTATGCAGATTCTTCATTACTTAATTTCTTTAAATATTATACAGGGCTGTAATATTTGGTGGGAACAGTTTGAAAAGTGAATCAAGCAGAAAATGAATCGACGCAAAATACCAAAGCGAAATTAATAGCCCTTCTGAGCTGACGCTCCTTTGGGTAAAAAAAACTATTATTATGTATTTATTAATCTATTTCTAGTAATCATTCGCAACGAAGGAGAATGTTCTACAAGGAGTAGGGTTAATAGTAGTAGGGAGAAGAATAAAAGCTTCCATAGACGCAATGAAAACCTGTTTCGCTTCTGCGCTCCTGTGCTGAGGAGCCACGATTATTATCAATGAAATTGCAGCGCGGGGTGGAATTTAAATAGTGCATTCCGAGGAGATGGTAACTTTTTAACTTTGAGATAACTTCAAATTTTTACTTTTCATACATTTCCGGAGTTTTGCTCACAAAACTCCGGAAGTGTTTATTAACTAACATCACAAAGTGCACTTTGTGATGTTAGTTAATCTCGTTTCAAAAGGTGTTCTGAAATTTTAAATAAAAAATTATAAATTGAAATTTGGGGGGAATTATAGAAATCCCATCCGATTTTTATTTTCAGTTTAAACAAGAAACCACACGTAAGAGAAAATTTAAATGAAATAAATTTCTTAATACTTATCAGGATTCAATGGTTCCCCCCCCCCACCCCTAAGATAAACTGTGTAGTTGATCTTTTATCTCCTAATCGTTAATTGTCTTGTTGTCTCCTTAGAGATTCTTTGCCCGGGTGTTCAAACACCGTTCAACTGAAGGAAGACTAAATATTAATTTACGCTTCTTCTAGGTGGAGTTCACCAACCGACTCAGATTATTTATGCTTCAAGTGACTCTACAGGCGCAGAAAATACATCAATGAAAACATCCAATTAGCAAAAATAATGTTGTAAATGTTAGCAAAAATTTATCAGTTAGGTATGTTATAAATTATGTGTATTTAAAAGTGGAGCATTTGGGCAGATTATTAAAACGGAATCATTGGTTATCTATAGGCTGACGTTTCATGGTCTTTGGGGAGCGAGAAAGTGCAAAGAACCTGCACTTTATCTCACAAAACAAAATATATTAAATTCTAATGCATTGTTTAACCTTTTACAAAAATAGGAAATCTAAATTATTGTGGATGGAATTAAAATTAAAGGAAAGGGGGGAAAATGTGGAAGGTTTCAAATTTTAACGGGCACCCAAACGTATTTTTTAAGGCTTTTTACACTTTCGCTGAGCTCTCAGTCTACTAGTCTGCTTACTCCTACTAACGCATTTTTTTTAACTTTATGATTAAGCATCGTTTCCTTCACACTTACGCCAGATATAATTCAACAGCAAAATTACAAAAATTTTAAAAGCAGCATAGCAGTATACGTTTAGAATTCCCGATGCAGCGTCAAGTGTAGGCATACTTTTTTTTAACAACGGTGCTACTGCTCGTTTTGAAATCGTACAGTTTGTTAATCAAAAATTCGTTAAAATTTCCCAAAATACGAAACAGATAATAAAAAAAATTCGAAATTTAAAATTCGATTTCCAGGTGGATTTGGTGTTCTTTAAATCGGTGGATGATTGGCCAAAAGGGAAAATCATGTACTTTGAGCCGAAGTCTTTTCCCCGTCACAGAAGGGGAAACAAAGTAGTTGCAAGTAAATAGACGTTCCACTCAGCGAAGACCTTGTAATTTTACCCGCCCTATTCGGGCCTTAACTTTTCCTTTAAGTCCGATGTCTTTAAGTGGCTTAAATTTGGCGACCCTTTGCCAAACTCAGCATATTAATTAACAGCACTAACTTCCACAGAGCAGCATACTTATGTTTTCTCCGTTCAACCACATTTTAAAAGAAATTACTCAGCATAGAATACAATTTATTTAGATTCTATCGGGTTTAAGAACTAAGTAGTGAAACAAACTTGAATTACAACTAAAAATGTTCTTTTTTGTAATTTTGGTTTTTAAAAAAAAAATTGGGGAAATTAAGTTAAAAAAACTAAAATGCTGGATTTATAAATAACTCCCTTCCTTAATAAGTATTAAAAATAATTAGTTTATTCAGCTAGATTGACATTTCTCTCTGCGACATACTATTTAAAAGAAAAAGCTGATGTATACACCATATGACTTATTTGTACGAAATCTTAAAATATACGCATATTTTCCTGCATTTCATTTAAGCTTATTGAATAGAATTAAATCTACTTCGTCGACAGCACATAAACCGACAGCACAGAATAAAATAAATGCACTCTTTAAAATTCACTATATTTATTTACCATAGCGACACTCTGGGGCTAGGATCACTTAACAGCGTTACATCTCATTCATTTCATAACTCAGAATGCACAAAAATGATATCATTTGAAGAATTATGTAATCTTTGCCACATGTTCCATTACTCTCAGACTGCGTCTAGTGATAAAATGAACATATATGGGAAGTTAAACATGAACATCACGTTTGGAAGGGCCGCTTACTATCACACGGCATATGTGGCAGATATTAAAGATCCTTGCATACTCGGATTGCAATTTCTAAGGACATACAATTTTTCCTTGGACTTCAAAAACAACAAACTGCTTTCAGCATCAGACGACATAATTATCCATCATCAAAAGGGATCCTCACCTGGAAACGCCGATGTCTTGTCTGAAAGACGCTGCCCAGAAAGCTGCCGAAAGAAGATACTGCGGTCGAAGAGAAACACCAGATTACCGTCTATTGTCCATCCCAGATGCTCTCCGAACGAAACCTTCGTCTGACTTGTGACCTCCTGTTTAGTCGCCGTCCAGATGCCCCTTCATCGCCTGAGGAACACATCCAAGATCTCCAGGCTCGGTTTGAAGTGATGCACAATTTTGAACGAGAGAGAGTCAACTTCGCGACGAAGAAAATGAAGACCAAATACGACACGAGAGGTACTTAACATCAATTCAACGAAGGAGACAAGGTGTGGTTGTGGAATCCGATTCAGCGGAAAGGACCTTGTCCGAAACTACAGTCGCCTTGGGATGGTCTGAACACACTCCTAAACAGGCTGAACGATGTCGTGGTCCGGATCCGTAAGTCATCGAACTCTAAACCTAAAGTCGTTCATTACGACAGGCTTGTTGATAAATTCCCCATAACATTAACTGTAATGCCGATAGAGGGCGCTTTTTCTGTTTGTTAATGAATAAGTAGAGGAGTTTGAGATGTGAACCGAGGTATACTGAACCTTCGATGCAAGTTATGCTGTTTTAATAAATAATTTAATAGTGTGTTATATCTCTGTTTGTGATGAAAGAGAACTTTTATTCTTGAATTTTTATTATGGTGAGCACAGCCGGGAAGATTATCGTTTGTTTCAAAATGCAATATAATTTGATGTTCTTCGAATGTGTTTCGATTCGAGCTTGTGCTGTCGTACGAGAAGGTTGTTTTCGTCTCGTCTGCTGCTCCCGCTACGGACTATCGTCTGCGTCGCTTCCCCCTTGTGGATGACTCAGCGCACACCTGCTTTTATACGTCTGGATATCAACATCACACCTGCCACTTTGCTTCCTTGGAGTTGGACTGCTGCTTTGAGGTGACTCACTTCTTGGGCGGTAAGAAATTTCTTTATTCTCGGCATGGCATTACGTTAGGTACTTGGCATGGATGAGGATAGGCAGTTTCAAAATACAGTAGAGCAATCGTATGATTTAGTTAAAAGATGTCTAGAGGATTTTAATATCACAAAGGAGGGTGGTTTGTTTTCAGCATTAGATCAGTTAAAACTTCGCTGCATTGAGCGTCATAATCAGCTTATCACGCTTGATCATTCCCCAGAAATCTCGCAACAAATTGTTGAAGCTGAAAATGTTATAAACGCTATCTCGATCGTTATCGATCAAGAGAAACTTAGGATGAACGCGGCTCAAAGCCAAAACGCCGAAATGGCATCAAACACACAAAATAGCATGCAAAATCAAACGCAGAAAAATAGCAAATTAGAAAATGCTTCATTAAAGAAAAACAACAGCACTAAAGCGCGGAAAAAGAAAATCACCTCTGACGAGGAAGGATTCAAAACTCCGACAAAAACACATAAGCGTACGCTTTCAAATTCGGAAATTGTTTCCCCAGTTCATAAAAATAAATTTCAAGATTTAACTCCGGAAGACCATATGGATCAAGGAGATGAAAATACAGATGAATTCGTTCTCCCGAAGAAAAATGCGAACCATATTCCCCCAATTGTCTTAGCGGATTTCAACGCTGATTGGGACAAATTAAAAGAAGAGATTGAAAGCCTAGGTGTACAAAAAGTACGCGGAAATTTAAAGGGCGACACCCTCAATATTAAAGTATTTGAAATAAATGACTATCGTATAGTCACTAAAATGTTCTCAGACAGAGGTGTGCCCTTCCATACCTACAAGATTAATTCGGAAAAACCAATAAAAACACTGATTAAGAAGCTCCCCAAAAATTCAAATATTGATATTATTAAGAAGGAACTATTAGATCTTGGCATTCCTGTGCTAAAAGTCAGACAAATGACCCGATTTGAAGACGGAAATGTAACTAAATTGCCACTTTTCATAGTTGAAACGAAAAGAAGTCCCGAGGGTAAGAAAATCCATGACGTTAAATCGTTAAGAGGATTAGACGTTTTTGTCACAACATATAGATCTAAACCAGGTCCCGTGCAGTGCCATAAGTGCCAACGGTACGGGCACACACGAGACCTATGTAATTATAAGCCGCGATGCCAGAAATGCGCAGGCCCCCATGAAGGATTTCAATGCACTGCCAAAAAAGGAGAAAAACCACCAGTGTGCGCCCTGTGCGGAGGAAATCACGTTTCTTCGTACAGAGGTTGCAGTAAATTTCCTAAAAATTTAAAGAAAAACAAGCAGAATGAAAATAAACAGGATGAAAAGTCAGAAAAATCACAAAATGTAAAGAAATCTAAATTTAAATTAAACTCAGAAGAATTCCCACCACTTCCCGGATCTAAAACCGAAGCTCAACCTAACGAAAATTTAACTTGGAAAAAACCGGAAAACAAGAAACAAAATGATCAGCCCTCCTTTTTCGATTGGATA
>KK119161.1:0-20482 GCA_000611955.2 Stegodyphus mimosarum
TACGACTCTGATACGAGTTCGAGTCAGACTCTACTGCCGTACCAAAGCTCCCTGATTCGAATCTCGAAGAAGGCTTGGGTGTTTGTAAAAGTAAGATGTCTGCGCGGCATGGGGGCACTCAAAATATACTGCAAGCTGAAAGTTCTCTCAAGAAGCTGATGGTAAGAAAATAGGACTGGGAGACCATCAAACTCGCCCTCCGGGGTACTCTCCCTCGAAACTGAGCTAAAGTGGTGCTGTCACGTATTTGGTTCTCAAGGCTCTTGCCAACGACAGCTGCAATCTTGTACTCCTTGCCAAGATACATTTTCTGGGCTTGCTTGTGCTGACTACGCCTGACAAAAGAAATTAGTAACATCAACGCATTATATTTTAATTATTCATCACTTATTATTTTTTTGTATTATTCCTATTATTTATTACCTATTCATTTCTGTTGCCGTTCCGTCGGAGTGTCATAAAGATGTCGCAAATTTAATTTTAGAAACTAAGCTCTGTGCATAGGTGATCGTGGTAATACAGTAACATATTGAGACTACTTAATTGCAGCCCGCAATTAAAATTTTAATTTACCTGCAAAAATTAGATAATTATACTTGCTTCGTTATATTCTAAACGACAGTTTGTAAACTGGTACTTTC
Organism: Stegodyphus mimosarum; assembly: GCA_000611955.2. Classification (NCBI taxonomy): domain Eukaryota; kingdom Metazoa; phylum Arthropoda; class Arachnida; order Araneae; family Eresidae; genus Stegodyphus; species Stegodyphus mimosarum. The sequence goes on from KK119161.1 coordinate 642, forward strand.
GAAAAAAGTTTTAGAATTAATTATTTCATAATAATTTTTTTGTATTATTTCTCTTATATTTTAATTGCTTTCACAATCGTTAACACAATTTAAGATGATAGCGATAAAATGTATTTAAGAAGATGGTGATAGATGCATTGAAAAAATTTTATGCCTTTTATTTCATTGATCTTCTGTTTATAAATGCAGTAATTATAATTAAAAATTCACAAGTAAATTTTCCATTTAATGTATCTTTCAGAGATAATGCGAATTCTTCTCCCTGCAATAACTGAAGAGAAAGTTGCTACTATAACATCTAACTGGTTGAAGTATGCAAAGCAACGTAAAGAAAGAAATGAAATGTAACTATGAAAATAAATTAAAATTGAATATTCATTCTGGATGCTAGAATTTCCTTATGTGTATGAATTTTATGTACCGTTTTGTACAGAAGCTGTCTTGAAATCTTAAAATCTAAAAACTTAAAGTTTATATTAGTTTTTACTAAATTATAAGTATTATAAATTCTTATGTTTGAAACTGTCTGAGTTTCCTCTAACAGTAAATCAAATGATCATAGAACTATTTAATACTTATTTAAAAATCTGGAGTTTTCTATCAATTTAAAATAATTTAAAATTTAATAAATTGTTTTAAAACTCTTGTACAGTCACTGCTCATCTCAATGCATATAATAATAGCATTAGATATCTTATAACAATAATACATATTTTGTTTAATTTCAGGAAGCCGAAGGAAGCATTGTAACCACATATTGTGAATACATGAGTCATATTATAAAATTCAATGATGCCATCTGAAAAAAACTTATTGTATGTGTTTACCTAATTGTTGATATAAATAAAATGTGTTATTAACAGTATTAACTTCTAATTAATTAAGAAAATGCTTCATAAAATATATTAAAAGGATCTTTAAAATTTTTACACGAAATGGATTTAAGTTTCTTATGGTTTGTCTAGGTGAATGGATATTTTACATCTTCATATTTATTAATTAAAACTGTCTTACATTTATTGGAAAAAATGCTAATTTTGTATGTTTAATTTCATTCACATAGCTGTGTTCACTGGAGGTATTTATTGTTCTACTAAATATTTGAATGAAGAAATACAAGTTTAATTTACACAAAAACTTTTATCAATATATGTTGTAAATTCAGCGAAACATAAATACACAAAAAACAAATTATTTCAACAATGTGCTGATCAACACAGCATTTTGATAGTAGGATGTAATTATTCCCTTAACTGCTAAAAAAGTCCTTTGTTGAGGCATGCCACATATCAATACGAAAGTCACATGCACAATGTATTTTTAATTAGTTTGAAAAAGCACATAATAAGTTTTATGAAAAACATATGTATAATATATTTTAAAGATTTTTCAGCTATTTCATTTAGTTTTCCCTAGGCTCTATAAATAGTATTTAAACATTGCTATGAAGACAGTAAGTAGTAAAATGTATATTCTCAGAAGTGACTACTGAAGATTTTCCATAACTGAGCCTTAGTAACAATAATTGTTGCATGAACTAGAATTATTTATTCATGCAAATATGTTATGCTTTTACATTATAAACTGTGTAAAATTATGCTAATTTTAAACTTTAACTGATGAGAGAGCAGTAAAATATGTTTATTAAATACAGAAATATTTAAACTAAGTGATTCAAATTAATAAATAATAAAACGAATTAAATAGTATTTTTATTTAATACAATTATTGAAATATATTGATGATATGCAGGGTAAGAAAATTATTTTAAACTTGTAAGTTAAATGTAGCACAAATTTGTAATTTTTCAATGAAGAAGCAATGGTGAAAGCAAATACATGTTTTATATTACTATATATAAATTTCGTGATTTATTTTCCACGGCCATATTTTCGATCCACTTATTTTTTTTACCCACAGCTATTCGTTCTTTATTTCAGATTAAGCCTCATATCGCTAATTTGAAGTCTAAGATTTTATTGAAAGATTGTGTTGATTTACAAAAAGGTTTTTATTCAAAACATAGCATTTCGTCATAGAAGAAAGTATTCAATAGGTAAATATCGTGTCTTTATGTAGTATTAAAACGGGTTTTCTTTAAATTAATTGTCAAATCTAATAATTCTATTCATTTTCTGGAAGAAAAAGCAATTAAGGAAGAGAGAAATGCAGAAGGCAAAATTGTACAAAGCCAAGCAATTAAAAAGTACATTGCAAAGTAAATAGAATTTTTGAAATATTTCTATTTGGTAAGAAAGGCGGGGGAGGTATTCAATTAAGAAATGTAATATTTTTAATAAGCTCTTATAAGAACTCCGACTTTTAATACAGTTTCGAAATTTTGAAATAAGTGTCTTTAAATATTAAATTCTAAGGAAAGAAAGCAATGTTATGCTTCTTCTGGATAGGTGTAATACTCAAAAGTCTTTGCAATGTAAAATGCTTAGAAAATTAGATGAATGTATCATCACTTTTGGATCATACATTCATCTAATTGTCATCTAATTTGCATTTGAAGGTATACGCTATGCTTAACATAAAAATGTAAATGAATCATAAATGCATCACAGTTATATAACTTAAATATAATTAGATATAATAGTAATCATTGAAAAAATTTCATATGATTATGTTGAAGATATTCAATAATTTAAAAATTTCGAAGATTCTGGTAAGATTTTAAGAACTTGAAGAGTATATCTGCATTTTCTGTACACTCTAGTTTACAGTCATATAACCTTAATAGGATGAGATACAACATCAGTAAGATGAGAAAATTTAAAATAATTATATTGGATATTTTCAATTATTTAAAAATTTCGAATATTACGGAAGTATTTTTATACCTTGAAAAGTATAATACCTTTTACTGGATCATTAAAACATTGTTGTAGTTATCTGTTCTTTAAAATAGGAGTTCATCACTCTAAACATTTGGAAAGTAATCCAGAGTTGCGTGACATGCATTTACATCTTTAGTGACATTATATTCATGGCACTTTATTATGCTGCATTCATGTTACTCTATGGCTTTAGTCGAAATAAGTTGTTACATGAATGTCGCAGTGCGACTTCACAAAAATTTCACAGTGCAATTTCACGACAACGTTGCAGCGCGACTTCGCATCCATGTCGCAGTGTGACTTCACAACAATGTCATAATGTGACTTCACATCAACTTCGCAATGTGACGTCGCAAAAGAGGACATTAAGCCATTCCTACAACGTTACTGCGACATTGAGGTCGTCACAATGCGACACGTTTGCAATGTTGCAGCGACGTGCCGTGCTGTTGGGGAGTGCTATTATAAATACATAAAACACTTTAAAGACTGTTGCTTTAAAACAAGTCTGCCGCAAATACGTAAAATACTATTGCTTTAGAACTTCAAGCCAATTCCGTCTTCTAGCTTGCCTCGTACCTATGATAATGATTGCTGTGACAAATGATTGAGTTTACTGAAGTCCTAAAATCATCTACACGGCGATAGTGACGTTATAATACTAAATGAGGGGCGTATCGGTAAGACTTTGAAATACCTATTTTAAAGTAACAGATTATAGATTGATTTTTTGTATAAAGTCACGTAGGCAAACTGAAAAAAAAATAACGTTGTATTCACATAGCTGAATGACGTATGTAATTCATATAGCTATGAAGTATATAATCCCCCCTCAAGAAAAAAACTCATCAAACATTTGAGTCTTTGTGATTTGATTTTGGCTAATAGGACTTATAGCTTAACGTCTTGTTCTCTTTTGAACATTTTATGTAAATCTATAGAATGAGTTCAAAATGAATTTCCATAATGAATCCTCATATAGAAAACGCAAAGTTCTAGTTAGTGCTGCCACTTCAGTCATGCACTTCAATAATTATAAAATAAATTTAACAATAACTGTTGAATCTTTTCTCACAGAAGCTATCAGAAAAAAAATCAGTTTCGAATAAACCAGAACTAAACATCAAACATGTCATATCTGAACTTACGAAGATTGTCATTAAGTGGAAATAATTAGATTTTCAAAAAAAAAAATCGTTCTTCATTCATTTCATCCGATTTGCTGAAATTTAACTGTAATTTTGAATAAAAATTTTAAGCATTAAGAACATAAGATATCCGTGTGATTGAAACTGATCTTGGAAGATTTACAAAACTCATTTATAAAAGAAATAAAAAACTTGCTTTTGTAAAGCAAGTATAGATAGAATCCACTGCAGGAAATATAGAGATTTTGGTTAACGATCAGAAATTGTTAACTGAGAAAGACGAAGGGGCAATACATATTCAATTTGAAATAATGTTTGATAAATTATTAAACAGGAGTCGATGATATTACACAATAAATTTTTCAAATACATTTCAGATTTTTCTTACAGATTAATGAACTGAAAATACAGAATAATAATTATTTTGTCAAAATATTGCTTAAATTCACTGTTTTATGTGCAAACTATTTGAATGTGTAGTCATTTATATAACTAATGAAACTTGCTAATTTTGGATTTCAGTATATACTTTTCAGTTTGCACAGCATAACACATAATTTTCCTTATCATTATAGTATTTATTTATTTTTCGGTGATAATTTCCATACTTTTTCCGATAAGATATATTTTCCAAAATGTCACTTCTTTCTTTAGTTCGAGAAAATGGGGTTTTACCGCACCGCACAAATTGCGATACATTTTAATGTTAACAGCATAAATCAGGAATTAGCAAGATTTTCTTATTTCAACAATTTAAATTCGTTTAACCTCTAATACGAGCATCTTTTCCTATTTTGCTAATGCTATTGCTTAAATTTTATCAAAGAATGGAAAACATATTTAATTATGCAGTTTGAAATTTGTTGTGAGCAGTTGAAGATCTTAGAGGAAAATTAATAAATTGCATTTACTCTCGTCTGTTTGTTGTGAAAACTTCATTCTATCCCTAAAGATTCTTTAAATTGACTTTAATGGCAAATGAAACTAATTTCATGCACACAAAAGTCTGAGTAATTACCTAATGGAATTTAGCATTTTTCAGTTCGGGAGACAAATATTTGTTTTCAATTTTAAGATGAAATGGAATTTTCTAGTTGAAAATACAGCACATCAAAGTATACGTATGACAGTAGAAACCATGATCAAATCGCGTTTTTTATGCTGTTTTCAAATTATACAAGACACTAATATAAGATATTTAAGATGTGTGCAGTATGCTTTAAAAATAGAGAAATGTCATAGTACTCCCTTTTCGTAACTCGTTCAAACGGAACTCGATTTTAATCCACGTCATAAGACTACTTGCATTTCACTAAAAATGAAAAATCGGCTATTCTTATAGTACGTGAGAAACATGAATATTTAACATAATAGTGGAACTCGAAAGCAATTTTTATGCATTTAAATGAACAAAAGTAATGAAAAGAAAGAATAGATAAATTAAATTTAAAAAAAAATCTGAAAGTCTTCAGATTTTGTATTACGCCCAAAAGGGTGTTTCTTTTTATTTACACAAACATTTCGAGAGCATTTGGGATAATGTTCAGTTTTGCCACAGCTCGTTTTGAAATTGTTGACTTTGTCAATAAAAAATTCTTCAAAATGTGAAATAGAAAAATCTGAAAGCTTTCAGATTTTACATTATCATCAAAGGGCTTTTTTTAACATTTCGTGCACGACCTTTATTTATGAAATATAATTTTCTTCACACTTGAACCGTAAAATTCAGTTCAAGAGCAATATCGCAAAATACAATTAATTTTTCAAGGAGCATATGTTTAGAATTTCCGATGGACAATCAATAAAAGTCTCGAGCGCTGGAGATAAAAAAGTTTTAAGTTTCTACGTTGCGTGTAATTTCAAAATTATTCTGCAACGGTAAGTGATCTGTTGTAATAAAACTCGGGGATAATTCAGATTATAATCATTTCTTAGTACAATATCTTGCTTATTTAAGAAACGCATTTAGTGAGATAATTACAACAATTTTTAACTGTAAAATTATGAATGTTTTGAATTCGTTATTAATTTAAATGAGATTACAGAGACTGAATTGTTATAGTTAATGCTAAAATTAATTATCTTAGCACATGATTCTGTTAAAAAATATGGTTTAAATTTTAAATTGATTATCTTGTTAGGATACAAACTGTAAAACAACTGATTTAAAGGAATAAAATGAGATTTTCAAGGTCGCAGCTACAGGTTTTTCAATTTCACTCTTTTAGGACTTTGTAAGTCTGAAGGTCGTAGATATTTCGATATATTAGTTAAGAACTGCTCATAGGCAGTTTTCTAAGCGGATCTCCAGACCAACAGTCATTTTCATTAAACGAAGAAACTTATTTGCTATTTTATTTTTATTTATTTATTCTTAATTTCTTGAAAGTTCTCTTGCATTGTTTTTACTTCCTTGTACGAAGTAAAAAGGAAGTATTGTAATCGCGAAAAATTTCAAGTACCATATTTCAAAGGAAATATCTATTTTGACCGCTACCGAATGCAATTTAACGATGTTTTTGAGTGACATCCGTACGTAAGGACATAATAAAGGACTCTTTTCCCACCAAATAATTATAAAACTGATTTAAAATGAATTCTGAAGAGATTTTTTCGTGGCATCTCTGCGTACGTAAATACGTACGTATGTATGTATATATGTGTCTCGCATAACTCAAAAACGAGGAGCCTCAGAATGTTGAAATTTGGTGTATAGGGCTGCTATAACATGTAGATGAGCATCTCGCATTTTGGTTGTAATCGGCCGCACCAAAAGTATATAAATATATCTATGTATATGTATATATATATATATATATATATATTACTCGGCTCAATGAGCTCTGTTTCTTTATTCGTATAAGTTTGTAAATTGCGCATTTTTTGCTTTAAAAATTATTGAATTATGTTGTTCTTATCTTTCGGTTAAACGTTTTATGCCCGTAATTAACCTGCATACAATAATTGTGGAATTATCAACAATTTAAAAGCTTTTAAAGTGCGGCTAAGCATAATTTTTGGTTATGATAGCGGCCATATCTGTTTACATTTGAAGCGTAGCAGAATAGTGGATTTCTTGCCAATCTAGAGAAACTAAGCTTCGAAACATTATTGCGAATTAAATTATGCTTGATTCATTGTGGAATTATCATTTAAGGTATTAGCTGGTTTTTGCGTACAAATTGTAAATTTAATTGTAAAAATTCTTTTATTAGTTGTTTTAACTGTACTCGGTATTTTATATTTTTCTATATCTTTCAATTTTTAGTGAAAATATTTTGAACTTTTATGTATTTTTGCCTTACCGCCAAGTCAGAATTGAATTAATTAGTAGCGCATGCGTATCAGGCAAGCGGCGCTGAATCGTCTGTGAAAAAAAGTTCTTTCTTATTTGTTTAATTTCTTTTTATACATCGTTTTAGATTTATTATAGTATTTGAATAGAATTGTGGTAATTCTTCAGATGCTATAATATTTGCTCAGTCTGAGTTGTAAAATGAATGAGATTATTGCTGTTAAGTGGACCTAACGACGAAGTGTGACTATGGTAAGTAAATATAGTGAACTTTAAAGAGGGCATTTATTCTGCTGTGGTTTATGCGCTATCGACGAAGTAGATTTAACTCAGAATTCGTTAACTCTTAATTCAAAAGGTTTAAATTAAATGCAGGAAAATTGCGTATAATTCCATATTCCGTACAGGGAAGTCATGTGGTGTACGCATCAGATTTTTTTTGGGGGTAGGGAAGGTTTGGTTATCAACAAAGAAATTGTTTGGGTGATTTTCTGAAGGTCAGGGGTAATTTTATCAGTTAGCTGTTTGGTGTTTTACTAGGGTTTGGAAAAGCTCCATGATTTTAAGCTTGGTTAAGCTCGAGCTCGAGCTTGATTGTATTTTTGGGCTTTCGAGCATTTGAAGTTGACATACTTACACTATCAAAAGACTTCTAATGGACTTATAATTAAAAAAAAAAAAAAAAAAAAGAAAGATTTCAGATTTTAAATTACGTCCAAAGGCGCGTTTTTTTAACGTTTCGTGTGCTACCTTTTTTTATTAAATATCATGTACTACGTACTCAAACCATAAAATTCAGTTCAAAATCAATATCGCAAAATCATTTTAAAATGAACATATCTTTAGAATTTCCGTAAGTCTCGTGCGCTGGAGATAAAAATGTTTTTTTTTCCGTACAGTGTTGCCATTGCTCGCTTTGAAATCATTTAGTTTGTTAATCAGAAATTCGTTGAAATGTTACAAAACATAAAATCGATAATAAAGCAAATTTCAAATTCAAAATTAGGGCTTCCAGATGCCCATATTCGCAGTAGGATTACGTCATTCAAAATTCGATGGCTCTAGGTTTTATCACAATGCGAGAAACATGCATACATTTATGCAGATTTTTCATTTTTTAAAATTGAATGCAGAGCGATAACATTTAGTGGCAACAATTTGAAAAGTGAAACGGGCATTCAGAGTGATTCAACTCAAAATCGCAAAACGAAAGTAATAGTCCTTCGGGACTAAATCCCTTTGGACTAATAATATTTTCTAGAAATTTAAAAGAAACTTTTTCTTTACTTATACATTTATTTATGCATTTAAATTAATAAAAAAATATTTTAAAAACACCAGTGCATGTAGTGATCGCTTCTGATAGCTTCGACCTAATTTTGGTGCAAGAATTGTTAGCCACGGAAAATGCCCTCTCAGAATCAATCGACGTTGGTTTTATACTGTAAATAGCTTCAAGTAACCGCTTTAAATTTACAGTCAATTCGCCATTACGTTTTGACAAAATAAACTCTTGACTTAATTTTTTAAAGCGGTCAGCTTCCGGTAGTTTGCTGGTTGGAGCTTCTAATAGTACTCTAAGTTGTTCTTCAAGAGAAGCACCAACTTTGGTAGTAATTTCTGCTTCACTGCTTGATTTTCATTTGATGAATTTGGGGATGAATCTGGTGACGGAAATAAACGCTTCATCAAAGCAGCTCCTAGTTCTAGAGAAGATTTTGATGGCGTTTTGTTTAAGTTGTTTAGTGAATTCATCAAATCTATGATGTTTTATTGATTCTGCTTCTGTGTAAAAATCGATATTTTCAGAAAGAGAACTACTTATTTCAGATTCTTGTTCAGTTAACTTCTCTCTCATAGTTAACAAATGTTTCAAGCATTTTGAGCATTGAATTCCATCTGGTTTTACAATCCAGAGAGAGTTGTTGCTCTATCTGTAATTTTTCTCTACATTTAGACTTGAACAAATCTGATCGCACAACAGAATTTTTGAAAAAAAATTACAACCTGTCTCCAATATTTATGTTTTCCTTGAACGATTCATTCTGCAATTCAGTTTCATTAATGCTCAAACCATTATCAACATCATCAAAATCATCAGTCTCTCCTGAACTTTTTTCTATACTTTCTTCTGTCCCTGATTTTCTTTATAAAAAGATTTTGTAACAGCCAAATACGAGGCAAGCGCAAGACATGTTTGATAAAAGCAGGTGATTCTTTTCCGAACTTGATCATAACACCTGCTCCATCCCCAGTAGAAGATACCGTATCGTGCTTAAATGATAGACTAAAAATTCGAGGTGCTCTTCTACGAGTTCTTGCAGTCTTTTTGCATCGCAATTTTCAAAAGTTTTTACCAGTTCAAGATTGATGCTTTACCGATGCTGGTCCATTCATCCGTGGTAATGGAGAATTTCTTTGATTTGGCAATATCTTTTTTAATATCATTTTTGATTTTTTATTTCACAGTTTCCATATGGTTATGAACAAGAGCCATTACAGATCTTTCGTTGGCAGGAAGCTTCATACCCCTTAGGGCCAAGGATTGTCGAATAAACTCTGATTGAGTGATTTGACGAATTGATAAATCCTCTACTTCAGCCATTTCTGCAACAATCTCTTCAATTGGTGTTTTGATTACGAAATTATCCAAAGTTTTTGTTTTTTTAACAGTCGTTTCTGCCTCTGCTTTGTCAACGTCAGTGTTATGAATGCTGCTTAGATGACGACGCACTGTTGACGTATTTCCATTTAATATGGAAATTTTTTTATAGCATTCATTGCAAAATGCATAATTTTGGTCTGCCTTGGCGAAATGACTCCAAACGATTGATCTTTTGTTTTTCGGCATGATTACCATTCTATATCAATTAATTAGTTTTTCTTAGTACTTTACTTATATTAGGAATATGCTGTAACTCCAATAATATTAACCATTTTTACCAAAATATTGCTAAAATTTCGACTAAATTTGTGTTGAGATATTAGTAATCGCATTCTTATTGGTTAAAAGGAAGTATAGCTTTCTGTTACGTCCTATGCATTACCTTTCTGTCAGGTCCGAAGTATTCCGAAACTTAATTCCATTCTGTTTGTTTATAATTCGTTAAAACAGGATCTGCTTGAATCTCTGTTTGTATTTCTGCTTGTGTCTCTGCGTATTACGCTGTAATAAATGTTTGTTTTGCGAAACACTGCATTTTCAATGTTCAACAATTTGTAATTTTGTTTTTTTACTGATATTAAGAAATCATTATTTAATATTACATACACGTTACTACTTAAAATTAAAAATATATTGTTTCTATCGGTAAAGAATAAACATCCTTGCATTTCTATGTACTGTACTGTACTGTATGTACTGTAGGCGGCAACAAATTCATCTCTTTACCAAAACAAGTTTCAACACTGTTCACTAAAAGTAAAAGCATTGTTTTACTGTATATATTTATAATTCTTTTATTGTTTAACTTTACTTATCGGTAATACAATTACAAAAGTTTTAGTTTTTATGTACTTAAAAAGGAGCAGTTTTATGACACCAATAAAATGTCTTCTAGGATTCTTAAGAAATATGTTGACAAATAAATTAAAAATAAAATGCAGAGCAAAAACATTTTGTATGTACAGAGCTCAAAGGCCCGTCGAGCTTTGATTCGAGTATAGAGTACTCGAAAATGACCAAAAATTATCGAGTATCAAGCTCGAGCCTAAACTCGTTCCAAACTCTAGTTTTTTACTGGAGCAGTTCTCTTTTTCTCATTTGTTTTCGTTCAAAGAAGTTTTGTTAGCGCTGTGTTTTGATACTTTTGAGTTGTAGAAGTTTATTTAATTTCATTTTATAGTTAAATAATTTCTACTTGTTGAAATAATATTAGTTTATTTTTTTGGTATTTTTAATTATTTTCCAAATTAAGATACGGCTGACCTTTTCTGAATCACTCAAAGTGTTACAAGAATTTCCTTCGATAGTGAATCTAATACGGATCCCAGTACATGTTCAAAACATGCATTGTTGGGTTGTGCCTTTTCAAAGGTGGTGTTTCTTCAAAAAGTTCCACTATGAAAAAATAGACGAAAATGTAAACATGAAATGTAAATAACGTAAATATCATATACCCCAGTTACTTTTTCTTTCGTTTAAACGTATACAATCATCATATAGCCAAGAAGAGCTTTTTTAGGGTCTTTTTTAGGAGGCCTCCCCGTGGCACATCCTGGTTAATGCTAAATCTGCTACGGTATTCAGAACCTAAATCGTCAGAAATCATCTATCAGAATCTAGCGCTTTTTAATCATAGACAAAATCTCTTACTCTTTTAAGCACTTCCCAGCAATGCTTGTTACAGCACTCTTTTCGAAGCTCTATTTATTCAGTGTGTTCGCTTCGGATACACCCACAGAATTAAAACGATAAGTGCTATCTTCACAAAATTTTACCTGTGTACTCCTCGAGGTCTGATCAGACTGCCTAACATTTTTTGTCTAAATTACTATAAAAGGTAGCATGCCGGAAAGGGATAATAAAATATATTCCAAATTCGGGCTTCCAGATGCCCATATTCTGGTGGAAATGTACGTTATTCAAAATTTGATGGCTAGGTACCGTCGTTTAGTCACAATATACATACATTTATTCAGATTCTTCATTATTTAATTTCTTTAAAATATAATATAGGGCTGTAATATTTAGTGACAACAATTTGAAAAGTGAACCAACATTTATAGTGATTCAACTCAAAATGCCAAAATGAAATTAATAGCCCTTGTCCTTTGGGCTAAAAATAAAATAAGTTCCAAGTTGGGGCTTCCAGGCGCTCACATTCAGGTGAAGAACTGTGTTATTAAAATTTTAATAGCTCTAGGTATCGCTGTTTCTTCACAATGCGAGAGACATACACACATTCATGCAGATTTTTCGTTACTTAATTTCTTTAATAATAATACAGGACGATAATTTCGGGTGGCAAAAATTTGAAACGTGATACGTTGTTTGTAGCAATGTAACACAAAATACTATTTGGAGATTAATTGACCTTCTGGACTAACGCCCCTTTGGGCTAATAAGTAAGTACACTACGCATTAAATAAATCAAATAAAAATATAAATACACATAGAACAACGCTTTGCATGCTTAATAGGCACGTAGATTGCAGAGAATAAACTCAGGATCGTAATTAAATGTACTTGCTTTCGGAAGTAAAAATGATATGCTGAAGAAAAACACGATAATGCAAGATGAAAAGTTAAGGAGGCAAACGTAATTTTACAAAGTATAAAATTCGAATTTGTTGTCTTCCTTAATTTTACAAACCTAGCGTTTATTGTTTTTTTTTAGTTTTATCCCCCAAGAAGTCAAAACTATTCATGGAAGAAACAAGGCCGCTGCAAAGTTAGGGAAAGGTAAAAAGCAAATTGTTTCTTTCTTCTCAAAACAGACTTACTTAAATCATTCGTCAGAATTTTACATGAAATTTACGCCAATCTGGATTTGTTTTATCTGACATTATGTCAAAATCTTAGCAAATGCATTCATTTATTTATTTAATTCGTATGAAATACAAATTGTGTATTTTACAATACAACATGTTTAAGTATATGTCCCAAATTTTCAACTATTATTTGTTCTTAACACACGGAGTCCCAGAAAATTTACGATGATGTTATTTACATAGCTCATGTGAGAAGTTAAAAGAAATAATATGCTGCTGACACGCAGCACTAGCGTTTCAACGTATTCTTACTCTGAATTTGAATCATAAAATCTCATTTTAATGAGTTCGTAAGTTAATTTAGAAAACTGTACGACCTTGAAATTATAAATAATCTAATCAAAAAGCGATTAATCAAAACGATATTTATACTACTTTATCTATTTGAGAAAGGGAACGTATGTCCCGTTACTGATTCAGTTAATTAAATCCAGTCAGCGTCCTGTATAAAAACCAGAATGGATCACTAACATCAAATCAAAAATTCACTTAACATTTACTAATTACTGTCACTAACAGGTATTTATATAAATAACTTATTGTTTTTGAGACTCATTTGTCTGATAGTAGCATCAGAACAAGCCAACGACAATCATCGTGGCAAGGAATGCAAGACTGATACAGGTGACAGTATATTGTTGCTCGTTTCTGCCGCCAATTTTGATGGAGAGCACCCCGGAGGGGGAGTGCAAAGCAAAGGAAGTATTGCAATCGTGAAAAATTTCGGGTATCACATTTGACCAGAAATATCCATTTGTTTCGTTCGCGAATACATTAGAACGATTTTTTTTGCAAGGAATCTGCACGCACGGGCAGAATAAAGGACTTTTTTCCCCCGAAACGGATTGTAAAATGGATTTAAAATGGGTTCAAACGGATTTTTTTTTCACGTCTGTGCCCACAAATATATGTACGGATTTATGTATGCATGTCCCTTGCGTAACTCAAAAAGAGTTAGCCGCAGAGCATCGTTAATTTCTAAATGAGGCTGGTATAATATGTAGTTGCGCATTTCCCGTTTGTATTACAGTCGGCTATACCAAATGCGTGTGTGTATATATATATATATATATATACACATTTAGTAGTACATTTGGTACACATTTGGTTCACATCTTTATTTGTCCCTTATTTTCTCAATCGTTGGTCATAGTTATCTATGCCCTATAATGGAAGTGTTTTAAATGACAAAAATATTCATGTTTTGACCACGTCAAATTTAAAAATAGAAATAATTATTTTCAACAAATAATGAAATCTAACCTTTGATGTTGTATCCCGTTTCCTATACTTATATTTCGGAAAGTTTTATACTCATTATAAAAACATAAAACAATACGAAGTTTGAGTCCGGTGCAACAGTAAACGACAGGAAAATTTAATTTCAAAATCTGCAATTTTCGATGCCATTTTCAACTTGGAGGGACTGGATAACTAAGATGGAAGAATTCGAGGAAATATCTTTGCTCATTTCCGCAGCAATAAATGACGTGCAGCACAAAAGTGTATAATGTAACAGGTGTGCAATATTTTTTTAATTGATGATGATGATAATTGATCCAAATGATTTTTTTTAAATTTCAACTGTATCATATAACTAAATCGTTCTCCCTCAGAAAGTTATTGTTGATGATTGAATTTTATAGAGTACTGTGTGCTTAAAATTAACAGCTCGCATCCCTCGTTTTTTACCTTTGTTCTCACCTGTTGTAAGATTACACCCATTTAAGATTTCTTGACTTAGATACCGTATTTCAAGTATATTCGTGTATAAGTACTTTCAGGTGGTGCATATGTTCGGGGACTCTACATTATTTAAAATTTGATAACTCTATGTACCGCCGTTCTGTGACAATGCAAAGAGTATAATACATACAGATACTTCATTATTTTAATTTCTTTAAAAATAACACCGTATGATAATATATGGAAGCAACGTTTTGAAAAGAGATTTGCCTTTTAAGTAAACCGACGCAAAATCCCATTCCGAGACTAATAGTTATTTTTAAATAAAAAACAAGAAGCAAATTTTTCTTTCATTTATCAAGGTTTCATATCAAGAAATGTTACGCAGTTGGAAAGATTTTATTTATGTCTTAACAAACTGTAATCACACCTGCTGCAACGAAATCAAACGAAATATTATTTTGTTCTTCTGAACTCTTTCCGGGTACCTGTAATTAATCATATATTATGCACATAATCTTGGAATGGCTCACAAAATCCATTTATTTATCTGTTTTTACCATTGTTGTATATTTGCATTTTATTATTACCATTCGAATGGAATGCATGTATAAATTGTACCGAATCTGTAAATTATACTCGATTTGTAGCCTTTTGGGAGACCTATATTTACAACGATGCTCTAAATTCTCCTAGTCGCCATGATTTTTTAATCCGTTTGATTCTTACCTCGCAGTTTCACTCACACTTCTTCTTTTATTGCTTAACAAACCTTCGTCGAAGAATTGCAGACGGCGCGCACGTAAATGAACGGATTATTGCCACAGCCCGAACCCGAAGTCAGGATCAATATTCATCCGGCTAATACCGTATTAGATTACCGGATGTTACTAGAGATGCCGTCGAATGCAAACATTAATGAACGCCCGTTACCTGTAACGAGCCATGTCGGGAACGTAGTAACGTAGGTATGAGATTACTGTAAAATTGAATCTACAGCAATTAGTTGAACATTTAGGGGCCAGGAGATCTCGAGAATTCGCTTTATGACCGATGCCGTAAATAGCATATATTGATTTGAAAAAATACCGGAACAAATAATTTGCTTAGTCACTTTTCAATTGCACTGTAGAGATTTCTGTAGCTTACAAAATCCATTTCAATAAAGAATGAAGAATCTGGATTTATATAGGGGAATTGCTTTGGAAACAATTAGATTTGCAGATGAAAGGAGAAAACGCATGTTGGCTAAACTATTTATGATATAGTATTATCAGCAAATTATGTATTCATTTACATAAAATTATTCACGTATTGCATGCTTGAATGAAACTAACTTGGGTAGTGTAAATTTAGAGAAAATTTAATTACTGAATTGAGTCCGCTCTAGTAAGCAACGCAAATTAATGGATAAACTAGGATATCATTAAATGTTTTTGGGGAAGTAATGCTTTAATGATGTCTTTCATCAGATACATAATCTTCATAATGGGCGTTTATTAATGTGTTTGAATTATAAATTTCTACATATAGAAGCAAATACTTTGAAACGCCATTCATGCGAATGCATTATGTTTTAAAGCTTAACTGGATTGTATTACATGTGTGTTTCAATTACGAGTATTTACAAATTATCATTGTGTATTGTAATATCTATCTTCGTTACACGACTACGTTCAAATCGCCAAATTGATTAAATGTTTCAAAAAAAGGTTTTATTACTTTATTTTAAAGCTTATACATTAAGCTTCGCCAAACTACTTTTATTTTGTCTCTCCAGTCGTTATAAGCAGAATTATAGCTGTTCTTGTTCTACGCCGTGAACCGAAAGTTTCTGTTTAAGAACCCTAAAGCTGGTACACAGATGTTTCTAAATAACTTTCAAATGAGAATTTTTCATTTGAATACTTTTGGTGATGTTCAAAAGAGGATTTTGAAACTTTCTATTTGTTATTAAGTGTTCGGGAACAAGATTAGTTTTGAAATTTAATTTTCTTACTTCGCAAAATTTCCCATTCCTTCTGCTTGTGCTAGCATTATATTAAACCTATTTTTAAAAAAACTTCATTTTTTCTACTTTTCTTTTATGAAAAAAGCTTAAAAGCTTTAACTTAAAATATTACTATAGTATTTTCATGAAACGTTCCACAAATTTCCTATGATATATCATGAATCAAATGGACTAAATGTTTAGGTTTATGTACATATGTAATATAATTTAAGAAACTTTTGTAAACAAAAAGAGAGACATTTCCCGAAAAATTGCTATTGCATGTACTTAAACAGGTATATATAGTAGACATTTTACTTTATCACTCAGATTTTAGTCCATTTAATCCCTTATACATTAATAAACATAAGTGACAAATATAAAAGTAAAATAATGATAAGTATTTCGTGAGACTAATTTCTAGTAATTCTGAAATTTAACGCATTTTTAATACAAAGACTAAGAAAACCAAAGGTTGTGTACTTTGATAATATGCTTATTATCGTTTGCTATCATTGTAAGTAATAATCTGCTAAATAACAAGAATTATTAAGTTATTTGTAATATTTTCCGAAATGGGGATGCTAATTGTAGTCGGATACTTAAATGACAATTATGGTAATTTAAACGATGTCCGGATGGTTACAAGATACTTTCCCACTTTGTTGGCCGAGTGGGAAAGAATTCAACGTACAAAAAACGTATTATTTACATTTTATTAAGCAACTGGAATGCTAATTTCACTTAACTATTTTAATTTTAGTTTTAATTTTAAACATCATGAGAAATATTGCATGAAAAAAGGATATTTGTGATTATTTGGATATATTTTGCTTCTACCTTTTACTTTAAAAATCTTCTAAATTTTTTGACTTTGGTTTGGTATTAAAGATATTTCTCTGTTCTTTCTGAAGTCTGATTCTGAATGAGTTCTTTTATTTCCTCTGAAAAATGAAACCAAAGTTTTACTTAATTTTCAGAAGCGAATAGGTAGTCTATATGTAGTACGTTTCAATAAAAAAACAATGAATGTTCAATGAAAAAAGTTGCAAGCCAAAATATAACTTATGTTTAAACATAAATGTAACGTATGTAATAAACATAAACGTATGTTTCCGACAAAATAACGGATTCTCATTTCCATAATTTCCAATGGCTGACTTTGCAGTAATATATAAATAGATGTCACCTTCGTTTGGTTTTACATTTGCTTGCTAAGAAATCTTTAATCTTTTAAGACTTTTTCTCAGGCACATATTTCTATTCAGCTATTAACTGCTGTGAAACAGATTTTAGACTTACTGAAATAATTAATCTTATGTGATAAATAGTTTAATAACATTGATGATATGAAAATATTATGACGAAGAAGATTTATTTATAAATCTTTGAAAAAATTGTGATATTTTATTACACAGAGAGACTATGCTTCTCAAAATATTCGGCATTCGGAAGATTCAGAAATTTCTGAATTAATAATTAAGTTAAGATTTCTGAATCCCGGAGCTCCCTATCAGTATTCTCCTTTCAAAACATGGCGATTTAAGAAAAAGTTTAGTTTAAATAATTTTTAAAAGAGACTTGTTTAGAATAGGGGGAAAATGAGGCAAATAAATTCTTGCATAACGGAAATAAGACTGTTTCCCCTTTATTTCATTTATTTAATCTTCTGAGGTAACAATGTAATATGTGAGTTAGTTATTAAGGTTCCCAAGAAGTTTGCTGGAAAACCAGGGATTCCAAAATATGAAGAAAATAAATTTTATAAAACTATCATTTTAAAAATCTGTGTTGTAAGTATCGATATTTTTCTTAAGGAGATATTCAAGTATGTAAAATAATTATATACAGTGAAACCCCTAATAGCTCTAGTAGATTTCGGTCTCTAGTGGAGGTGATCGCCTTAATTCTTTGGTTACAGCCGAAAACACCGCAGGAAAAACATCGTGGACGAAAACGTCGCGGAGAAAACAACGCAAGACGAAAACGTCGAGGTACAAAAGATCGTTCGAGAAAACAAAGCAAAGAGAAAACATTGCAATTCTAAAATATCATGGTACAAAATATGGCGGTCGAAAATAAAGTGGTTCAAAAACTTCGCAGTTTTAAAACATCGTCGTCGAAAATATCGTGGCAAAAAATAAAGCTTCTACAAATCAACGCCTGACGATAACATCGCACACAGGCGTTTTTTAGGTTTTAATAATTGTAAATGGATATTCGCATAATGATTTGTGAGTGCAAGATGGAAAGAAGGATAATTTTTACTTTCGTATTTTTTATTAACTAATAAATTTTTAAAAGCAAAACAAGAAATAATTTTCACTATAAAAATATCAGATAAACAAAAGTGAAGAAAATAATCTCATAATTAACTTACCCTTTTTTTATAGATAAGGTCATGCAGTTACACTTTTCGTGAAAAATTACCAGTAAAAGTTTATAAAAAAATAATTTATTAATGACCTTTGTTAGTTAACTACATCAGTTTAAAATTCTACTAAGTGTTATAAGTTGCATTAATTTTCTATGCTTATGACCATTTTACATTTTCAGCAAATATTTATTAGTTAATAAAAAATAAGAAAGTAAAGATTATCCTCCTTACCATCTAGCGCTCACAAATCATTATCCGAATAGCTATTTACAATTATTAAAGCCTAAAAAGCGCCTGTGTGCGATGTTATCGTCATGCGATGATTTGCAGGAGCTTTAATTTTACCAAGATATTTTCTACGACAATGTTTTTTAAACTGCGAAGTTTTTGAAGCGCTTTATTTTTGACGACGATATTTTGTACCACTATGTTTTAGGACTACGATGTTTTCTCTTTGCTTTATTTTCTCCCACGATGTTTTGTACTGCGACGTTTTTGTTCGCGATGTTTTCGGCAGACACCAACTCTTTGATATCAGTAAACGCCAAAACGTTCTCCTATCAAATAGCTGAAAAGTCCAGGTGTACCGAATTTTTGTTGGAATGGATTTCCTTTACCTGTGCCAAATAAACTGCAAGTAACATTAACAATAATCTATATAAATGAAAAAAGTTACTTTTCTTATGGGGGTCTTTGTGCGATTTTACCCATTGTGTGCAAATCACACCTTAGGACAAAATTGCAACTGCGATCCTCAATAGCAAGGCTGACGATAAACAAAGGAGAGGGAAGGTGCATTCAATTAACAGAGCTAATTTTGGTTTAGATTTTCTTTTACTTTAGTTGCCATTTAACAGCTATTAAAACCAATGAGCTATGCACTAACGTGATGGGAGGAAGCACCAGGTAGACAGGGGCGTTAGAGCGACTTGCGGATCTCTTATTGCAGAGGCGTTTGGGGCAATTTCCCTGTGAAGGAACTAAAGAAGTTGTAGAATTCTTAGGGAAA
>KK119161.1:20518-62952 GCA_000611955.2 Stegodyphus mimosarum
GGGAAAGATTAAAAATGTGCTATATGAGCTATATGTGTATATAATGAGGCTGGATGCGACCTATGGATTTTCCGATTGCCGGCCAGACGTGCTTTCCAATTACACTACTAAAGAACTCTGTAAAATGGAAGAAAATCTCACGTGCTCTCTATTTATTCTAAGAAATAGAAATATGATCACATTCAACAGCTATCACCCACGGAATATCGTCGGACTGGTGATTAGGGGATACAATCGCCAAATCCTGGTGGTGGAGGACCATCATCCACCATCCTTTTAGTTCGGGCGCCACTATAGAGACATTAGGATTTTTTATGCTGAGAGATGTGAAAAATGAGCAATGCCCTCACCAGGACTGGAACTACGGACCTCTCGAATGCGCCGAGCGTGCTGACCATTACACAACGAAGGCATGCTAAAAAGGCGGAGAAACACCTTATAACACATAAATTGTCGTGTAAAGAAACTGGCTTTTCTAAATTTATAACAACATAATCACTTGCGCCAGTATTTCTCTTTATTAAAAACTGTATTTTATTAGGCATTTGAATAACATTAAATTTAATTGCTTTTAAATTAAAGAAAACTGTGTGCTTATATTAACATATTTAAAATGCATACTTTCGAAAATACGTTTTGTTATTACTTTTGTAATATCAATAAATCTAAATTCATTTTGATCTGCACCTACATTCGAGCCATTATTCTTGCGCAATACTCCGCGATTTGCTCATGTATCATCAACATCACAAAAGAATAACATATATTTTTGGAAATTATACCCGCATTACAAGATTTTGAATTTCTGAAAACGAAACGCTGTTATAAAAATCACTCTCTTCTATGGCTTGATATTAATAAATAGCCTGTGCAGATATAAAAAATAACCTTAATATAAGCTACATTATTTCAGATTAAACTATTATTAAGAGTGATTCTACATTTTTTCACGAAAATCTGCTAAGAGATCCAAGTACAGTGCCCTTTTATGTTTATTGTGGTCAAAATCTAATATACCAAATTGTTTAGCTTGAAGTTTTGGATTATATATATCATAACACATTTTAAAAAAAAAACTTCTGATAACTTCAAGAGAAGTATCACTCTTGAGGTGCATCAATTTTAACCAAAATCAAATATACAGTTGATATAAAAGTCACAAATATCGAAACTGAAAATTTCGGATTTTATTTTAATACAGAGTTTCATTAAAACGCTGTTATAAGCTTATAAAACATCACTTACGGCAGTCCAAATTTACCCCAAATCTAATCAACTCTTTGTATAAATTTAAAAACGTAAATGCGGAAAGCAGAAACTGTTGGAAGTTTGATATGAACGTTATTACTTACATCAAACATTACCGTATTTACATCGTCACACATAGACATACATACAGAAAGATAACGTTGGAAAAACAGTAAGAACGTGGGGTAGGGGCCCCAATTCTTATTTAATCACTGAAAAGTTACTAAATTTTAGACTAAAAATTATCTCTTTTACCTATTTATATAAGTGAGTATATGAAAAGTAAAAAAAAAATGTTTAAACTTAAAAGCACTTAATAAAAGAATCGGACTATTATGTAAAACTCGCAGCACAAATTTTACGTAAAGATGAGACAGTATTTTCCGATCGATGTATTGAAGAGGAGATGGAAATGAAAATAGACTTTGCATTATCCTCTGCTAAGTAGAAATAGTTGCGTGATAACTATTTGCCTCGAAATGTTTGGAATGCTATTGAAATCTTGGAAATAAAACATTAACTAACATAGCTTTTGCTCTAGCACCATTATCATTCTAGAAACCCTTTTTCGTACACTCACGTTTGTAAAAATTGCAACACCAAGAAGGAATCGTCATAATTGAATGCAATTTAATACACAGTTGAGTGGTAGTGGTACAAATAAATAATTAAATGTTCAAAGCAAACAAACAAGAACAAGAGATCAGAATCAGTATTTTGTGTGGCCACCACGCGCCGCAATAAGTGCTGCTACACGACGTGGCATGGAGTCAAACAAAGTTTGAATGTCTGACTGAGGAAGAGCATTCCATATCGTTTGTACGCGTACCCAAAGTTCGTCTGCAGACGCAACAGGACGAGGATCACGAGCAAGACGCCGACCAATGACATCCCACACATGTTCAATTGGCGACATATCCGGGGAACACGCAGGCCAAGGAAGAAGCTGTACCTGCTGCGCTGCAAAGAAGGATTTAACAATCCGAGCAGTATGAGGGCGGGCATTGTCCTGTTGAAATACAGCGCCTGGCAAGCTTTGAAGGAAGGGAACAGCTTCGGGCTGTAGAACTTCACGGATATACCGGTTGCTGTTCAGATTGCCCACAATTCGTAGCAATTGAGATCGTCTATGATATGCTATGGCGCCCCAGACCATAACTCCGGGTGTTCGTCCACTGTGGCGTTCGATAATGCACTCCGGAAGGTGGCGTTCACCGGCATAGCGTCTGACACGAATGCGGCCATCATGGTACCACAAATTAAAGCGGGATTCGTCAGAAAACACGACATGCTGCCAATCAGCACGCCAGTCTCTATGCTGATTGGCCCATTGTAGCCGCAGGCGGCGATGGTCGTGCGTTAGGGGGATCCTGTATAAAGGAGTCCGTGCGCGCAGTCCACACTGCAGCAGACGTCTACGAATTGATGAAGCACACAATGAAACACCTGTAGCTATTGACCACAGTGCTGCCAATTGTCTAGAGGAAGCTGTACGGTCCGTCCGCGCCATGCGGACCAGGTGTCTATCATCGCGAGCTGACGTCACATTTCGGGGTCCACTCCCGGATTTCCGAGTTGTCCGACACTCGTCCGTCCACTGCTTCCAAACGCGCATCACTGTGCTGCTGTTACGCTGCACACGAGAGGCTACTGCACGATACGAAAATCCAGCTTCACGAAGGCCGATGATTCTCCCTCGTTCAAACTCTGTAAGTTGTTCAAATCTCGCTCTCTTTCGTCGACGAGGCATAAGTACAGATTGAGTTAACGTTTACCACTAGCAGATAACCACCGATAACCATACACGCCTCGCTACAGCCGTCTATTTATTCGGATCCATCAGCCGTTCAGAGGGCGCTGCTCAGCATACGCATGCGCTACGGATTTGCAATTCTAATCATTTGCATATCATGCGCTACTTTGCATTTCCTGAAAATTTCAGCTCACTCGCGTAAGTCCTTCATGGTGTTGCAATTTTCACAAACCTGAGTGTATTATAAACTAATATTTCATGAACACTATAACAAACTCTACATAGTCATTCGTTTTATTTATTCGTCTGAAGAACGTTTAAAATATTTACTTTCTTTACATGTTTATTTATTCATGTATAATATAACAAATGTAATCCATTTAAACACGTTTCACATATACTAATTTTCTAAAAATCGTTTTACATATTTTAGCGTAGAAAATGATCATTCCGCACCATACTTGGTAAATGATAATTTTAGTAATGCTCTCAAACACTGGTAAATATCAAAAATCTTTTTATTGTAGGCTAATAATACCTTTAGAAACCCATACGTCAACGGAGTTTAAATGTATAAGTATTCCGACTTTTCGTTTATATTTATGTCGGGGAGGGAATTTATTCGTTTGGAGAATTAAAATATTAAAATAATTCAATATTTTTTAAGTTTAATAAAACATTCTTGTAACTGCAAGATCTCACTGCCCTCAGACTGATTAAAAATTGATGTTCGAAAAAAGGATTCTTTTTTGCTTCCCGCTCCGGAAAGAGGAATTTAAAATTTTACATTTATTATTTTCAGAACAACGTCCGAAGCTGAATAAGTTGTACTAATTTTCTTTTCTGAATCATGACGAATTTCTTGCAGTTCTCAAATATCAGCACATATTTGGAATACTGTAGTGATCTGTTGATGTCGATGGTAAAATACAAAAGGATATATATATAAACCCGAGAATAAGTATAGTATATATGCCCCAGAAGATGATGACTTATACCAGTTTTCTATTACTTCTAGTGCATGAAGTAAAGGTTTTATTAGTTTCACATAAACATAACTAAACACAGCTGATTCAATCCCTTTACCCACCGAGGAGGCCAAAGTTTGTTCAGAGATTCTCTTCTTCAGAACGGGTCCATATTTGATGTACTTTATTGTAAAATAGAATTTTATTTTAGACTCTTCATAAAGGAACGATATTTGTCTATAATGTTATGCATTTACAAATCCCTTTAGTGTGATACGCATCAGAAAATTCCAAATTGTGGGAATGGGAAGCACAATGTACACAAAGTAATCTTCTCTCACTTTAGTTTGTACATCCTTGAATATCTCGAATGGTGGGGGCGGCATCATGATATCCTTGACCCCTCATGCATTTCAAATTTAAGCCTATTGATATGAAATCATTTATAATGGCATTAGGCAAATCTTTCCAGCGCATCGACACTAGGAACGAAATATATAACAAAATCTTTATTTAATTTCTTTTCCTTTTTATGCTCTTCCAAACATCTCATACTACAAATAGATACTTGCTCTTGTGAAGAACTAGTTCCAGTTTCATCAGCTAAAAGACATTTGCTAGCATTCGATTTTAAAATGATGTGTTCCAAAATAATTTTATTGCAAGCATTCGTGATTTCATTTTGTATTTTTGGTGAAATATACTTTCCTTTATTGCTGCAGGATTATACATAATTTGTAATAAATCACCTCCTGTAGCTATTCCAAATCCAACTTTTATTATATTAAGTTCAAAACGACAATCCCATTTGTGGACAACAAGACTCAATATTTAGTTAAATATTTTGGCACAAGTTTTATCCGTGTGACATTTTGCCAGTTTCTGTCCATGAGTACGCCAAGATATTGATAGTTTTTTAAGATAAGATATTCATAGCTTATGTTTAAGTTTTCATATTAAATGAAATCCTCATATGACGGCAACTACACAAGGCGGCTTGTGTACAAACATATTTTATGTGCTTTTATTCTGGGTAAATATGTCAGATACAAATATCGAAGCCCATCTTCGAATTTAATCTTGTAGTGTTTTAAATGTGTAGAAGCTTAACACTAGAATTACGGAAGGGGTCATTTTGACACCTAGCGAACTTTTATATCTGACAGCTCTTCTTTTTTTTTTCCGCAAATATCTTAATCTTTTCTCGACTTTTCCTAAACCATTATGATTTACGAATTAGTAAAGTTTTCAAGAAAATCGTATTTTTATTTTAGCCCTAACAAATGATTATACCTAGAAATACGGCAGGGGTCATTTTGACCCCTTTGAGAGAAAAGAAATGTGAATACATTCCACTGTATTATCAGAACACTGTTACTTCTGTAAACTATTTTTATTTGCACCCGCTAAACAAAATACAAACAAAGGAAAAGAATATGGTGGGTCTGCGCAGTTTGCCATCTGTCAGTCACATGATTTGAAATATGTGCAATACTTTTCTTTGTGGAAAGAAAACAGAGAAAAGAGATTATTACGAGCTGAACGTTGAGCAGAACGTGTGTAGATTTCTCGTAGATATTTTGTTTATTATTCATAACAAGTTTTAGTGGAAAATTTTATTTTATTTACATAAATTTATTATAGTGACGTACTAATGGTGCTTAGAAAAGGAGTAATGCATGAAGAAATCATGAAACTAATGCAAGAACTATCTGATGCCGATTCCGGTTCTTAAATCGAAAATAATTCTACAAATAAAGATGGAGATGAAACATCTTGTGATTCTGAATTTATTATAGAGAATAATCAGGCAATATCATCCTCTAGTTCAAGTGAAAGCACAAATGGATTTGTTTCTACGAGTTCAAATTCTGGCGTATCTAAGAACGCCAAAGCGGGAACCATTAGACGCTCAAAAGGGAATATGAAATTCAACGTAATTCAAACTAACACTTGTGAATAAATTGCTAGTGATGGAACTGTATGGAAAGTAGAAAATATACTTCAAACACTTCTGGTCGGCGACCCTTGCAAAATATCTTGCGAGAAAATGCAGGACCGACATCATATGCTAAACATCACAATTGTTCTGGTAAAGCTCTTAATGCGTGGAAGTTAGTAATAAATGAAAAACATTTACGCTTCATAAAGGAGTGGACTGATGCTGAAGCCACGAGTAAACTTCATAATGACTCTTTTATTAACAGAACTTGAAGCATTTATAGCGTTGTTGTACGTAAGGCGAGCATTAGCCGCCAAGGGCTTACCAATTCTTAGTTAGTGGTCCAAAACTTGGGGATCAAAATTTTTTCATGAAACTATGAGTAGAGATAGGTTTCTGGAAATTATGAAATTTCTTCGTTTTAATAATAAACTAACAAGGTCTTCACGTTTGCAGTGTGATAAATTTGCACTAATATCCGAGGTAGGGAATACTTTAAAAAAACTGTAAGCTTTGCTACAAACCAAATGAAAACTTTACGATTGATGAACAGTAATTCCCTACAAAAACAAGATGCCGTTTTTTGCAGTATATGCCTAACAAGCCCGATAAATTCGGAATAAAATTTTGGCTAGCAGTAGACGTTAGGACAAAATACTTATTAAACGGATTTCCATATTTAGGAAAAAATGAAATGAGACCAAGTGATCAAAATTTAAGAGAGAACGTAGTAAATCGTTTAGTTGATCCTTACAAAAATACTGGCCGAAATATAACTACAGACAGTTTCTTTACATCAGTAAAACTTGCGAAATCCCTAAAATCAAAAAGATTGAGTCATGTTGGAACAGTAAATCGCTCAAAAAGAGAAATTCCCTCTAGTTTCAAAAATGTAAGAAAAAAACTTTTTTCTTCAGTTGTGATGAAACACGACTATATAACACTTACATCATATCAAGGTAAAAGGAAAACAAAAGCGTAATTTTGTTAAGTACACTCCATTCATCGGTTGAATTTGAATCTAATGAAAAGGAGGTTCCTGATGTAATACAGTTTTACAATTCTGCAAAATTCGGGGTAGATGTTTTGGATCAATTGGCACGAAAGTACTCCGTGAAAGCACCATCAAACCGTTGGCCAGTACATGTATTCTACAATATTTTGGACTTAGTAGGCATAAATGCGTGGATTCTGTATAAAGAAGTGACAAAAGAAAATATCAGCAGAAGGGATTTTCTATTGCGTTTGGCAGAACAACTAAGAGAAAAATATATATCGAATAAAAACAAATTTGTTTTCTTTTCAAGTGGCTTTGTGGATGGACAAGATTCAATAAAATCAAAAAAAAAAAAAAAAAAAGGGAGGAAAAATTGTCAAGAAAGGAAATGCAAAGGTTACAAAACTTCTAATTTTTGCGACAACTGTAATAAATATGTATGCGGATATTGTACACAAAAAAATCAGAAATATAAGTGTGTGTGCTAATTGCTGCGCTGACTAATATATTATATGTAAATAAATTATTCCTATATATTTCTATTTCTATGCACTCTTTCTAGTAAAAAGTTTGTTTTAAAATACTTTAATATTTGGATTAAAAACCAACTTTTTTTGGAAAAATTTGCGTAAATATTTATACATTTTATTTTCTCTGTTTCTGAAATGTAAGCTCTCGAAAATGAAAAAAAAAATACATTTTCCGATGGAAATATTTAAATGCTTGTTCATTATTTGACTACATACCCGAAAAGTCTCTATATTCTTTAAAATAAACCATAGATGTCATAATTGCGTTATTTTGATTTCTTTTTCACAAATATATTATATCATATAGAGAAATATGCAGATATCTTATCAAGGGGTCAAAATGATACCCTCCATAATTCTAGGCCACCGTAATTCTAGTGTTAAAACAGTGTTCTTTAGATCTTAATGGACTGAAAAGTGAGTTATCACTCTAGTATGAATTAAAAGGAAAATGTTCTAGGAATCTTAGAATAACCTTTTAACTCTTTCTATTTAATAAAAGACACCAATTTTGCTTACAAAATAAAAATCCGTCCTTTGCAGGTATTTAAAGTAATATAATTTGAATTTCAAAACTAGGTTACGTATTAGAAAACTATATAGACTGATATAAACTAGCTCATTTATTTAAATGTCTCCTATTAAACGTCGGCTAGCAAAATGGCTAAGGCCAGAACTATCTTTGTCAGAGCCGGCGACAGGAAGAAAAGCGTGGACTTGGCTACCAAAGCTCTAATGCTAAAGCATTCAAACGCTCCGCTCAAATACGCGCGCAACCGAAATGCATTCTGGTGAGGACTACGGAAAGAAGGAGTTATAGTAAACGTTCAGATCATAATAAATGGTTCATTAGCATAAAATCCTACAATATAATCAAAATACTAAAAATGCAGTTTAAATTTTAATTCAAGATCATATACAGAAATTTCATTCTCTTTTATTACATCAAGATTAGACTTTTATATTAAAAAATGTATATAGCGCAACTAATTCTTTGCTTCATTTTCCTACATATTGATATTTACATTTACAGCTGCATTACATATTTATTATTCACAACTATCGAATTCGATCTTCTAAAATAAACAGTCCAATTATAAATGATAAAATTTAATTATAGTCTCGAATATTTCGAGGACTAAGTTTAGAAAAAAAATGCATACATAAATGATGCTATGTAAATATATTTTAATTTATCTAATTAAAAATAACAAGCTAAAAATTACATTTTTATGAATCATTAGTCATGATTATCAGAAAAATAAACAAGCCAACAAATATTAATAACAAAACACTGAATGGAAAGAGCATGCTGGATATTTGATTTGCTAATTAGTTAAATAATTATCTAATGCTTTAGCTTTTTAACATTAATTAAATAGAAAATCCTTTCGTTTTT
This sequence comes from Stegodyphus mimosarum, assembly GCA_000611955.2. Lineage (NCBI taxonomy): Eukaryota > Metazoa > Arthropoda > Arachnida > Araneae > Eresidae > Stegodyphus > Stegodyphus mimosarum. Next base: position 29,356 of record KK119161.1, read on the forward strand.
ATCAAAGCCACTAGAAGGAGTGGAAAACTGCTATTTCTGTACGAAAACATATGTATGCCTTTGAGTAAAAAATTGCGGCTTTCTTATTAAAATCATTTCTCTCTTTAACATGAGAATAAAACATTAACGTTGTCCCCGTTTTCTCGTTTTTAAATGCTTTTTTTTATTTGAAAACCTTAATTTTTCTTGATGAGTTGAGTTGCAGGTAACGTAAATTAATACCGCACAACATTATGCATAGTACATCACCTGAAATAAATTTGACTCTTTGTTTCAGGAAAAAGATATTCTGATCACTTATATATTAATATATATAATATATTTATATAATAATTTACATCAAATAATTTTTCAGCTCATTCTTTTTAACCGAATTCTAACATTTAATGGCTTGTTATGATTTTTTCACATTTAAAACAATTATGCATACACGAAGTAACATTAGATATTTTGTACTTGAGCAGTTTTAATAACAGATAAATACACTGGTGTGCAAAAATTAAGGACGAGACGGTTTTTTCAATATAACTTTGTACAAAAGCTTTCCAAATCAACACATTTAATACCGTAAGATCCCCAATACGTAAGGACATGAATAATGTTAGCAACACTTACTAAAAGAGAAATCAGAGGGATAAAAAGAAGCTTTATTGAAAAAGTAGCATGGAGTGCAATGCGACTGAAGGCCGAAACATCCCTGTGATGGGTGTCCAGCAAGAAACATCCGGTCTTTAATAGGGGATATGATCTTCCCTGACTGCTAGGCAGGTTTCACAGCGTCTGCCCATGCTGAGAATGAGGGTGTCAATGAGTTGTTGAGGCATTGCTGCCCATTCGTCTTGCAGCGCCAATCGAAGCTCCGGAATCGTTACTGGTGGTAAGGTACGAGCTGCCAAGCGTCTGCCTAGAAAATCCCATACATGCTCGATGGGATTGAGATCCGGAGATCGTGCCGGCCAATCCATACGTTCATTATCCTCACTCTCTAAGAGCTGTTCGGCAGCTACTGTGCGATGACATGGTGCATTGTCGTCCATGAAAAGGAACTGCGGACCCATAGCGCCTCTAAAAAGACGCACATATGGAAGAAGAATCTCGTTACAATAACGGGTCCCGTTGACTGAACCTGCGTCGAAGATGTGAAGGTCTGTACGACTACCAAGCATGATGCCTCCCCAAACGAGAACACCGCCACCTCCATACCTGTCCCTTTCAATGATGTTCGAGGGATGATTGCGGCTTCCCCGCTCTCTCCAGATGAGTATGCGATGAGAATCGCTACTCAGACTGAATCTGCTCTCATCTGTAAAGAGTACTCGTCCCCATTCATTGTCTCTCCAATTCCGGTGTTCCCGGCACCACAGAGAACGCCTTCTCCGATGGGCAGGCGTTAGAGGTACACACCGTACAGGGCGTCGTGCAAACAGACCACCACCGTGCAGTCTTCTGGCCACGGTAAAACGCGATATCGGTCGTCCAGTCGCCTGTGTCGTGTGTCTAGCGATTTCTCCCGCTGTCTGCCGCCTGTTTCTTCTGGCCTGTAAGGCAATATACCGGTCATCTGCGGGTGTGGTTCCTCGTGGACGACCACTACTAAACCCCCGGATAGCTGTTCCTGTAGTTTGAAATTGTCTCCAAAGTCGTGAAACGATGCTGTGAGCAATTCCGAACTCTGCAGCCACACTTGTCACACTGCGGCCTTCCTCCAACTTCCCAATGATTCGACCTCGGGTAAAAGCATCCAGATGTCGTCTAAGAGATTGATTATTGGCCATTTCTTGCTGAGGCAGCAACTCGCTGTGATTTTAACTGCTATACGGCGTGCAATCTCTTTGCCAGAAATACTGATCTTACACCGACAACATGCTTTATACTACTTAGACACTCCCCCATTACGTCTACCTGCATATCTGCGCATGTGCTACCGTACATCACCTTACTTAATCTTCTGATTGGTCTTTCTGTCCGCTCTCCCTCTTCGTTCAGCTGATATGCTAATTTTTCGACTTCGTCCTTAATTTTTGCACACCAGTGTAGTTTTAGTTCCAATACTACACGTTTGGAGAAATAGAAATATCTCTCAAACGAAAGGGGAAGAAAGGATTTAGATATAAAAGTGAGCAAAGTTAATGGAAATGCATTATAATAGTGTGATCACTATAATTGGTAGAAACATTATACAATACTGCATAGTTTTACAGTGAAACAAATTTTGTAATATATAATTAAGATAAAGCAGCCACTTCAGAAGCGTAGGAAAGACAAGTGATGACATTATTCATGTGTCTGATTCAAGGACGGAAGTACGGATGATCCTTGACTTTCCTTTGTTTCGAGATACAATCTATATATGGATTTTTATAAACCTGTATATTTATATGCATAACCTATATAAAGAAACTGCATATTGAGCAAAATATTATATGCGCTGTAGAAAATTTATAGGCCTAGAATAAAGAGATTTTTCCTGATATTTACGAACTTTTGAAAATGGAATAATAGTACAGTCTACCAATTTTACTGCGGAAACATAATTTTCGAACTTCATTAATTTAATGTAAAACGTTACTTTTATACTAGAAGAAAATACTAAGTGTGAAGCGCATTTAAGTTTAGTGCATTTGATGTCGATAAATAAATAAATATACCTATAGAAGATGAAGAAAAATTAAGCATTCTTAAAAAATAAACAAACAAGTACATAATTAACTAAACAAATAAGAAAGCGAAAGAAAATTTATAATGTTATTTAATGTAAATTAATCATTGACCTGATCAAATAATAAGTTTTTCTTTCATATTAAACGTCCCCGTTAAAAACATGATGCACATGCGCTTGGATCAGTGTCACATGTTGGACTTAAATAACACGATATAATTTAATCTAAACAATTCTTAAATAATGGAAAATCAAAAAGATCTGAAAAGCAAAATAAACAACTACCCCAGAAAATAGGCGGGTCCTTCCGAAAACTTGGCACAATGAAAATTCTGCTTGACGAATCTGAGTTAATTTTTTAGGTTGTGATTCTAAAACAATTGTGATCCAAAATAACAAGAGAATGGTCTCCTTCTCAGCCCATAAATGCAAAGAAGAATAAGTTCCAAGGCTTGTTTAGCGTTGATCGATAAAGAAACCTCTATGTCTCTCTTACCCTTAAAAAAATTTCATTCAATTTTAGAGAAAAAAGTATGTTTTGTGGATTCGGGAATGGATGAAATTTCCTTTTGTGCCAACTAAATGTTAAATATAAGCAGTCCTAATCACATTATGTTTTAGTAGACTAAATTTAAATATTAAAAAGATATTGCAGACAGTACGGAAAGGGTGCTGTTGCTGTGTAACTGGTTTCGGTTATATTAGTGAAGCAATACAATCTTTGGCAGCACTCATATTAGACATGAATTTGATTATGATATGTTTTAGAAATTCTTCTCCTTAGCAAAATCTTAATTTAGTACGAAATATTGCATTGCTACTGTTTATTTAATAAATGATAGCAGAGAATTCTTAGGTTCTCTTTCTAACTATAGGAATAAATTCGTGTACGACATTATAATAGAAAATGGCTCACATTCAGTTACATATAGAGAATATAATGAAAACATTTATGTAACAGGACCCTGTGGGTATTTTTACAAATGGAAACCACATTCGAACCGTCCTATTCAGCGAAATTGGAGCTTAAATTTAATTATACACTGTCTTCCAAAAGCTCAGAAACTAACGCAAAAGCTGCGATTAATCAGTTAAAAGTAGTTCGAAATTCTAGAAATTTAGATATGTTGCAAATAAGTGCAAGCTGCATCAAGGAGCATTAAGAAAAAGAGCGGTGCTGCCATCGCTTTTCGTAATTAAGATGATACTTAAAATGTGCTGTTTAGGAGAGAGTCTCTATTCAATGAACGACGGTATTCTAAACAGTTTGGAGATAGCCGACGCGTAAAAATGAATTCGAAGCACCAATTGGCAGCGAAATTGCGTTATTGAGCCACAGACCAATTGCAAGCAGTACAATTACAGTCTGATGCTTCAAAATAGCTAAATGTCGACCGTTTTGTGTTAAACTGCTTATGGAACTAATTTTTGACTACTTGTTCAGCCTCTACCGCTTCTGCAGATGACTAGTGTTTGCGACATATTGCAGGTCACAACAGGAAAGCAACTCTATCTGAGCTTAGATCTGCGCTTATTTCTGGTGCCGAAAAGACAGTATCAGCCACAACAATATTCCGAAGGCTCCATGAAAGAGTTCTATATGCCAGGCGACTGGCTTCATGCGCCACGATTACATCCCCTCACCGAAGTGAGCGTTTTAATTGATAACGTAGTTATGTTAACTGAACTGAAAAATAGTTGAAGCCTTTTCTGTTCACCGATAAATTCCGCTTTGGCGTACGCAGTGATTTTTGATGTGTTTACATGCGGAGAGGTACAAACACCCGACACTTTCTGTCTAGCATACGGGAAAGGGATACCTATGCAGGAGTAGTGCTCTTGTGCTGAGAAGAGTACTCTAGTTGGGCTCTCACGATTAACCATGCCTTCATTTTGCAGGCAAATAATTCCCGCCCTTTATGCACCAATTTCTTGAAGAAGATTGTATAGACCAAATGACCAGCACACTATCCCAAATTTAATCCTATTAAATATGTGTGGGACGCTCTGCGGAGACGTGCTGCTGAGCTTCAACACATTCTCCAAACCCCAGATGGCTTAAGAACTTTTTTACGTGATCAATGTATATTGTCACTCAAGCAGCTCATTGGCAACATCACAAACAGCGTAAGACATAGCTGTCAGACATGTATTGCTGTTCGGGTGATCACGCTCACAGCTGAGAAATTATTTTCTATTTATTTTGTATACGTCCGAATTTAGGAGATTTTATGTTCCTCTTGATATTACAAAATGTAAGTATTCTATATAGCATTTTCTTTTATTTTTACGTTACAAATGGTATAATAAGTATTTCACCAAATTTTGTCCAATTTACGTGCATATTTTTTGAGTTACCATCACTTTCCCGTTTGTTGGTTAACTTTTAGAAACCACTGTAATTTACTCGGCAGTGTTACTCAAGCTGCTGGGGGATAGCTGACCTCACTAAGATCACGGAAATTTTCCAAAGCAGACTGTAAACTAACAGAATTAATTAATTAATTAGAATTTAACTAGCAAAACCAAATGTGGTTGGTTCTCAGAAAGAACCGTAAGCTTTCAGCTCATAAAAAATCCTTATTTGTATTTAGTTTGTAAAATCATACACTAATAACAAACAATATGACCCCTCGCCGTTAAGTGATTTGAAAGAATAAATTCTATTAATAACGGGACAAATCAGGAAAATTTCGTATATGGGCAAGCGTATTCAATGTGAAATTCTTTGTTTGATATAGATTTCCCCGTGTGTAACGTAAATACGAGATAGTTTCTTTAGAATGTCCTCCACGAAGACTTTCTCTCCTTAGACAGATAGTTCTTGTGTGCTTGGATACATCCAAGCCGGTTATTCAGCTATGGTAATTCAACAACATGTTGAATAGATTTCGTCTACTTTTTTGTCATCTTAAGATTTTATATTATGCTAATTATCCATAGGTTTACTATTATGATTAGAAGAGAATCATCGATTTCAAGACTTACATTCTCTTTAATTGTAATGCACGTATCAATAACAATTAAATAATTTTATGTATCAGATAAACTTCTGTATGTAATATTATCAAATTATCTCTTCGTTTTTCGGGATGGTGACTGAAAATACTGAAAAATCCATAGCATGAGTAATTTTTAATTTAATAATTTTCCAGCAATTTATTTTCATGCGAACTCATGCATAATGGTCCAGTAATTTGTTATGATTTGTATAAAATTTTGCGGTTTTCTATTCCAAATGCACATTATCTGTATACCTTTTACCTGAATATTTGATTTTTAGCTTACTAAAGTGTATAACAAAATTAATTCCGTGGGTGCTTTTTAATAAGCTTCTGGCAATAAATTTTCAGTTTATTACCTCTTAGTTTTTAACGATCATTTCAACATTAATGGTTTTCATGTATATTTTAGTAGATCAGACATTAGTTATACTTAAATAATTGCAAAAACATACGTGAAATATTTACCTTTAACGCTTCTAATGCAAAATCATAAAACACACACTAAAAAGTGATAACATCTAATTTTTAAAAAAACCAATATTTTTTTTTATTCCCGCGACAAGGGATTCCTGCAGAAACGACGATAATAATAATAGAAAAAGGAAAGAAAAGTGTGTCTGTGAATAAAAATAAAAATAATTTTTAAGCATCTTGCCAAAAAAGTAACAGAATTATCAGTTTCCAGAGAGCAGAACCAAAACGTCAAGAAAAATTCCTTTTCAAGAAGAATGAAAAACATCGTAGAAAATTGAGGGGGAAAAAAGCCTTGGAAAATTTAGCCGGATTGCTCTCGCCTGAGGTTGTACGCGAGGAAGGATGGTTTGAATATTTTATTGAGTGTGCACTCTCCAGTTCTTTCCTATCTTCCCAACTTTTATTATTTTCTGCTTGGCGATGGTAACGTTAAATTAAACGGTGTATCTGACACACCGAATCCCGCAAGTTGATGAATATTTTAGTCGTTTTAAGCGTTGCCGCCTTTACTTTCGTAGCATTCTTTTTTAACCTTCTTTTTACCGGTTGGTGAAGAAAAGAATGCTCTGTATGTGCTGCTTTCTTTAAATTAAAAAGATATGATGATAATTCATTTTCAAAAAAGCGAGTGTTTTAAGATTAATGTTTGTCTTCTTATTCTCGTATTCTCTTCTCTGTGACTTAAATATATTACAGATTGGTGGCAGTTTTTTCAGATTTAAATAATCATACATATTTAATAAGCTAAAGAATAAAAGGCTATTTTGCTACTTACACATATAAAGGGAAAACGACTCTAGTCATTAAGTGAAACATTCGTTCTCTCTAGTTATTTATTAATTAAATTTGATTTTACTATTTAGTAATCTTGTTTTTCTTGGTAATATTTAATATTATTCCAAGTCAACTTTAAAGTAGAAACACAAATTAAATTATATATATATATATATTTATCTTTTTTACTCTTTTCACTAGTAGCCGTGTTATTTATTTCAAACAATATGGGATAATTTAAATTAACAGTGGGATGTTCTTTAACGAGAATGTAATTTAAATTTAGACTGAAAAGTATTTTTTTCCTAATTTTATACTGGAAATGCTAGTAATTGAATTTATATATTTTGGTATCTATTGGAGCTTGTTTGTGATATCGGCAAACTTGAGCATTCAAGCCTTTTTTGGGGCATTTTCATTTTGGACTTTTGGCCTTTTTGGAAATAATCACCTCAGACAATTCATAACACTCAGTTCACTTCATAGACCTCAGACCTTCCTCTTTTTATTTATTTATTTGTATTCTAAATAACCAGAAAACATAGAAATTTAGACTTGCTTGTTTGCTTTACTTTGAGAACTTAAAATACTGCAGTTAAAAATAAGGAAAGTGAACCTTAAACTGACATTTGTTTTATATGGGAAAATTATAGGGACTATGACAGTTTTGAGGGTCAATGCGAACTGTAGGGCAATGAAACCACCAATATGAAATTAAACTCAATTGCTTGCATACTTTATAAAACATTAGAATATATAATGCTCTTTATGATCACATAGTCGTTCCTCTCTTCAGTTTCTTCTTTTTTAAGGATGTATTTTTTTAATGTTCTTCCACCAATTGAAAAACATCCCAGCAGTCTGTAATTCGGATTTTTCATAAACCTCTATCATGTTCTCTATGTTTATTCAGTAGTATTCTGAGTTATGCAATGCTGTTAGGTTTATAAACATACACGAGAAGCTCCACATAGCCCTAGACAATGTATCGTTTACTGACAATTCAGGGAAATCTACCAACACCAGAAAATATACATTTTTAGATGCCCGAGGAATATCTCATCAATCACAGTGGATGTTTAGCCAGTATATGATGTTGTAAGATCTATCTTTGTTATTCCACATAAACTAAAATTGATCCTACATTGAACCTGGCGAATTCTCGCACAGGCGTGAATTAATTACCAGCACAGAAGAAGGGTGAAAATAATCCTCTATTAATTCAGAACAGAAGAGCACGATCTTCGTGTTTTACAAAAATACCATCAACTAGCGATGAAACTTAAGCGTAGAATATAAATCAATTCAAAATTAAAATAGAATACTGCTGGATTACCACGTTAAATTACACCTAACAGGTTGACTCACAAAACTCTAACAGGCGTCACAATAAACCGAAATGGTCAGGAGGCTTACCAGCGTAACAGCGAGATAGCAACGAAACTTGCAGTAGCTAGAGAAAACACTCTCTGAATAAACTGAGAGATTCACCCGTTTAATTACTCACTTGAATTCACTTTAAAATTTACATCCTGGCAAGAAAATACTAGGGGAAGTTGAGGAGTTCTGGAAAGGTATCAAACTTAAAATAAATTCGTTATGCAAAGTAAGGAAACTCTAAAATGTTGCCTCACCATGTTGGAAACAATCCCTCAATACCTATAACACTGACAAACTATACATCTAAAGAATTTTTACATTGTTAGTAGAACATTTCAAAAAGGCTAAAAAGAAGGACTCATTACTTTAATAAATTTCATTGCATATTATGTCGTTGATAAAGGAGATAGCTACCCGAATTATATTCTACTATAAAATTATTTTAAATCTCAAAAATCACTATATTTTTATTACTGATCTTTTTGGAAGTTTCTCTTCTTCAGAAAATTTCTGTGCCTTCATAAAAGACACCGCATTTGAATCATAACTTTTCTTCTGTTTAGTCTTCTGCATATTTTCCGTCTAAATTTCTCAATCTCTTGATACGTTTCAAAAGTATTGGAATTCCATTTGTTTGAATATTCTTTCATAATCTTGAATTTTTGAAATTCTGTTAAAATCGCGTCTTTTAATTTAAGAATGCAATTAATCAATTGCTAAAATTTGCAAGAAAGGAGGATTAATAACAGATGCATTTTTCTTTGTACCAGATTAGAAGGTTGATGATAATTGCTTTGTGCGAAGGGGTAAATGAAACTTCATCATTTGAATGGGCCTTTGCAAGACTTTCGCGAAGATTCTTTATAGAAGTCAGGAGTAATTTTTCTTTGCAAAATACAGATTTATTACCTTAATAGACCAGAGCGAATTTCTTTGGAATTACACTTTGTATGTCAAACGATCCCTAACACCGTCTTTAGAGGACGCTTTCATACCGGAGGTAACGGCTTCAATGGCCGAGTGGCTAAGACCCTTGAATACTGGTAGCGCAACAAAGGTTTGATTCAGGCTAACGGAGTGCATGTTTGGTTGTCGTCATTTTCACCCGTGTGTAACGTGAATATGAATCATTTATCTGAGAAAGTCCTCCACTAAATCATTCCTCCTCCTAGGTCATTATTTTGAATATGACCTTCTTAACTTTGCCGTACTTGGAGGTGATCTTTAATTTTACTTATTCAGACAGTTATAGGGTTTTTTGAAATCTATGCAAAACATGAGCTTTGGGTCATTGGTATAAATGTGTTTGAAAATTTCAGCTTAAAGTTTAATGCATTAATCAAACCATTACTTCGTTTCCTTTTTCGCTTTTTTTAATATTTACTAACGTATTCTGTTGAACATATTAAATTTAAAAGAAATCTCCTTTTAAATTTCTTTCTACAAGAAGGTATTTCAAAGAAAAAGATTTGAGATATATGTTTTTTCTATGACAGTAACTATTATTTCGCAAGTCCATTATATTTGATTGGAAAAAAAAATTAGTCGGGAACATTTTAGAATCGCTACAATAATGGTTAATAATAATAATAGTAATGAATGCACTTCAAAAGGTTCCTTAGCGTAAAAAATCATAAATAAAAATGTTCTTTCAACTTTTTAATATCGTAAAACTGTTTCTGTTAAGTAAGAAAAAGCAAGTATTTAAGCAGAAAAGACTATTCATTTCATTTCATAGAATTTTATTTTTTTTTCAGACTGGATATGTATTTTAGTAACTGTTCCTTCACAGCTCTTTGATTGAAAGAAATGTTTACGCACAAAATACTTATTATTCATTATACTTTCCTGAATTATAGTAAAAAGCATAAATATCGTACAATAATTTTATTGGAGAAATAAATTACTTAAATCTGTTTTTAAAAAGGATTTTCTGTAAAATACTTTTAAAATTATAAATTGTTTTGTTATTTTTAATTTGAACTTAAATATCGCTTTCTTAAAAGAAATGCGGGGGATAACATGAACACTGGAAAGCTTTATAAGTTAAAAAATGAGATATTGTGCTGCATATTACACTTTATAAAATTAAATTACTGTTATGATTATTACAGCTGGAGAGTATCAGGTTGGATACTTCTCAGAGTGTTCATAATGGGAATAGGAATCTAGCTGAATGTTCCATACAGCATCTACACTCACTTCCAAAAGTTAAGCACGAAGATGTAATATGCAAAAAATTCAACAAATGCTGCTTCGATTGACACAACATTCGTTAGGAAAGTAGCATATATATTTATGCATAAAACAAAATAAATAATTATATGCAGAAATAAAAACAATATTAAATTTTTGTAAGATATCAGATAATGATACTGGATACTTAAACAGAATTATGTATAAAGTGAAAATAAACAGCATGAAATGAAAAAAAGACATTTATAGGGTATGTGATCCCCCTCGTCTGTATACAAAGTTTACACCTTGTGACCATGCTTTCAATTAGACGGTTAACCATCGCAGAATTAAGCAATCGCCATTCTTTTTGTAGAGCAGTTTCCAGCTCAATAAGAGTGGCTGGAGGTGGGAAACGTGAAGATACAGAATGCCTGAGAGCATCCCAAAGATTTTCAATGGGATTAAGGTCGGGCGAATATCCTGGCCACGCCATGCGCGCAATCCCTTTACTCTCCAGGTAGTCATCGACGTTGTCAGCTCTATGGGGACGTGCGTTATCGTCCATTAAAACAAAAGTAGGGCCGACTGCTGCAGCGTACAATCTCATAACGGGTTCTAGGACTTCATTTCGATACCAGACAGCCGTCACAGAACCTCATTTAAAGATGTGTAGGTCGGTGCGATATCCTAATGAAATTCCTGCCATACCATAATGCTTCCGCCTCGCAATGCGTAATGTTCGGTGATGTTTTGGGACTGATTTCCTGTTCGTTGTTCACGCCCTATCCTTATACGCTTGTCATCTTGCTCCAGAGCAAATCTTGACTTATCAGTAACCATTACATTGCCCCAGTCAGACAGATTCCAATTGACATGTTCCCAGCAACAATAATCTTACCCCTCTTGATTGGAAGGATAGAGGAACACAAACTCGAGGTACCTGGGCGTACAGTCCATTCATATGTAATCTTCGGCGTCCAGTAGCTGCAGATATCGCTTGCCAATGGACGCTGTAACCATAGATGTCACACGTGTAGAGGTTGCTCTGCGATTCCGCTTGGCTACAATAGCAATAAATCGATCTTCCGCGGAAGTTCTAAGCCTTGGGCGACCGGCTACGGGCCTTCGAACAACTGTCTGTGTGGTTTGGAATTGCTTCCATAAACGTGAAATTACAGAATGGTAAACGACGAAAAGAGCAACATCTGTGATCGACAGTCCTGCTTCAATGCGCCCCACAGCACACCAGCGCTCAGAATCTTCCATTCGTCTTCTGGAAGTCATAGAAACACGTATGTCTTGAAAACAAATTGTACGAAAGTTTTAAACACCGATCAGCACTTACAATCAACTTCTGTAACCCTTCATAAAGCTGGTGTCTTATAAGACTGCCTTTTTTGCACATTTCTTGACATGAAAGAGCGATTCGCTGTTACCTAACATATTTTTGCATACTTCCATCTACCTCTGCAGCGAATTGCATCCTCTTGAATTCTGATTTGCTTCCGGAAATTAGCATTTTCCTCTCCGTGCTTAACTTTTGGAAGTGAGTGTATATGAAGTATCGTATGCAGTTGTTATTGCTAACTACCTGCGAACACATCAGTCATGTTAATCGACCGTTATCCATCCTGCCATCATCATCATATTATGTTTATTTCTCACGTGTCATAGGTTGACATATCCTGTTCTGTTTTGTAAAGCCCAGGAAAAGCACCCATTAATGTTTATGCTTAACTTAACTACTCATGCTGTTTTGATAGGGAATCCAATTTCACACTAAGGCAATCATCATCACCAAATTCAAGAGTATTTTTTTATTGCGTTTGCTGCAAAAATATGCTTCATTTTTGTATAGAAATTCTCACACGTATTCTTACTTAAAAATAATATTTTGTGAATTTCTTTATTCCACAATTAATTTAGAGAAATTTATACCTATGTTCCATAGCTTGTTTAAAGCAGATTGTAGCTTTGGAACCCAATAATCCTTTGCAGTTACTTGCAGACTCGCCGGTCTATAATATCGACTATAGTCAGCGCCCTTTATTCGAAGTAAAATTCCTAATAAAACTTGTTTTGAAGCTTCGATCATATAATCTGCTATACGTATTTAAAACACAATACATGTGTGATAACGTTATTATTCAAATATGTGCCAAATGTTTTAACAAGAGAACTTTCTTCTAAAATCCTCAAATAGAGAAAAGAAATGTTTAGAAATATTTTTTTTGTCAACAGAACGTATTTACTTCCATGTTATGAAATATTTTATTTAATTGCAAGAAATAAAAAGCTCCTTTGAATGAGAGATCCCCTGTTGCTTGCTGTAATAAGATACAGAAAATTGTTCACGAAAAAAAAATGTAGGTTTAAGCTTATGTGTATAAAGAAAATGTACACGAAGAATAAAAGGCAGTTTTGAAAGTTGAAGTTGAAAGATATTTCACAAAAGAAAGTTTTACTTTCACAAAAGAGTGTTTGCATCAGTGTCTGAGCAGATGATGTTGGGACAATGTTGCATAAGATTTTTATCAGTAATTGACTAATTTAATTAATCATTTATTCATTTTATCAGTACTTTACTCGTTACATGATCCATCGAGAATTACTCATAGAAAAAAGATATCACTTGGTTTAAATCCCATATTTACGATGTTATCAAAATCATATTTCATTAAATCCCGAGCCCTTAGCAACCATTTGTTTTCAAAACTTTAGAAAATACTGAAATTCGATTTTCAAAACGTTTTGCTCACTTGCAAAAGTACGGGGGTCTTAGGAAGACGAAATTCATACGGATTATTACAATTTAAAGAGGACGTTGCTTTGAACTCAGCAAAAGTCGATCTGTTGATTTCTTTCCCACAACGTACTATGCCGTTTCAAACTGCATTATGTCTGAGACATTTGTGAATAATTTAGTTACTTAAATATGTCCCTAAATAATTATTATATATTTACGCTAAAGCGTAAAAATGAAAGCGTTGTTAAATTTAAACATATGGGGAAAAACAGAGTAAAAATGGATCTTTAAACATGTTTACGACCATAGATTTTTCTATAATTGAAAATAACGTCTCAAAAGCTTTAATTCTGAAAGTTGTAACTGATAGTTTGAATAACTGTAGACACAGTTTTAAGAACTGTTTCCTTCAAATTCTGACCATAAAGAAAAAAATTGGGTTTATAATCCACACTAAATTCAAATGATTAATATCAATCATGTACTAGTAAAGGCAGAATTAGAATAATCGAGCGATGATACAGCCTAAACTTCAGTTTTCCAAAACGTTTTTTAATGAATTTTGATTGTAGATAACGGAGGATTTCTCAGTACGTATCTTAAATATCCCTATTCCTACTTCTAAAATCTCATTATTAAGACATGGTAAATTCATAACTGTATATAGAACAAAGAAACGACAAAGAACAAAGAAACAACAACAAAACAATGAAACGAACAACAAAGAAATGTTTTTAAATAAATTTTCCATCTGATTCTGTCTGATTTACTATTTCATAATACATTTATTACCAGCAAATCCTTCAACTCATATTTCTAGTTTATATTCTTCTACGCTGAGGATCATAAAAAAAATTGTTGTTGTTAAAAAGGGTCTCCTAGTAAATTTCCTATATTTTGCTTGATACAAGTTACTTAAGCCCATCTGATTTTATTTCTAAATAAGAAAGAATCTTCGGAAATTATTCGAAAGGAATCTTTAAGACAAAATATAACGAATGAACAAAATACTTAAAAGCATGAGCTGAAAATATATTTTATATAATTTCTAAAATACCACATGTGAACTTTCCTCGACACGAAATTGATAAAAATATTCTGATACCAACACCACATGAATTTCTTATACATGAATTCCCTATTAAATTATATGCACTTTTTGTTAAACTTCATTTAAATTGTTTCCAAGAATTATTCTAGCTTAATTAATGGTACCTTGAAGACAAATTGATGATGACATCAGCAATTCAAAATTTTGAATTTTAATATTCCGGTTAATTTTCGTCGTATGTATTTTCTCATAATTTTATTCATAACGAGTATATGATAGTTTGTTATTTCACACAGTTAAGGCGTTTATATTTAGAATACTTTTTATAAAAGAATCATAAGTTAGAATAACTATGAAATCTTTATTTAACTAGCTAGAGAGTTTGTTTAGCTCAAATAGAACATAAAATCAAAGCTGACAGTCTTTAAAAATATTTAAATTAAAGTATTGAAAAAAATGTACAAGAGACTCATTCATAGGTCTTAAATATGTCCAGTCTTAGCTATTAGGCAATAAATAGCAGGGGTATACTCCGAAAGGAGAACGTAATATGCTGGAAAATAAATGAAGCACAAGTACCAATAAATTCCAGTAAACTTCTGCAGCAAAACACCTCCAGCCAACCAGCACAGAGGTAGAATACATTCTTGCCAATGTATGTCGTTCGGCGCCCATTTGTTCTTGTTGTGGCCGAGTTCAATTTTGCAAAAATGAGATTAATTTTCTCACAGTATAAAGTTTCCCAAATATAATTACAGGAAGCCAAAGATCGCATTAAATGTCAGATTTAGTTATTTGTGCAAAGTTAAATTTTATATTTGGCATTGTTGAAACGTGAATAATTTTGTCATTTAAAGCACTTTGTGATAAGAGACATATGACTACGACCAGCCATGGAGAAAGTAAAGACCACGCAACGGATTTAAGCCGGACAAGTGGAGGGTTATATATATACAAACACACACACACACGTTTGGTTCTGTCTATTGCAATAAAAAAAGAGATATACAAATAGCTGTTATAGAAGTCCCATATACAAAATTTCAACGTTCCTTTGCTAATGTTTCCCTTATGAAAGATATATTCTTATGTAAGTAGAAAAATCACGAAACAAAATTCGTTTTTAATTCCATTTCACAATCCATTTTCAATCCATTTCGCAATCCGTTTTTAACACAAAATCCTTTATTCTATCCGTACTTACAGACGTCACGCAAAATATCGTCAAATGAATTCGGGAACGGTCAAAATGGATATTTCTATTAAACATGACGCTCGGAATTTTTCGCGATTACAATACTTTCTTTACGTCGTACAAGGAAGTAAAAATATATTTGAGCATATTTGTTAAATAACGAGTTAAATATTTGTGAAACGTTTTCGTCCTGTTTATGAAATGGCTAAGCATATCTTCTATTATTATGTGCTTCGAAAGGTTAATATTAACTTTCTTAAAAACAAAACTATATTCGCGCAAGCATGACCAGAAATGCGTATCTGTTAACCACAATCATTACTCACTAATTTAACGTAAATTCATATGCATGTGATTCCATATTAAACGAAGAGGCAATTTCTCAGAAGTATGCATGTAAATCAAATCGGCAACGCAGCTCTGCCAAGCAATCCCCCCTTGATTGAATACAGCCCTTATATCCATCTCCGCTTTGGTGGATAGGGTTAAGGGGGGCGGTGCTAAAGTTAGCCTACCCCTTCAACTTACCCCTTTCCCTATAATTCGCTTTCGCGGTGATTGTGAAACTATTTCTCTGATCTAGCCTGTCTCTCTAATTGCAAAGTCGGCCTTTGCCTTTCATCTGACCGGACCATCCGGCAGTCTAGTTAGACCGGAGTCACGTACGGTGTACCTGCAGCGGGACACACACGCGACCAACGATCTTATTAGAAATTTGCTGAAACTGCTTTTACACTCCAAAGGACGTATGGAGCACGGACGAGAACGCACGGTTTAAAAGCCTTGCAGCAAGTTAAGGAGATCCTTATGCTAGTTCTAGGAAGCAGTATTTAACCGGCGCGAACAATTAGAAAGATGACGTGTTATTGAACTGAGCGGGAATACACTGCAGTAGTAGAAGATTTGAGATTTCTCTAACATTTGGAATTGCGAAACAGAATTTTTTCGGCAATAAAAAAGATTTTAATGTTTTATTGATAGATTCCCTGAAGAGGAATTTAGAATATGTATTAAAGGTGGAAAATGTCAAAATAATATAATTATAAATTAGAAAGATAATGCATACCTGTTGAAATATCTTAAAAATTTAGATTCCATAGTTATCATTTAAAATAACATCTGTTTCTATGGATTTCACTTACCATTTTAGCGTCATATTCACTTTAAATTTCTCAAACAAAAATGAAAAATTAAAATCTGTAAGCTTTCTGATTTTTATATTACGTCCAAATGCGCGTTTTGTTGTTTCATTTACAGACATATACATGTTTCGAGAGCATCTGAGCGAACATCACATTGGGCTAAAAATATTTGAAAATACCCTATCTTTAAAATTCTGATAGACAGTTTCTAGCGCAGAAGTTAAAAATGTTTTATTCCCTACAGTGTTTCCACTGCTCGCTTTAAAAATATTGAGTTTTTTAATCAAAAATTAGTTATAATTTTACAAAATATGAATAAGAATAAAACAAATTCCAAATTCGGGCTTCCAGGTGGATATGTTGGGTGGCGGACTATGTTATTTAAAATCTGATGACTCTAGGTACCGTTGTTGTTTTTTTCGCAATGCGAGAAACATTCTTAAATTCATGTACATTATTCATTATTTAATTTCTTTAAATACAATACAAGGAGATAATATTTGGTTGCAACAATTTGAAAAGGGATATAGCCGTTTATAGAGATTCGACGCAAAATGCCATTTCGAGAATAATAAGCTTTCTGGGTTAACGCTCTTTTGGTCTAATAACAATAGACTGAACGAAAACGTTTCAAACTTTGATACACAAGACAAGAAAATATTAATACATGTTATTTATAAATACACCGTTAAAGTATCGCGTTTACGATATTATACCGTTTTTGCTTTTCGTAGATGAGTAGTATATACATTATTGGGCACTGACAATTCGAAAGGTAAAGGGTATCATATAGAACTGCATTTATATTAATTTAGTATATCAAAATATGGAAAATCGCTTACTTAAAAAATTTCATAAACTTCTGAAAACAATATCCATAAACCTTAAAAAATTAGTCTTTCTACCTACACCATTCAATATATCTTGTTAAATGCTAATGAAAGCTTATGGAGTACATCAGAAAGAAAAAATCTCGTTCCTATTTTTTTCAATGGAAATATGGATTTCAATATAATAATGCACTTCTCTAGGAAATTCTCAGAAAATAAGTTCAGTTTTCATGTTTTATATAACTTTAATAAAGTGTTCTAAAGGAATGTCGAAAAAGATAGATTAAGAGTAGGTATGAACTTAAAATTTTATTTTTCAATCAGATCTTGACTGTGGCAACTCATTCTCTAAGGCTGATACTAGCTATATGGATATTTAGATAATGCAAATTTTGAATAAAATAATGATGTAAATTAATTGACTCAGAACAAATGTTTTTAAAACAGCTCTAAGTAACATCATTGAAATTATTTAGTATGTTTCAAGGAATAACATTTATGTTGCATTAATAATTTCATGCAGAGTATGTTTGCGCATTAAAACATTTTTGTTGACAGCTTATTATTTGAAATGATAAATATCCTCTACTACTTTACAATATATTCTGCTTTCAAAATCTTACATGTACACAAGCTGCAGCTTGAATGATGTACTGAGCTTTTGAATGAAAATATTTCTGTTCTATAATTCAACAAGTAGTAAAATGCATGATATTATATTTATAATTACAAACTAAGCAAAATTATCTATCGGAAAGGGAAAAACGTCATTAATTTTTTCATGGAAACAAGACTCAAAATGAATACACCGAACAGGGTATGTGCTTTTCTAGTGCTTCTGCTGTTACATCAATGGTAACAAGATAATGAACCCCGACTAAAAAAACAGTTGCAAAGCCTTTAAATACATCCATCTATAGCAACAGTAAAATAAAGGAAAAAGTACACATTTACAACTTAAAAAATCTAAAAATAGAATGTTTTTCAACTGTTGCCGAAGTATGTGGCTCAACGCAGAACAAGTTGTAGAATCTTGTATGGTCCACCGGCGGTGGAGCGGTAAAGTCACTGAGCACTGATAGTTCGGTCCGAGTTTCAAATCCTGGGGAACGGACTGGGTGCATGGACGTTCTCATGGTTTTCCATGTGTAGCGAGTATACGGGCCATTTCCCTTAGAACCGTCTCCACGAAGTCATCCCTACTCTTATGCAGCTAGCTCTCGGATATTTTGCCTTAATCAAATAAACCAACCAAACCAAGATCCCTGTAAGAAAACTATTAAGCAGGAGATGATTGGAAATACTTTGTGACGCTCGATGAAACATTGGCTTACCTAATAAATGATTTCAAAAAAAATTGTCTACTTATTGTCGAAAATGAAAAGAAACAAATGTACAAACTTAGGTACGATAATGTGAAAACAGTTACAGTAATTATTGCATGATTCTTTTACAATGGGAAATGAGAAATACCGAAAGTGGAAAACATGTTAAAATCAACTCAACATGCTATCAAGAAAAGGTATTTGCGTCCGATATTTACAGAATAAATTTATTTCTTTATCCCCAAATTTTTGAAAGCGTGAAAGTTTATCGAGACAAAGTAACAATTCATACTTCTTTGAAAAAATAAAGACTGGTATTGCTTTCGATATGATGACACAGGTACTGCTTAGGACTTTCGATATTCATGCGAAAGTCCCTAACGTTTCACCTATGGACTCTTCTGCTTTTGGTCTCTTGAAAAGAGCTCTTTCTAAATGCAAAACGACCACGATTGATGGATTCTGGGAAACAGAGGAAGAGAAATGGAAATGAATATCCTTGCAAATTTTAAGAAAAACCTTTCTTTCATGGAAATCACGTTAAAGACTTATAATCCAGAAAAACGATTATCGTATCGAACATTTAAAAAGTACTCTTTGCATTTTAAACATTTATTAAATGGCCCCGAATTCATTCTAGAAATGCGTGGAACAACCTCTGTATTCCATTTTCATTAGTTGTTAGTTTTATTAATTGCTTCCATTAACTGTGCTTCTTTATGTTATTCTTTATGTTTGTCTTTGAATTTAAATTGCATACACATTGCGAATATAGCTTCTTTTAACACAAAAATACACACACTGGCCAATGAATTAGAAACCTTTTGAGTTTTTCATTTGAATTCTTGCTCGAAATAAAGTATGTAAATGTTTTTATGACATGGATTACACGTGTTTAGAATGCTAGTATAAGTAAGGTGTAAGAGTAATTTTCATGATGAATGAAGTAAAATGGGAACGTACAGATAGAGAACATAGACCCCCGCCCTGGATCTGACTAGCAAAGATCCCCCAAGAGGCTAGCAAAACCTCTTGGGGTTGTATATCTATGGTCCAGTGACCTCGTCCAAGCGGGCGCAACCCCCCGCAGTACCCGTCCGGCTATATACAAAGCATAGGGCAAAGCAATAACACGAAGGTATGAAACTTACGCTAGTCGTTTTGTCTCTGGGCACCACTCCATCGGCAGCATACGTCGAAAGTGCGCTCTTTTCACTTTGTCAGTCCCCGTCACGAGAACTGAATGGGGTCAAACCACCGAGGACTAGGTCGGGGATCTCCGATCTAACTCCACCACAGACAGAGGAACAGACACGACAGTACCAGTACGGTCCCTGCCAAGCCCGAACCAACCTTAAAATGAACTAGAGTTCTAGTCCTGTGACGTCAACTTATATACCCAAGTGGTTCAGACTGCCTAAGTACAGATCTCGGCCAGTACTTCCCAGTAATTCTCCTGAGTCAAACCCCGGGAAGCGATTTCGAAGACACCAAATCTCACTGGGTCTCAAAAGCAGCCGCATCAAAGCTTTTCAAAAGTTGGAATCAGAACCCACAGTCCTTCTCTAGAAGACGCAACTGCGGTTCGAGCACAGTTTTTCAAGAGAGTGGTCGGCGTCGTCAACGACGAATTGTACCGTAGAACAGAGACTCTACTGTGCCTCAACTAACACAGATCATCGACCAAGGTTTTTCCCAACAGATTTCAGCTCGAACCACGCGAAGCGAATTGCAAGGTATAGGAATGCTTGTCGGATGCCTGTGAGAAAAACCATTCATTTCTGTCCGACATGCAAGAATTCGTTTGCAGTACTGTCAGGAAAAAAGACACTGAAAATCTGAGGATTGGAAACGGATAATGGGATCGGATGAATCCCGCTACACCTTATTTTGTATTGACGAAAGACGTAAAATTTGGCAAGCACGCCATGAAGCCATGAATCTATCTTGCCCTAATTGCATTGCGCAAGGGTCTGGTGGGAGTATTATGATATGCGGCATATTCTGCTGGCATGGAAGTGGTGCCCTGCTGTCGCTCGAGAGTGTACAATGAGCCATGAGATTGTAGAATCGTTAGGTATTTTTTGGAGGCAGAAGACATGAAAAATGAGCAACGCCTTCGTCGAGAATCGAATCACGGACCTCTCGGTTATGTTTCGAGCGTACTAACCAGTACACGACGAAGGTATGCGAAGAAGGTGAGAGAAATACTTCATATACTCCCCCTTTTTTAAAGGGCGACTGGGGTTCAGGCGACCCAATCACCAAATCCCCGTGGTGGAGAATCATCATCCACCACCTTTTTAGTTCGGGCTCCAGTGTAAAGTCATTAGGTATTTTTAGGGGCAGAAAACATGAAAAATGAGCAACGCCTCCGCCGGGAATCGAACCACGTACCTCTCAGTTACGCGTCGAGGTTACCCTACACCACGAAGGCATGCGAAGAAGTCGGGAGAAATACCTTGTAAGATACCTAGATAGACTAGCAGATCAAGTGCACCATGCAATATTGCATGTTTACCCTGATAGTGACGGATACTTTATGGACGAAAATGCAACTATACATCGTGCCAGAAGAGTTCAAAATTGATTCGCTGGTCATCAGTCTGACATCATGCACCTTCCTGAGCCACCGCATAACTCGGATCTTAACCCCATAGAAAATGTGTGGGATATGGTGGAAAGACGCATCCTATTCCAACTAATTTACAAGATCTAAAAAGCTGCATAGCCAATCCATGATATTCGTTGGACGTAAATACACTCCAGAAGCATGTAGATTCGATGCCCAAACGAATTAGAGCAGTTATTTGTGCAAAAGGTGGTGCAATAAAGTAATTGATCTTGGGTTTCTAATCCATTGGCTAGTGTGTGTATATTTCTTAGACTTGTCAAGAAACTTTCTAAAAGCTAATGTATCAAAAGTAATCTTCTAAATACCATAGAACTTATCTAAGAAATTTTGGGGTCTATTTCCGCTGACAATTTTGTGAAGTTTTTGGAAAGTTCAGAGAAGATTAGTGCTTTAAGCTTTGTTTTCATTAATCCTTTTATTTCCAAAGTAAATTTTACAGAATGTATGTTGGCGTATTACAACTGTTATCGTTGAATCTGCGAAAAATGTGTCCCTAAAGAATAAAAATACAGAAGAAAAGATATGCAGTCTGAAAATATTCTAATTTTTACGTCACACCAGAGGATTTGTTTAGGAAAATGTTTTCAGAATTTCTAATACAGTGTTAAATGTTGGCATACATTTTCGTATTTCTTTCAGTCTTCTCTCAGTTCCTCCTGGCAATATTCAGTTTTCTTACTAAGATGATTTACATAAACAGCTGGTTTTTTTATTTTTTTATTGTTAACTTTCTGCTTTTAACTTTATTTTTTAAATATTATGTTCTTTGTACTTACGTAGCATAAATTGCAGCAGTAAAATCGCGAAATATTTAAACGCATTATGTCTTTAGAATTGCAGACAGAGTATTAAGTGTTGCCGAACATTTTTTTTTCATATTCACTATATTACTTCTTTAAAAACTAGTCTCTCGTGAAGCCAACCGCCTGAAGAAGTTATCAAGAAAACGTATTGATTTTAAACAGATAGTGTAATTTCATAAAAATATTGAATATTTCCAATTAGGCATTTGAATTTAATACATGTTTATTACATGGGTCACTGTTGCCTCCTATGAAGGGATAGATAACTTTGATCCATTCCTTCTTCGGGATTTGAACGTGGGCTCTTCGGTACGATAGTTAAGAGTCACTAATCGCTTTCTCGCCTAGGTTGCATTACTCAGTAAGCTTTGAAATTACGTTTGAAAGTTAAAAACACTAGGTTTAATTGAAAGGCAAGTCGCTGCTGTGGTAGATAAAAGCATTTTTTTTCGAGCAGTAGAAGCATATTGCTTTTAAATATCCACGTTTGTTGATCAAAACTGAAAGATAATTTTACTGACCGGCAACAGTCTGGCGTGCGGGAGATAAAAATGTTTTTAGCAATGTTGTCACTGCTCGCATTCAAAGCTTAAGTGTTAGCAAGGTCCAATGAAATCTAATATACCTTTGCGAATGCACAGATGCCAGCCTTGCTTCAGCCTGTTACTTGTATCAAAGTTTTCTATCTAACATTCAAGATCTATGTTCTTATATACACATGTCTCATTTAATTCCCGGTGAGTGCTAACGAAGAATAGAAAGAATAGTGTATTTCATATTAAAAATGATAATGTATTAATTGTAGTAAATGCTCATGATGATAACCCTACTTTAAACTTCCTTTTAGCTTACTAAATACAAAGCCTTCTATCATCAATCGCTATCTTCTTAAAATTACGTAATCATGCAGACTCAGGGAATCAAATTTTTGAGAGTTTGCAATTTAGATTTCGGCGTCACCCACGTCTCTCATTTAGAGTACTATATCATATGATTTGAAAAAAAAGATATGCTTTTGATGCATTTATGGCAATTAATATATATTTGCATATATTAATTCCTAAAAATCTATTACATATGCTGCTCACTGTATGTATGATCAAGCAAAATGGCAGAATCTGACATTAATCCCACTTTTATATACAAATATTCTGACTTTAATGCTAATTATTTTAGCTGAATATTTTAGAACGTAGTAGTATGGGGAAATGGGAAATTTAGAATATTGAAAGAATTTTCGGCTAATACAAGGTGTCCCACTCGAACGAGGCCCCAGGAAAAGTATGATTATGATCTTGTAATAAGAGTAATTTTAACCAAATTTTTGCATGACATGGCCTTTTATCTTTGAGAAAAGAAATTACGTTAAGGCTGCCCTGCCTGGCATACTGATGTGCAGTCTCGTTACAATAAACATGTATTTTGAGTATAAGAACATTACAGATAATAACTGACGTTTTTATAAAAATGAATAGCTTTGTTTCTTAAGCACTTCTCCAATATATGAATATGATATGCAAATATTTTCATATAGTTAAGAGTCTCCAGAAAATTAATCAGTACATATTTAAGAAAAATTTTCTCCTTTCCTTTTTCATCGTAACATTTATTATGTGTTTTTAACATATATTAATTTAACTTCTGTAACTTTGCTCCTAGAATTTCATGAAAGTTCCTGTGTTCACTAAAATTTTATGACATCATATATTTATGACCATGATATCATGACGATATATTCGACTAAAATGGCATTTGTTACAAAAGCGTATTAGAATATAATTAGCTTTGAAACAACACTAATCCTGATAGAATATCAGGACAGTGCCAGTTAACAAGTATTTCATTTGATAGGTTTGACCAGATGCTTAGAATATACTTATGAATCAATTTTTAATTAGTGTTTTTATATCGTCTCTAAGTTAGAATCGAATTCCGCAAAATTGTATTGTAAAATATTACAAATACCGCTAATTCTTAAAGATTAATATCCAATTTAATAACTGGTACACCGAGCTGCGATATTTAGAATAAAATATTAGAGACATTTTGTTCAGACAATTAAAATGAAGTACTTCCAGTAATTTACGAAGACAGCGAAACTGAAATATTAGTTAAGTTTGCAAATTACCATTTATGATATTTACGGTAAGTAGCGCAGTCAAAATGTAGCAGTTAATCATCTGACTTAACTCAATTTCACTTCTGTGTTATTTTATTACAAAACAAATTTTTAAATATCATCACAGCAATTAGTATAATGTAGAAATATTTAAATGGCAAAACAAATTATCTTCATTAAATACCGACTGATCTTTTCTTCAGATATTTAATCGAATCTCGAATAATACATACAAAAAATAAAATTTAATACGTACCCCATCCATATTTATTATACTGTTGTCGCAGAGAAGATAACGATTTCCATCTTTTCAATATTTGTGATCTGGCATTCACCAATTCGATATTACCATCTGAAAACAAAGAAAAGTATTTTATTTTTCTAAATTACTGATATATATATTTGGCAGCAAGTTTTATTACATTTATATATATGTGTCTTAATCTCTTATAGGCCTATTGAGTTTTACCGATTGGCGATCTCCACAGGTTTATATTTTGGAATGGCATGTTGTTTGCTCACACATCACTTTCTGAAGCTTAGCTTGTCACTTATAAAACCAATATCTGATATACGGCTCTGAGTATAAAAATATTAAAACCAGATATTCAGGAATTCAAACGCCAGGCTTTACGGGCTAGGAATTTCCTTTTCTGCAGTTTTGTCTCCTTATATTAAGTTTAAAAATATAATGAGTCGTATAAAGTTAACAATGTATGTATTATTATGTGTGCAATTATGTATATTTTAAATAACTCTTGTATTATGAACCTTTTTGTAACCATTAATAAAGAATTTAATCAATGCAGTTCTTTTAAAAAGTTTTAAGCATATTGTTGATTACAATTTTGAATATACAAACATCGTATTATATTTTTAAGACTATTCAAATTCCTTCACAAATAAGTTTATGAGGCTCAACTGCTAAAAATCTCATCTTTATTTTAAATATAAGAAAATTTATAAAAAATACCCTTAGATGAAAGAAATTGCACATATAGATGCAAATCTCGATTAGATAGCTGCTTTTCCTTATTAACTAATCTCTACATATAATAAAAGAAAGAGTCTGTGTGCGTGTGTGTGACTTTTGTTCGTGCTGCGCGTAAGCTAATAAACCCAGGCCTACGAAATTTGGGACATAAGTGCATTTAGAAAAGAACCAGTGCACCTCGATGCGATTTTTTCGAAATTCGAATTAGATTATTTTTTATTTTATGTTTTTTGAAGAAATCGCGTCATTTTGAGACATAGCGAGGTTTGAGACATATGTTATAGGAAAGCGAGATATTACTCTATACATTTCATTTTCATATCGTCCTGAAACGCAGGCACTTACATATTTTACGAACTTAAAATAAATTTCGTATTTCAATAAGTCGATTAAATACGAATTTATTTAGCAAAGTGAGCTTAACACCTTTACAACGGAATTTTTATTTAAAATTTTGTTTAAAAAAATGTACTGTTTATTTTCCTATCATTTTTAGACACGTTAAACTTTAATCCTTCCGACTCCTTTTACAAAAAGAATTTTGGAAAAAATAATAATATTTTGTATTTTTTTTAAATGTTTTTAAATGAAGCTTCCGAATACACTTCTCACATCTCACATATTTTAAAATATAGTTTTGGCAACAATTTTTCATTCTTATTGTTGTTGATAGATTTTTGATGAAATCGCATCATTTTGAATAGTTTCATTCTTTTAGAAATGTGGGTTTGGTGACGTTTTTCATCGTATTATGTCACCTTTTTTAAGAAATTGAAAAGCTTAAGAAATTGAAAAATTGTTTCTTTTTGCAAAGGTAAATTGTTTAATTAATTTATTAGGATAATTAATATTTATATTAAGAGATATTGCTTATTTCATTGTAATTTTTTATATTATGTTTTAATTATGTAAAATTTGAATTATAATATGTAGTTATGGTGGTGGTTAAGAAAGGGGATATAAATTATGTTTAAACAAATGTTTAATACACATCTCATGCAATCAGTTTACTAAAAGTTCAAGATGTATATGTTTTTCAGGGCCGTATGCAAGGGAGGGTTTTATTCTTAACAAAGAAAAAATAGTTGGAAGAACTTACGGGGCCATCGGTCGCAGGTGTGTCTTTTAGGCATTTTTCCGGTAAGTTTAAAAGCCAGACGAAGGCTGGCCGCATAGCGGCTAGTTACATAATAAAGTTAACCGAGCAAAACATGTATTCTCCTAATCAGAGAACATTAAACTAACAGAGAAGTATATTTTAGTAACTTGGTATGCCTTTCTGAAAACTTATTTCATTATATTAATAGAATAGATGAAGTAAATTACATAAAATATGTAAATAATTTACTTAGTTTTACCGTAATGATAAGCTTTTGATGTAATGTAATGCAGGCTAATTTCTGGAATACTATCTCCTCCCATCTCTTTGGCAAAACTAAAATACTTATTTTTTTGTTGTTGTTGTTTCTTATTCCACTTGTTCGACAACAACATCTAGGTCAAGTCCATGAACCCGTAGATTTTTTACAATGAAGAACAGCATCCGGAGTAGAGTACAGTTGACTCTTCAGGAAACCAATGCATGATAAGATACAGGCAGGAGAGGCCCGGGTCAAATTGCATTTCGAGCAAAAATGATAAACTTTAAAGCCCGACACATGTCATTGAGCACGAAGATGACCACTGCGCAACTTAGCGAGAGTTGTCTTTTCACATCTATTCTTCGACCCAATGATAGCAAGCAGTACCAGGACTATTACAACGTATCACTCATAAATAAGTGATACGCCTTCCTCCAGGTAGAGTTAGTTTCTAGTTTGACCCGGGATGTGAGTTCCAAGAAAGAACGATAGCCACCATAAGTAGAACTCTTAAGGCTGCCCTCCCTGGTAAATCGATCTGCAGTCTCGTTACAATAATCATGTATTTTGAGTATAAGAAC
Organism: Stegodyphus mimosarum; assembly: GCA_000611955.2. Classification (NCBI taxonomy): domain Eukaryota; kingdom Metazoa; phylum Arthropoda; class Arachnida; order Araneae; family Eresidae; genus Stegodyphus; species Stegodyphus mimosarum. The sequence goes on from KK119161.1 coordinate 56,608, forward strand.
ATTTCAGATAATAACTGATGTCGTAAAAGAATATTCGTATAATAACTCGACTTACTAGTTTACACGGCTTTTCAATAAACTGAGAAAATCAAGTGAGAAAGAAAGGCAGGAAGGTTCATGAATTAAAACATTCTCACCTCTTCGGTGACTGATGTATGTGTTATAGTGCCCTATTACAGTGGAGTGGAGACTATGTTTTAGATGCTGACGTTTTGTGGTGCATAACAGGTGTTCAGAGATTAGTTGAACAATTTCTCACATAAAATAGAGAGAGAGTTGAACAATTACACACAGTTGAGGGATTAGTTGAAGAATTACACACAATAAGTCACTTTCTGCAATATTTGAAGTGATGCATGAAGTATTGTATTAAAATCGGTTCTTTTTACAGAAGATATCTGAATAATATTGGTGGTAGGTAATATGCATTTGCACACAAGAAGATACTGAGAATGTTTTATTTATATACACAAAAATGAGATCTGAATTAATGTAACTGTTCGATGATTCTTTCTCATATATACACAAAAAGCCACTGGAGCTATCGCAATTTCAAGCATGCAATTGCAAGAATCATAATTCCTCTTTCTTGTTTTCCTGATCTGTCCCAGAGAAACTATGACCCTATAAAGCTTAAGCTGATACGTTTTTAATAATCTGTTAGGCTAGTTTGTCCTTTTCGCTTCTAAATAGCTGCACGGGCTTCAAAAAGGTAATATAATGTAAGAAATCATTTTTGAGAAATACATTTTAAATTAGGGAACTAAATGAAATCCATGTGAATATAAACCCATGCTAATATTGTTGCATAACAGATAAGAATGATATTCAGTTGGGCAGTTTGAAGTTAAAACAAGATCAAGGATTTAATTTAAGTACTAAGAATCAGTCATATTTTATTGGTGAGCTTGGGGAACGGAATGTAAAGTGATGTTGCTCAGGCTGGAGAATATGAGAGAATCAGGAAGTGATGTTATTCAGGCTTCTTCTATCATTTCAAAATAGTTTTTCTCAAAGTTAATACATGGGCATGCGTGTAAGTAAACAAAAAGTGGAACATATACTGAATAAATAGTACTGCATCAAATCTACATATATAAAAAATCTGATGTGTACATCACATGACTTCCTTGTACGGAATATTAAATTATACGTAATCTGCATTTCATTTAAACTTATGGCCTTGAACTATATCTACTTCGTCGATAGCGCATAAAACACAATAGATTAAATGCGCTCTTTAAAATTCGCTAGATTTGTTTACCATAGCGACATTCTGCCCTAGGTTTATTTAACAGTGTTACATCTCATTCATTTTATAACTCAGAATGCACAAAAATTATGTATATCATCTGAAAAATTATCTAATCGTTTCCACATATTCTGTCCAAATACTATGATATATCTAAAACGATATATAAAAGAAATTAAACAAAAAAAAACTGTTCTTCACAGGCGATTCAGTATTTCTCATTCAATTATTTCAGATCTTACTTCCCGACAAGGCAGAAATACATAAAAACTCAAATTATCTATATTAAAAATTACGAAGTAAATGTTAAACACTTATTTCCTCGAATAAATTCCAGACTGGATTAGGTAAAATTTAATTTGAAATAATAGGAGAAAGGGTTATCTTTGTTGTTGCAAAGCTTAGTTTCTCTAGGTTGGCAGCAAATCCACTATTCTGCCAAGTTTCAAATGTAAACAAATATGTCTGCTATAGTAATAATAATTAGGCTTAGCTACACTTAAACAACTTTTAAATTCTTGATAATCTTACAAATATTCCGTGCAAGTTAACCACAGGCATAAAAAACTTAACCGAGAGAAAAGAACAGCCTAATTCAATCATTTTTGAAGCAAAACTGCACAATTTACAAACATGTAAGAATAAAGAAAGAGAGCCCAGTGAGCCAAGTAACAGAGCGTATATATATACAACTGTAACCAAAATAGGAGGTGCACACCTACCTGTTATAGCAGTCCTATATACAAAATTTCAAAGTTCTTAAACTACTGGTTTTTACATTACCCGAGATACATATATATACACGTACGTACGCACAGACACTATGAAAAAATCACTTCGGAATCCATTTCAAATCAGTTTTATAATTTTTTGGGGGAGAAAGAGTCTTTTATTCTGTCCTTACGTTCCGATATCAAGCAAAACCATCGTTAAATTGCATTCGATAGCGGTCAAAATGGATATTTTCTTTAAAATATGATACTCGAAATTTTTTCGTGATTACAATACTTCCTTTTCACTTCATGCAAGGAAGTAAAAAATAAGTTAAAAATTTTACTTTCAGGAAATAAACATTGATGCATTATTTTAATAATAATCTTTATGTATGTTCATTTCAGCAAGTCCGTAACTCGTTATGCTAAGAGGCTAATTTGCTGTTATGAAGCATTAAACTAAGAACAAGTTTGGGTAAAATTTTATTTACCGAAAATGTCAACATTTCTCAAGTGCAATGCTTTCAAGCTTAGATAAAACACTGCAAACAAAATTACTTTGCAGAGTAGCTGCTGTTAAAAGTACTTCTCTTAAGTATAAAAGTAAGTCTCCTAAATAATGTTAGCAAAAATAAGGCTTTTATAAGCAATGAGTATTTGAACTAAGTGCGATAATTTTTAAAGAGGCTGCGATTCAGATAACTGAGAGCATGAGGCAATTACGTAACCTTACTCCAATAAATAACTCAATGTACCAAGGTATTGAGCTGAGAATTAGCAAAATAATTTGAGTCAAAGTAAACATTGCAAATTTAAGTCGACAAGTTAACTAGTCAGTTTACTAAAAGTAAATCTTGTAGGACATTGTTTTACTATTACATGAACTCATAGTTAGGTAGTGAGTTGGAAAGTTAATAGTCACATGAACTCAAAATGAAATGAAGTTAAAGTATATTTCCGAATATTAACCCTATGTGGAAATAAATGGGATAATAAGATTTTTCTGCAGAAATTCAGCCATAAAGAAAGTTCATTTATAAACCGGTATTAAGCTTGTCCTATAAATATAGCTAAACATATTACCAAAACTCGCACAATTTAGCTCTATGTAATTTAATTGTACCTGTCAAACGAGACAATTCATCTTAGCTTCTGTTTGAAAAATGTGGATGAAAGTTCCTTAAACTGAATGAGCACTTCAGACGCCAAAAGTTTCCACTTCTAACTTCTCTTAATTTAAGACATGTCAGTCCTTTGACGCTTTGGCAATAATATAGCATATTTTACTTGTGGTTTTTAATTATGTTAATTATTCTCTAGGAACCGCAAGGTAATTTTCCTCCGAGATGCCTTGCTTTTACGAGCAAAAGACAATCCTTTTCCTTCTGCTGTGTACTAAAAGAGGCTCGATGAGACAAAGACAGTGTATTATTGCAGCTTTAAACTAAACTTTTTGTAGAGGAATGCTATTATGAAACAGAAGGTAGTGTTTTCGAGAGGAGGATTTTAACGATGAAATGAAGCATTATGGCATTCACCTGGACTTTCCTCTAGCTGAAAAAGATTTCCAAGAATTTCTAGATAATAACTAGTCGGATACCGCTGCTAATAAATTTGATTTATGTATACCAGGATCAAGTAACATAACAATATCTTTTTCCTATTTGTGTCATCGAATTATTTGCACATTATTTTCATCATTTGTCAATATCACTCTGAAGTTTAAGAAACTCAGCATACGGTTCTAATGCTATACAATTTTAAAAAAATATATTGAAATCAATTATTGAGATCGTAGTTAGATATCTCTATAGGTTAAGTATAGATTCCTTAGTGATACTTTGTATATCAGGTTAATATATATATATATGTGTAAAGTATCTAATATATCTTTCAAATAAATAAATTAATAATAGCCCTTTAACTTCAGTTTTCTTTCTAAAAATAACGCAGTAATAGTTTTTCTGACTAAACCTTGTTGCGCACTTATCGATGAAATCTGGACATTATTCTGTCATGTGATCTGAAATGGAATTCGGTATAAAAACGGTATTTATGTCACTCCCCCTTCTCTTTGCTAGCCTCTTCTCCTGCTTTAAACTGTGTCGCCAAGCCGCTCGCCCCGCAGAGTTTGTTTTTCTAATTTCATCATTGTTTAAGAAGATGTAAGCTGTATAAAATGCACCCTTATAGATATGATGCGCATTATTAAGGAATAAAATTATGACTGGAATTTACCGTTGTGTTGCTTTGCGAGTGTCACCTTTCTAACTACGCAGTAAACTCTCTTCAAGTTACAATGCAGAGAACTATAGTAAATCTGTTGCAACTTTCTTTCATAAATTCAATGTATTATAATAATTACACAGTCTTTTTACAACAATGTAGCAGTTATATTAGATATATACACTGAAGTACCACTGAATTAGAGATGCCTACGTAGTAACGAGTTAGGCCTCCTCTGGCCTTGATAACTGTTGCCACACGAGGAGGCATAGATTCAACAAGTTTCTCGAAACATTCCACGGGAATGATTTGCCAAATATTGGCTAAATATTGCCATCCACAATTCAGTAAGGTTAGTTGGTGCTGCGCGATGGCCTTTCAAGCCTTGTTGCAAAACATCCCAAAGATGCGCAATAGGATTTAAGTCTGGGCTTCTAGGTGGCCAGTTTATGAAAGAAAAGTCAGAAGAATGCTCATCCAACCAGCCAGCAGCCAACCAGGACTTGTGAGATGTACAGTTCTCTTGCTGGAAAATTCCTTATCGTGCGGATAACAGAACAGCTTAAATGGATGTAGGTGATCACCCAACAACTTTACGTACCGAATTACATTGAGGGAGGTTGGTACATGCACCAAAGATCCCAAACAGTACCACGAATAAACATCCCGCACCATGATTGAGTGACCGTGCCCTTGTACAGTTCCAACCTGGCATGTAGGATGGCATGCCTTCATGACCCTGACGCCATATTCTCAGCCTCCCGGCGGCGTTAAGCAGTTGGAATCGAGACTCATCACTCCATGCTATTTGTTTACAGTCCTCTACACTCCAGTTTCTGTGCTCTTTTGCCCAGGCAAGACGTGCAGCCCAATGGCGAGCATTAAGAAATGGTACTCTCGTAGGTCGATGGCTCCCGAAACCCACATGGTGAAGCGAGCGCTGCACAGTCCATTCACTGACTGCACGACTGGCACTGTCATTCAACTGGGTGGTAATTTCAGCTAATGTTTGTCTTCGCTGGCTACGTACAATACGCCTGAGCCATCTACCACCGTGCACTGCCAAGGCTAATTGTCCTTTGCAGTTTGCCCGATACCTAGTTTTTTGTCCACTATCCATGTATTCTTGGTATACTCTTGACACTGTCGACTTTGAAAATCCCAGCTGTCTGAAGATTTCGGAAATTGAATGGCCTATGCATCGCGCAACTACGATTTTTTCGCGATCGAAGGCGTCTAAATCAGGCAGTTTATCCATATAGACAATTCCAACAACTAATTCAGAACAACCACAGTACGTGCTATGTATGCAGTGACCACAGCATCCTCACTTGCGCGTAAACGATGCGTAGCGCTACACAATTTGCATAGCCCTTGCTATCCCTAATTCAGTGGCACTTCAGTGTATGTATGTATGTATCTATCTATCTATATATATGTGTGTGTGTGCGCGCGCTTGTGTGTGTAATATTTTAATTTTCGTGGAAGATAAAAAAAATCACTACTAGTGATGGCCGAAAACATTACTAAGTAGACGACTGGACATCGTGGCGTAGTGGATAATCCGATGGAATTTTAGAAGAAGCATGATCAACTTGATAGTAACACATAATTTAGCTTTGAATTACGACACATATCTTCATAACTTTTAGAAGACTAGGGGTGCTAAACGCGTCCCATAATTAAAGATATACGATTATATCTTAAAAGCTAGTAGAGGCTAAGCGACACACCAGTTGGAAGGTGAAATGGCGAAAAAGAGGAACGACCACTCAGTTAGTAGCTATTTATGTTAGACGGTTTGCTTAATGTGACTGGCCGAGAAATTATGCGCAATGTGGATGGTTACAAAATTAATTTCCAAATATGGCACGTTTTCAAATTAAAAAGAGAAATTAAGAAAATTAAGAGCTAATTTTAAATATAATCTAAAGTTACATACATTCATTATTTTACATTATCCCTCCCTTTCAAGAAGAAAACGGATTAGCGATAGAGAAGCCTTTTGAGGAAAAAGCATTAGTATTAGCAGAGAAGAAACTTTTTATGTAATATTTACAAATCTATTTATTAAACAAATGATTTGCTTCAAGATTAATTTTAAAATCTAAACATATAAAAACATGTTAAAAGCAATTTGAAAACTATAATAAG
>KK119161.1:64056-99794 GCA_000611955.2 Stegodyphus mimosarum
TGCACGATACGACAATCCAGCTTCACGAAGGCCGATGATTCTCCCTCGTTCAAACTCTGTAAGTTGTTCAAATCTCGCTCTCTTTCGTCGACGAGGCATAAGTACAGATTGAGTTAACGTTTACCACTAGCAGATAACCACCGATAGCCATACACGCCTCGCTACAGCCGTCTATTTATTCGGATCCATCAGCCGTTCAGAGGGCGCTGCTCAGCATACGCATGCGCTACGGATTTGCAATTCTAATCATTTGCATATCATGCGCTACTTTGCATTTCCTGAAAATTTCACCTCACTCGCGTAAGTCCTTCATGGTGTTGCAATTTTCACAAACGTGAGTGTATATATATATATACGTAGGTCAGTCGAAAAGTTAGTTGCACTCCTTCGTAAAAATTTTCTGCCAGAGACTATTTTGATGAAATTTTGTGGCAACACTTCAGACATGCACCTGTACCGCGTGACGTAGCGGCTTCCACGAGGCAAGTTTAGTTTTTCTGGTAATCAGTCTCAAACATGTCTCGACGGCTGCAAATAGCGTCCAAATTGGAAATGCGTGCAGTGATTCGTTTTTTGTGGGCAAAAAGCTGCAACTTCACTGAAATTTATGGGCAGTTGCATGAAGTGTATGGTGAAAATGCAATGTCACGCCAAGCTGTCGCGAAATGGTGCAACATGTTTGAGAATGGACGTACAGATATTGACGACGCTGAGCCAGAGGGAAGATCAGCAACTGCAACAAATTCGGAAATCGCTGCTCGCGAGAATGAATGCATTCTTGCAAACAGACGCATCACGATAAACAAAATCTCAAATGAACTGGATATTTCTCATGGAAGAGTGCACAAAATTATCGCCGATCACCTTGAATTTCGTAAAGTTTTTGCTCGATGGGTGCCACGTCTATTGACGGAGGAACATAAAGAAAAGCGTTTTGAAAGTGCATTTGCATTTCTGCAACGTTACCGAACGGAAGGAAATGACGTTTTGGACAAAATTGTGACTGGAGATGAAACTTGGATTCACCACTTCTCACCTGAAACGAAACGCAGCTCGCTCGAATGGAAGCATTGCAGTTCCCCGACACGAAAAAAGTGTTGAACTGTTCCATCTGCAGGAAAGTTGATGATGACGCTGTTTTTCGACAGAGAAGGCGTGGCGCATACAGAGTTCATGCCGAAGGGTGCCACAATTAATGCATCTTCTTATTGTGAAACACTAAAACGATTGCGGAAATCGCTTAAAAATCGACGGCCAGGTAAACTGTCGAAAGGCATTGTGCTCCTGCATGACAATGCAAGACCGCATGCAGCAAAACAAACGTGCGAACTTCTGAAAAAGTTTAGGTGGGAAGTGTGGAATCACTCTCCTTATAGCCCAGAACTTTGACCTCCTGACTTTCATGTGTTTGGTCCTCTGAAACAAGAACTTTCAAAGAGACGGTACCATTCGGATGCCGAAGTGAAAGCTCTAGCCCAACAATGGTTATCGGATATTGGACGCGATTTCTTTGCAGAAGGCATCGAAAAACTTGTACCACGCCTAGACAAATGCTTAAATAATGGAGGCAATTACGTTGAAAAGTAGATTTTGAATGCAACTTTAAGATACAAATAAAGTTATTGTAAAATTTCTATCCTGTTTTGTTTTCTTAAGCAGTGCAACTGACTTTTTGACTGACCCTCGTATATATATATATGTAAGATACAAAATATGAAAGCAAACTTCTAATATTAATTGGCTATCATCTTTTTTATTTTTTATTTAATTTGGGGACTTCCTCTTGTCGCTGCTGAGCACGAACTGAAGCGATGTGAAGTGAACTTCATGAACTGGCCAGAGACACTTAGAGTCAGTAACGAGAACGAGAACGAAGGGATTATTTGCTCTGTCTTAAAAATAGCTCTATAGTTCTAAACTGCGTCATTCAAATTAATCATGTGATCCTACGTAACACATAATGCATATACCTCTTCCCCAATCAAATAACTGTAAACCAAAACCTTTTCTAACTCGAACTGAAACTTTTCACTCCCTCCCTTCTTCCTCTGAGTTCCTGCATCACTTTTCGGTTACGCTTTCATCCTGACAAGACGCTGCTGCAATCATCTATGCTCGCTTCTATCGTCCTAATAGCAAAAATGTAAATATTCTGGAAATAGGCACCATTCGTGCGCCAAGTGAATTTTGGCCACAAATGTGAATTTAAATAAAAAAGGAAATTAATCCGGCTCGACTTTCTCATCTCTAATATGGATCCAGTATCTACGCTGAACAACATTGCCAGACTTCTACACATCAGTGTTCTTACATCAATGCGTCCAAAATTATGCCTTCATATTCGCAATTCAGCTGTGCATCATTTTCTAGTTTCGTAATTAATTCCTAAATCAGCGTTTCTCAACCTTTCATTATTCGCGGCCTAATTTTCAATCATAATTTTCCTCGCACCCCCTAAATACAATAAAATGTATACAACAATAATATATATTGAGTATTTTCATTTATTTTTTTAAAACTTTTTAACTAACTGCCAAAACAAAAGTAAAAGCGAGCCAACGTTGGCGAGAAACCACATCTGGCATTTTGCCAAGCGAAAGGGGAATAGATGAAGCGAATGGAAGCGGGGAAAATTTAAATATTATGTTTGAAATGAAAGCCGAACAGAGAGATAACGTTAAAAGAATATGAAAATATAAAATTTCGTTAATGAAAGTTAACCTAGACGGGGTGAGCTAAATTTAGAAACTGGGAATACTTTATTTTGGAATAATAAAAGAAGTAAAACAGAAGCATGACTAAAGTAAAGAGAAAAAATAAGTATGGTTTGTGGAAGCCGTCTCGAGCATGCGCAGAGCAAATGTTTTCTCATAGGAAGAAGGAAAATGTTCGATAACGCAAGTTTCAAATCTCATTCGAGTTGATCGCTTTCGAATCTATTGTGTGTTATATATGTTTTCGTGTTAATTGCAATTCACCATATTAAATATTCACGGCAGCAGATTTATGCAGATAATAATAATTTTTTATAATAATTAATATTTAATAATAATAATAATAATTTTTAAGCTGGCGTAAACGAGCATTGGACGATAGTCAAGCATCAACAAGTACACAGACGAGCGTGGTTCCGACAATAAAATCAAGAAAATATTCTCATGAATACTTAAATTAGGGGTTTACCAGTACGGAAGTAAATGAAGAAGAAAGCCCCTGTGTATCATTTGCTATAAAATGTTGGCCGCAGACAGCATGAAACCTAATAAACGACATTTGGAAACGCTTCATAGTGAGTACGTCAACAAACACAGAGAATTCTTCGAATTAAAATTAAAATCGTAAGCAAAAATCATTTTTTTAAAAACCTTTGTCTGTGAATAAGAAAGCTTTAATTGCATCCTACAAAGTTTCCTATAAAATAGCCTGATGTTAAAAACCTCACACAATTAGTGAAGAGCTTATTTTGCCAGCAGCAATTGAGACTGTGGAAACTATGTTTGGAGATAATTTTTCAAAACATTTGCAGTCCATAACTCTTTCAAATTATACTGTTGCTGGTCGAATTGGTGATATAGCTGATGACATAAAGAGTCAGCTTTTCTCGAAGTTGCATGACAAATTGTTTTCAATACAGCATGATGAAGAAACAGATAGCAATAAAGATGCTCATTGTATTGCCTATGTTTCAATTGAATTTTCGCGATGGTTTATTTGTGATGAAATTGAGCTACTTTGTCGACATATTCGAGAAATTAAATAACTTGAATTTTCAACTTCAAGGAGCAAATACTCATATGTTGGATACAAGTGATAAAGTTAATGCTGTCTGTAGAAAATTGGAATTGTGGAGTGTGGAATTGTGCAAGTGTGAATGATTGTACTAAAATTTACAAGGCTGAAGAAGAACGTGTAAAAGTTGTTTTTGTAACCATTGAAAATCATTTAGCCATGCTGGCAAAGAATTTTAAAAAGTATTTTCTTGCTGACGACAAACTCATAGCAAGTTACGAGTGGGTTAGGGATTTATTTCATAAGACTCCCGAAGGACTCTGAGTTGATGAGGAAGAAAATTTCATAGACTTCACGACAAGTGGCGAAACCGAAAGACAATTTAGTAATAAATCACTATTTGAATTTTGGTCAGGAGCAGAGGATTATTTTTCTGCACTAAAAACAAGGGCATTTCGTAATCTAATTACCATTTTCAACACCCTACCTTCGTGAAACTGGATTTTCTGCTGTGGATTCTTAGAAGACAAATTATAGATCTCGGCTAAATATAGAAACAGAACTGAGAGTGGCTATTTCTAATATTAAGGCTTCCTTCGAAAAACTTTGCAAGGCAGGCTTAAGGAAGTCACTAATAATTATTAAATTTGTTTTTAATTTGGTACGTTTTGATTATGTAAGATTTGATTTAGAAGTTGTTTTATTTTAATAAGTTAATTATTAAATATGTCGAAATTTATTTTGTTTTCTATGTGTATGTGAGCTTTCCTTTCAGTCAGTTAATCAATTTTTTTAAATAATATTTTCTCTTTGATATTCTCGCACCCCCTTCTAGTGCGCTCACGCCTCCCTAGGGGCGCGCCCAACAGGTTGAGAATCACTGTCCTAAATAATATCCAACGATTGTACCCTTTGTTTGAGACTTAATATTAAATATGCAGAATATGCTAATTACTGCTTGGTAAAATGATTGCTATTTAATGAAGGTAACATATTTGATGGTAATAACTTTCATATTTATATTAAAGCGCACAATTCATCGAGATGTGAAATTTCTAAAAAGTTCCTGCATGGTAGACAATTTTTCGTCCCCCCCTTTTTTTACATACTGATGTGCATTATTTGAAAAAAATAATATAAAGAATGGAATCCACTTACTACCTTTAACTGGAAATTTCCAGTTAATTTTATTTTGCTAAAAATGTATTGCCGATTAGGTGATCTGAACACTTTATTAAATAGTATAAGGTGATTTCAAAACTTTATTTCATGTCCTAAATTCACTATGGTTTAGAAAAATATTTCCATTAGTAGTGTTCTGTAATGACCACTCTTAATTTAAAGCATATTCCTTGAAAATAGCTAGGGTTAGGGGGATTTTAAATCTGCAGCTCTCTTACTGAAATCCTTTTTTTCTTTTGATAACTTTGACTTTTGAAAATGTTTATATCGTATTTCTCTATTTCGGCTTTATAAGCGAAAGGACGATTTCCACTGGAGCATAGTGACCAGTAATATATTCATTAAAATTCTGTCTTTAGTAGAAATAACGTATAGTATTCAGATTTTCTATCTTTTTTGTCTCCTTTGATTCGTATGTATAAGATGGAACTATATTTAAGTTTTCTTAACATTTATGTTACTTATAGCTAAATGTAATCTGCATCTCATTTCAGTTTATAAAACTTTGAGCTGAAATATTAAGAGTTAATAAATGTTATTTTGCTTATTTTAGAACTGTTGCCTCATTTAGACATAAAATCTTTGATATTTCAGTAACTACGTGTTTAATATAATCAGACAAGCCTAATGTTTCTAGAAAATAAAATTTCAAGGATAAAGAATTAGATGTTTCTGGAAAAAAACACGGTCATTTCTAACTAACGAATACGAAGCTGAGGTAAACATTTATTTGTCTTTTAAAATAGAAAAAGAGCTTTAAATGAGACTTGTTCTTCAACAATGCTAGATTATTTTTGTATAATTGAAGTGAATGAATTATTATCAACAACATTTAAAGCAATATGTAAAGTTACTGAATGTCTTGTTTTGAGGATTAATGATGGATATAATAGAAATATTAATTAATTTTGTCTTATCTCTTATCATGTTTTCTTTGAAATCTTTCTTCCAAACAAATCTATTTTTTCATTTGCAAAATAACATATTGTTACGAATTTCACATTTATTTGGCTATTTATTTAGAATTGTAATTAGATTTGCTTCATGTTGCCTTAGCAACGCAGACGATTTTTGAAGAGAAAGCTACGCCAAAAAAAAATAGCAATAAAAATAAAAGAGCGCGCGCATTTAATGATTAATATATAAATATCTCGTAATTACTGTTGCCATCCAGAAAAATCTAGAAAAATCGTGATTGTTCTACTGATAATTTAAAAGCTTATAAAAGCCGAGGTGAAACACCTCATCTCAGTTAGTTGCGAAGTAAGTTGCGAAATTGTGAAGTGTTGCGAGCAGTGTGATTAGTTGTGAGAATAGCTGCTACGCGAGAGTTTTGTGAACGGAAAGCAATCGAGATAGTGCTTTGCCGTGAAGCTATCTTTACAGTATAGCTTGACAGTGTATTGGTGATTGTTCCACGGTGTTTATTAGAAGTTTAGTGTTGCCGTGAAGCTACCTGTACAGTTACAGCCTGAAGCTGTGTTGCTGATTGTTTCAGCGTATTTATTGTAGATTTTCGACGCCTTTAAAGGTGATTTTGGAACGGTACTGTAAATAGTGATTCCTGTAAATAATTTGTGCTTTTTATTGTTCTGCATCGTGTTTTCATCGAATACTCTCAAATCCACGAACCCGTATAACGCAACAATATGATAATTCGAGCAGATAGTATATTTGTTACTTTCTAACTGAACTATCACTGCCAGGATTTATTTATTTTGTACTTTATTGCCATGTGAAGAAATTTGTGGTAACTAGTCACTTTAATCTTTACTGATGAAATTATATAGTTTTCAAACTTACAAATGCTATTATTTTCGAAACATCTCACTTCTATATTTATTTTCTTCAAATTTCCTACATTTAAAAAATGGTTTAATGCTGATGAAGCGTTATTTTATCACATTATAATATTTTGCTAAGATATATTTTCACAGAAGTAAATTGTACAATTTTAACCCTTACACAGCAAAGTCGCCCATATAGCAACGTGCTCTAGGCATCGGCAGGTGGCCCGAATCCCTGCGTCTATTTTCTACCTGACGATTTTCTCCATCTCGTTAATGACTCACTGGTTTCGGGAGTTTCTAACTGACATACCAGTCATCCTTTTGAAGCGATAAAGAGTAGCTGTCTTATTTGACTTCTCATTCTATCCTTTGTTTAGAGTCAATGCTTAGCTGTTAACGCTCGCAGTTGCGATACTGTCCTAAGGAGAAACTGAACACCAGGTTTTGTCCTTGTACAACAGAAACACTCGTGTGATATAATCATTGTTAGCATTGTAGCATTGTACTTGGCAGGAGGAAAGGAGATCCATTCCTACAGAAATTCCTGTACAAAAGTGTTTCTGTTGAACAAGGACAACAGGTTTTGTCCTCTATCGTTCTGAAGGAGTTAAAAAAAATTTTATAGTAAACATTCAAATTACTTTTATTGAATTTACCGTCAAGTATTATAAACATATCATAAATGGTAGCATTCTTTCCTTAAATAGTAAACAACCTACTGCCAACATTTGATTTTTTAAGTACATAATAAGATTAATAATAATTAATGCAATTGTTCTTGACTAAACATTAATAATATGTAAGCATGCAATTGCTCTAGAACCTACAACCCTACTAGACAGGTCAGTGAGTTACGCTACATCCTAAATAATATGACGGGACCTTGCGAAGGTTTAAAAAAACGTTTTCTTTTAGTCCAAAAGGCCTTTGCCTGAAGGATTATTGTTTTCGTTTTCAGATTTTGCGTCGAATCAATCTGAATGTCTGTTTCACTTTTCAAGTTGTTTCCACTAAATATTATCGCCCTGTATTATATTTGAAGAAATTAAATAATGAAAAATCTGCAAAAATCTATGTGTGTGTCTCGCATTGTGATAAAACAACGGTACCTAGAGCCATCAAATTTTGAATGACATAATCCTACTGCAAATATGGGCATCTGGAAGCCTAAATTTGAAATTTAGAATTTGTTTTGTTATCGATTTCATATTTTATAAAGCTTTAACAAATTGTTGATTAACAAACTCAAGGATTTCAAAGCGGGCAATGGCAACGTTGTACAGAAAAACATTTTTATCTCCAGCGCCTGAGACTATGTATTGAAAATTCTAAAAGTATACTCAATTTAAAATTATTTTGCGGTATTGCTCTTGAACTGAATTTTATGGTTTAAGTGCGAAGAACATGATATTTTATAAATAAAGGTAACACACAAAATGTTACAGAAACGCCCCTTTGGACGTAACTTAAACTCTGAAACCTTTCAGATTTTTTTTTTTAATGTAGATCTGAACAGAAAAGACCCAACTCGTGCTGCAGACAAGAACCCACTATTCATAACGATGTAAGTTAAACAGTAAGAGTAAAGTAAATGTAATCATTTATAACATAGTTAAAAATTACACGTTCAATAACATAAGCTAAAAGCTGGCTGAGCTACTTTTACCGACGTGTAAGTTTTAAATCCCGGCTGCGAAAGAATGCAAAAGCCAGGATAATCGCTTTTAAGTAAAGATGATAAAACCATAACCGCGTGGCGAGAGTGCCAGAAACTGCGTTCAAGATTGAAAACTATCAACTTATACATTATGTAAGCTAACTTGCTTTCAAGTGAGGACTACGGAAGGAAGTAAATATACTGTTACGAAAAATTCGGCGGTTGCGCCTGTATGTAAGGTTTCCGGCATAGCACTAGGGTTGCCATAAAATAGTGTATGGTAGGGTTGCCAGATTGGCGACTTTATCGCCTATTTGGCGACCAAATTGGCGATATCCCATGGTCCAATCGGGAAGCTTCTAGAATAACTTCCTGTCGAGATATTTCTCGAAACGTGTGGAACTTAAAGAAAAGCTATATAAACCCTTGCGTCTCGGAGACCCGAGTTGCGAGTTAGTTGCGAGATTGTGAAGTGTTGCGAGCAGTGTGATTAGTTGTGAGAATAGCTGCTACGCGAGAGTTTTGGTGAACGGAAAGCAATCGAGATAGTGCTTTGCCGTGAAGCTATCTTTACAGTATAGCTTGACAGTGTATTGGTGATTGTTCCACGGTGTTTATTAGAAGTTTAGTGTTGCCGTGAAGCTACCTTTACAGTTACAGCCTGAAGCTGTGTTGCTGATTGTTTCAGCGTAATTATTGTAGATTTTCGACGCCTTTAAAGGTAATTTTGGAACTGTGCTGTAAATAGTGATTCTTGTAAATAAATTGTGCTTTTTACTGTTCTGCATCGTGTTTTCATCGGATACTCTCAAATCCACGAACCCGTAAAACGCAACAATACGGATATTTAGTAAAGATCAAATTCATAACTACTGGTTAATTAGCATAAGGTTAGGTTAATTGATTAATGCATTGCAACTCGAGGGCTATCTGCCTTTGTGAAAATATGTCTTCGTAGAGGACTTTTAAAGGGAAACTGGCTGTTATTCACATCATACATGGAGAAACCAAACCTGCAGCCAGCCCGTTGACCAGGATACGATTGCACTACTGTTCAGCGAAGTTTCCGTTCTGCAGCTGGTGGATACAGGTTAATTGGCATAAAGTACGTTACAAATAAGTAGATTATATCTTGTACTTTATATATATATATATATATGTATATATATAAAGTACAAGATATAATATTGTATATATATATATATATACATGTATACAGAGTTTAAAAAATTAATTATTAAAAATTTAAGTATTTTAGTAGCAGAATGTCTGGGAGAAAATGAGATGTGTACGAAAATACACTGTACGTACGAAGAACTTTGAAAGCGAAAAGTAGTTTTAAAGACGAATATTTATAAGAAATGGAGCCTGATATTTGCAGGAATAATTCACGTTAACGACCAGCAACTACAATATATGCATTACAATTATTGAGAAACAGACAGTGACAAACCTGAAGAGTTTGTTGCCAGTACTACGGTCCCTGCTGCAAGCCATATGACATGCCAGACATCATTCAAAGTGTATGCCAGTCATTTCGTTTGTCATTGCCATGTATGTATTAAAGTTGTTGTTCGGCTGCTTGAACAGTTCTGGCAAATAATAAACTTTATTTGTCATAGATACCCAAGATTAAAAGACTTTTCTTTCTTCATGATTTTATTTTTTGTTGTGTTTCCGCAAACATTTCAAGTTCCGAAATTCAGCGCCATTGAGTTAAAATTGTGTTGGAGAGAGACGAGCGAACTTTTTTTTCTTGTGCGCATGCGTATGAATTATTGTGGCGCAGTCAAAGAACCTCTATGTAAAGAAGGAAAGGCTCCATAGACGTAATGTAAACCACTTTGTCTGCAACGCCGCTACAAAGAAAAGGGAACATTCGCCAAGGGATTTGGCGACGGAATCTGTTGGCGAGAATTTCCCCTCTGTGATGTGCCGGTTCTTTGGTACCTAGGCCGACATTTTCTCCCTCCGCGACGTGTATAGGAAATTGAGGAACACGGGTTAAGATGAATCGTTCTTTGACTTGTCGCGATAATGTAAACTCGGAAATGATGAAAATTAAGGTGAAGTTTCACTTTTACTGGCTGTTAAACTTCCATTGTCCATATCGCTACTTGAAACCAAAGAACCTATTCTTTGTTTAAACTCTTGCTAAACGTAACGGTCGAACCTGTCCAAACCAACTTCGACATTCAGCTTCGAGTTTTGGTGCTTTTTGGCGACAGATATTTCACGCATGCGCAGTTGTTTCCCTTTTCGTTGGAAGGGAGCCACTTCTGCTTCTGCGAAGTTTTCCTTCTTAACAGTACATATTCTTTGGCGCAGTTGTCTCTTCTCCCGACGCATTCGTCTTGCGAGCGTGCGAACGTAGTGATTGTCTATCCTGTGTGACGTTCAATATAATTTGTTGTGTGCTATCTTTTTATTCTTTTTTCGTGTAATAAAGTGTCTTGTCCTAAATAGATGGATTTTTTACTCTCAATATGGACCTCTGAACAACAAATGGTAGCAGAGATCCGTGGTTATATCAAGAAAAACTCGATGAAAAATACCCAAGTTGAAATCGAAACTGTCTCAGTGAAAGCCAGAAATGGAGAAGTGGAACGTTCCCGAATTAACTGGAGAGAACTATTTTATTTTTGCATTGAAAATAAAAGCTGCCTTATCATTGAAAAGACTTGACTCAGTAATTTCGAGTATAAAACCAGAAAACTTAGACGAGAAAGATGAAAGACTGTGGAATGAGAAAAACGCTGACGCCGTAGCATATATAAAACTTTCACTATCGGATCAACAGGCGCTTCAGTTCTCAGCAGAAGAGAACGCAAAAATACTTTGGGAGAAAATAAAATCAACATTTACGGGACAAGCCGAAGATCGAAAAATAGATGCCGGTAATGAGTTAAAAAATTTAGAAATGAAGTTGCATGAGTCGGCTAATGATTATATCGCAAGAGCGAGAGGAATAGCAACTAAGTGTCAATCGCTAGGACTAGAAGTATCTTCGCGGGAATTGGTGTTTTACACAGTCCGTGGACTTCGTGGAATATTCTCTTGAATTAGGGAAATTTTAAAAACCCAGCGTGAAAAAACAGTTGATGAAGTACTCGAAATACTCCGCGAGGAAGAGTCTACACACAGTTAAGCGAACGGGAAACGACCTGATGGAACCAACGCTGAGGCGTTCGTATCAAGAAGAAATAAAAATCATAATTCAAGAATTTGTTACATTTGCCGACGGCCTGGTCACATCGCGAAAGACTGCTACTACAGAAACAAGAGTCCAAAAAGTGGGTTATCCAAAGATAACAAGGAAAGAAAGAAATCGCAACCTACAAATGTGAACGTTTCATCTCGTTCTGATGAAAGAAAAAGTGATTTCGCTCTTCAAATTACGCGTGAAAAAAATTATGAATGTGACAAAATTTGGTTGTTGGATAGTGGAGCAACTGGACACATGGCGAAGGACTCCTTTTGGTTTCAGAATATTATATCAGAGGTGAGGGAAATTTACCAGGCAGGTAAACATTCAAAAATATTTTCAGAGGGTATTGGTACTGTTAAAGCAAAAACTATAAGTACAAAATATTCTAGTTCTGTTAATTTAACTATTAGTAATGTTAGTTATGTTCCTGATTTAAGAAATAACTTATTGTCACTCACTACATTAATGGATAAAGGATGTAAAATTGAATCAAGGAATAACTCTGTATTAGTTTTTAGTAGGTGTAATCAGTTACTTTTAAAGCATTTAAGAATAACGGTAGGCTTGAAGTTAATTTAGAACCATATTATAATTCTGAATGTTGCATTGCTAATGATTGTACTGGTAATAATTACGAACTTTGGCATAGTAAATTGTGCCATTTAAATCCAAAGTATGAGCTTAAGATGAAGGAATACATTGATATTAATGATGTAAGTGATTTTAAGTGTGAAACTTGTGACATAAGTAAAATAACTAGAAAAAGTCATCCAAATATTGACATTAATCAGAGTTCAGAAATTTTAGAACTAATTCATTCGGATCTGTGTGGTCCTGTTCAAACTGAATCAATTGGTGGGTCTAAATATTTTATGATCTTAGTGGATGATTTTTCTGGAATGTATTTTACTTATTTTCTTAAAAGTAAAAATGAAGTATTTGATACATTTTCTAAATTTAAAGCTAAGTATGAAAATTTAACTGGTAAAAGAATTAAACGTTTGAGAACAGACAATGGTTTAGAATTTGTAAATGAACAATTAAATAATTATCTTGCTAATTCTGGTATTTTTCATGAAAAAACAATTCCATATAACAGTGAACGTAATGGGAAAGCTGAGCGGGCATACAGAGTTCTTTTGGAAAGAGCTAGGACGTTACTATATGAGAGTGAGCTTCCGGTAAAATTCTGGGCAGAAGCAATTAATTTTAGTACTCAAGTATCAAATTTAACACCTCGGAAAGGGAAAGAAAAAATTCCTATAGAAATGTGGACTGATAAAAAACCCAAATTAAACTATCTTAAAAAATTTGGATGTGTGGCATACTTTCACATTCCGAAAATAATGCGAAACAAATTTGATATACCGGGAAAAAGAGGGATAATGTTAGGATATGCTAGAGAAAGAAAAGGATATCTTATTTATGATATAGCAAATAATAAAATAATTGAAGAACGATCGGTTAAATTTAACGAATCTTTAAAAGGTAGTAATTATATGGGAAAAAATAAAACCATAGAAACTTGGGATATTGAAAAATTAAAAGGAATATCGTGGAAGGAAAACGAAGTAGATCAGAAAACAAAAAGTGAAAAACCACACCTCGAAGTGGTTGTTACGGAAAATACTCAAGCAAGCGAATATGCTGACTCATCACATTTCGAAATCGCCGACATGAGCCGTTGTAGTGGGGGCGATGACGGGGGAAATGAAATCGAGACATCTGACAGCTATGAAAAAAAATAATCAAAATGGAGATGAAATACCATTAAGGCTCAAATCTAAACAACTGGCGTCAAATATAATCAGTAATGTTCCGAACGATTTTTCAGTCGCAAAACATAGTGCTAATTGGTATGCCTGGAAATCGGCAATGGAAAATGAATTAGATTCATTACATAAACACGAAGTGTGGGAAATAGTAGAAAGGCCTGAAAAAACAAAATTAGTAAAAAGTAAATGGGTGTATACTTTGAAGGAAGGAGACTCTGGGGAAGTAAAATATAAAGCGCGATTAGTAGCGGCTGGCTTTAATCAAATAAAAAATGAGGATTACACCGAATCATATTCACCAGTTGTTAACATTGAATGTTTTAGATTATTGCTTGCACTTTCAGCTAAATTAAATTTGACTGTTAAATTTTATGATGTAAAAACAGCATATTTGTACAGTGACTTAAAGGAGGATGTATATATGACTCCTCCACCTGGTTATGAAAAACTGATTGGACAAGGAAAAGTATGCAAATTAAAGAAAAGTATTTATGGGTTGCCTCAATCGGGTAGAAATTGGTATATGAAAATAAAAACCGAATTAGAAAAACTTGGATTGGTACAATTAGCATCTGATAATTGTATATTCATTTATAATGATACCAAAAACATTTTTATACTATGTTTGTATGTTGATGATTTAGCTGTATTCTGTAATAATGAAGAAATGCTTAAAAATACTGTTTCTAAAATTAAAAATGTATTTGAGTTACATGAAAATATTAATTCAAAATTTTTGGGAATGCAAATAGAAAAACTTGAAAATGGTATATGTTTGTCTCAAACAGAATATATTGAATCCTTATTGACTAAACACAATCTAGAAAATTGTAAAGCAGTAAAAACGCCAATCGTTAAAGGGGCAGATAAAGGTTTTTCATGTACAAATGAAAAGATTGATACAACTTTATATCAGGAATTAATTGGGGAACTTTTATATTTAGCGAATAGAACGCGTCCTGATATATCATTTGTAACAACTTATTTGTCACAATTTAATCGTGCACCAGAAAAAGGGCATTATCTTTTGGCTAAAAGGGTATTAAGGTATTTAAAAGGTACAAAAAATAAAAAACTTTTCTATAGCAATGATTTTGGAGTTTTAAATGCATATGCTGATGCTAGCTGGGGAAATGCAGAAAATGGTAAGTCATTTTCTGGTGGTACTATTTTACTAGGTGATTCATTGATTTCTTGGAAATGTCGTAAGCAAAGAAGTGTTAGTCTCTCTACTTGTGAAGCAGAATTATTTTCTATTTCTGAAATTTGTAAGGATATTATTTGGACTGTAAATTTATTATCAGAATTAAAATGTAAACAATTTTTGAATGGTGCAGTGACTTTGAATACAGACAGTCAAGCTGCTATCCAGTGGATCAACTGTGCCAGATCATCTACGAAATCCAGACACATGAACTTACGTTTCCATTTTATGAAGGATTTAATAAAGGACAGTGTCGTTAAGTTGGAATATTCATAAACTGATAATATGATTGCAGATTTTCTTACTAAAAGTGTCAGTGAAGAAAAATTAATGTATACATTAAAAGTAATTTCCTTAATTTCTTAATGTAATGTATTATATATTGTTATTTTGTATTTCATTTTTGTATTGAAAAATGTTGCTCGCAGGAGGGGTGTGTTGGGTAGAGGCGAGCGAACTTTTTTTCTTGTGCGCATGCGTATGAATTATTGTGGCGCAGTTGTCTCTTCTCCCGACGCATTCGTCTTGCGAGCGTGCGAACGTAGTGACTGCCTATGCTGTGTGATGTTCAATATAATTTGTTGTGTGCTATCTTTTTATTCTTTTTTCGTGTAATAAAGTGTCTTGTCCTAAATAGATGGATTTTTTACTCTCAATATGGACCTCTGAACAACAAATTGTTCTATATGCTACGTTCGTTTAACCCATAAAATTCAGTGCTGTAACATATTATTCATATACATCGTATGTGCGCGTCTATGGCAAAATTAGAAAAAAAATATCTATATAATATGAATTTCGATTTGAGCTTGATTAATTGCTTTCATTTGTTAGCTGCAAAAATTTAATTACGGTTATAGTTATATCAATGATAAAAAGAAAATATAGTTTTATATCGCCTAATATATAGCAACTTCAAATTAAATTTGAACGAACTGATGCTATTGATTTTCGTCTATAAACAGAAAATATAAATTACTCACAATTTGATTCAAATTAATTCGTTGCTTTTTTGAAGTAAAAAAAGTAGAAAAACCATCGAAACATGTCATAGTGTTCATAACTTTGTTAATTTGCAATGCCATGGAACTAATATTAACACAGCGTCTGATATTTTAGAACTAATTTTGCAATAAATCCTAATTAGCCTCCTAAGCAATTATATCACAGAATAAGTAATTATTAGGAGCATTTTTAACTAATTCATTTCAACTTGCTTTATCTACGTTTTGCTTAGGAACTTAACTTTCTACACAGTTAATAGTTTATTTTGGTTCAATGGAAATTTAAATTCATGGACACACTGTTTAACCAATCTGGACACCCCCCCGTAAATAAGAGGATCTATCAAATGGCGTAATTGACTGAGTAACCGAAAGCAATAAAAGTCTCGGTAGTGGTTTGTCAGGTCGCCTGAGATAATGAATAAATCAAATATGATAGTGACTTTGATCGTGGTAATACAGTGGGCTTCCACTTTTGTGGGAAATCATTTCTTGAAATTTCGGGCATTCTACAGAAACCATTATACCCTGTGAGTGATGTACCTTTGAAGTAGAAATGTCAAGGCAGTGAATTTTCAGAAAATCGAACTGGCAGACCCAAAGAAATTAGTGAACGTAGCCACAGAACTCTGAAAAAAGTAGTGAAACAAAATCGCAAGTCCTCGTTGGTTGAAATCATTCAGGAGTCCCAAAGTCCATCAGATGTTAGTGCTAGCAGCAGGATCGTTCATGGAATGTTAACAAATCTGGGATTTCTTGGCCATACAGCCACTCAAAAGCCGAACATCATTCCCCAAAATGCGAAGTGTCGATTGTAATGGTGCAAAGCTCACGGTCACTGGACTATGAACATGTGGAAATGTGTTCTTTAGAGTGACGAATCACACTTTGGAATCTGGCAGTCCAATGAACATGTCTGGGTTTGGCAGATGACCAGCGAGCGTTTCCTAACTGACTGTATTCTACTGACAGTAAAGTTTGGTGGCGGCAGCATCAAAAGTGTGGTGGTGCTTTCCTTGGTTTGTCCTGGATCCCTTTATCTTTGTGGTTGGAAACATGAACTCTGAGATATATGTGGACATTCTGGCAATGCTGCTCTCCCAGCTCTATGGCAATATTTTGGAGAAGTTCCATTTCTCTTTCAGCATAATAACTGCTGCATTCATACACCGAAACTTGCATAGCCATGATTTGACGAATTGGATAATTAGAAACTGAACTGGTGTTCTCAGGGATCCATTCTAAATGCGGTAGAACACCTTTCAGACGAATTGGAATGCAGATTAATTAATACGTAGCCAGCCAAATGACCATAGGTACTGCCAGCACCTACTTGAGCTGTGACGGACGCCTAGAAGTCTTTCCTCCTGCCACCTATCAAAAACTGGTGGAAAGTGTCCGCAGACGTATGCAGGCTGTTACCGATGCAAAAGAGGAACCAGCATTATATTAATATACGCTACAAGACGCTCCGAGGTCGTGCCACTGGGTGTCCGAATACTTTTGGCCATGTAGGGTATGAAATCTGAGCAAAGAATAAAATCTTGCTGTAAAAGGGGAAAAGCATAAACAGAGATATTTGAATTGATTTGTGGAGCAAACAGAAGCGAAGCACTAACAATATCTAACGTTTTAGTTTATTGTGAACGATTTTGTTAGAAAAACTATGATATCGTAAGTGAATCCAAGATTGGTCGCCCTTCGTAATCTCAAACGGTCGATAACATCAAAAACGCTTTATAATCATTACTCAAAAATAGCCACCTCTCACTTTGAATGATAGCTGATGAGCTTAACATTAGTAAATAAACTGCTCGTAAAATAATCTTTGAAGATTTTGGAAAAAGAAAAAAAAATCTTGTTTGGCCTATTAAGCATTTACTTCAGACAAGGCAGAAAATCAAATGTCCTAGATGTTTCAGACTCTCTATAGAGAGTCACGTACCGTACGATTCATGCAGAAGTAGTTTGATTTAAATTTTGAATCTGACAACACAAAATTGTACGAAGATTTGCATGCATAATAACGAAAATAATATATATATATATATATATATATATATATATATATATATATGAACGCAATAATATCATAATTTGAGCCAAATAACAGACATTAATCCTACTATTTTCAAACAAAGAGATGACGAGCACAGTCGAATAACTGCTTTCTGAGACACCGAAATGCTATCATACTATTCCATTCTCATCAAACAGTTTCTATCAAAGAAAATTGTCATAAATCTCAAACATTTCTTTTCTTTACATAGCTGACACATCTTCAGAATAATTTCCCTTCCTTAAAGTGTTCTTTCAAAAGCCAACTTTAATAGCATTAAAAATGCCACGAAACATTACCAGTGATTTAAATAGTATTCTTAGCGACGAATTTTAAGAAGTAATTAAACAGTTGTATGAACATATTAAGATCGTTACAGAAATAATTTCTTAAAGATAAAAAATTAATATTTTCTTCAACTGCGTATGAACTTGACCTTAAAACATTGAAGAAATATTTTGCATAGTAAATATAAATGTTTTATCCAACTATATAGCTTCCTTTTATTAACAGGAAAGTACTAATTTAAATTTAAACAGATCTGATTTTCTTCTGTCCTCTTCAGAATAAGTATTCGTGTAAACGCTTTTTAACACGACTTCACAATGTTCAGTTTCCTTTTCTACCGAAAAACTACAGAAATAAGCTAACAAAATTGAGAAGAAGGGGCGCATCAATAGATTTACAATTCGAAACTAAGTGAAGTAATTCTTAATAAAGCGTCTTTCCCAGAATCAGCAAATCATAATAAAGAAAGTAGCACAGGAAAACAAACAATCATCTAGAATTTAAGAGAATGCAGAACGAAAATTTTAAATTTCAGTTATATTCTTCCGACGGCGTTTTATCCATAAACACACGCGAACTAACTCATGTGCAGAGACATTAATAAAAAAAGATGCCAATCCATATAGTCAGTCGAAACTGAATGTTGGAAAGTGATATGGAGATACAAAGTTATTCTGAAACGATGTATGTGACTGAAGAGCAAGGACGCTGTATGGTAGGACTTAAAGTTCTTGAAAAACCATACACTTAGGGCACGTATCGAAATATTTTCATGACTTGGAACAAACCGCTGTTCGAGAATTTGAGGCTATTCATGAAGATCTGAATACAAAATTGAAGGAATATTGCAGAAATAATCGTGCAGAAATGCTTTGATGTGAACAGGCAGAAATGCTTTGCTATATACAGAGTTCATTAGGGCAAGCTAGTTAAAAATATATATGTTACGAATTTTGTACTTAGATATGTAATTTTAGTAGAATTATAAGTAAAATTGTTGTATTTCTTTTGTAACACTAAAAATCTATAAGATGTGCTGGGAAAGTAGGAATACAGAGACGAGTGCATTTAATATGGAGTAAATTGGTATCTCGTTAATTTGCCGAGATATCTCCACGCTCGTCCCCCAATTTGGCAATTTGGCAAAATTTGGGTCCCGTCCCTGTATCACTGGAATATGTATTGAAATTGAATAAATTTAATTGACCACTTTGTTAGCTGCATCCGTAATTCAAGCAGCAAACATTAATTCAAACATTAATTTCCTCTCATTGTTTTCTAGGAATTTCGAAAAGCAGAAAGTTCTAGAAATATCTCGGCGGTTGGTTGAAAGCTACACTCATGTCCATAAATTAAGGATACTGCAAAATCAGGCAAAAGAAGAGTTAGAAGCAAAACAAATTTGACTTATTTGTAAAGCTTATTTATTAAACAAAAGGTAAAGAGCAAAACAAGATGCTATATGTTTGATATTATCAAAAAATTAGCGATTTCTTCTACCTGGAGCAAATTACAAAAAAAAAACCTATTAACAAAAAACCAATATTACATGGTTGGTATGATTGTTAATATATTGTATGTCTTCCAGTCAATGCAATACAGTCTGTATAACGCCTACGCATGCTGAGTATCAAATTATCGATCTGATCTTAGGGGATATTACACCACTCAAAAAGCAATGCCCTCCGAAGTTCGGTAGACATGTAGGAGGAGGTTGACGGGCTGCAACTCGTCGGCCAAGCATGTCCCACACGTGCTCTACTGGATTCAAGTCCGGTGAGAATGCTGGACAGTCCATACGGGTGATGTCCTCCGATTGAAGGCATTCGCTTACTATGTTTGCACGGTGAGGACGGGTGTTGTCATCCATAAACACAAATTGTGCGCCCATGGCGACCCGAAACAAACGTGCATGTTGTTCCAGAATGACGTCCCGATAGATATGGCTTGTCATGGTTCCAATATGAACATGCAGGTCAGTTCTGGAACCCAGAATAATTCCACCCCAAGCGAGCACTCCTGCACCACCGTAACGGTGTAATTCAATGATGTTTTTTTGGTAGTAACGGGTACCTGGAGCTCTCCATCTGAAAGTCTGGCGAGAATCAGACTGCAAGCTAAACCTGGACTCATCGGAAAACATCACACAAGCCCACTGTTGCAGTGTCCACAATGCATGCTCTCTACTCCAGGCTAACCACAGGCGACAGTGAGTTGCAGTAAGTGGAACGCATCTGACAGGTCTACGAGCCTATAGACCCATCTGCCCTAAGCGTCCGTACACGGTCTGCGACGAAATTGTCGTACCAGTGGCTGAAGAGAGCCGACGAGACAGATCTGAGGCTGTGCTCAGCCTGTTTCTTTAGGCAGTAACTGCCAAATACCGTTCCCCATTCGGCGTTGTAACTCTGGGGCGACCTGTGCTGTAACGTCTACTCACATTCCCATCGTCTTGGAATCGTTGCCAAAGCCTGGAGATGACACTCTGGGCAATTCCAAGTTCGTCTGATACTTTCAGTTGGGTACGCCCACATTCCAGACGGCCGATCATTCTACAACGTAAAAAATCATCCAAATGCGTCCTTTGTGTCATAACTATTCGGTTATTGCACTGAAATGCTTATAAAGCGCCTGCGAATAATTTTACTTTTTTGCCTGTATTCCTTATATATCACTCTCTTACATCTTCGTCATTGTGACGTACATCGGTGTCATCTGGTTACTTCCTGAAATTTGCATATGATTCGTAAAGATGTGTGTAGTGATTTTACGGGTGATATACACAGTCCAGTCACATTAATGTGACCACCACGTACTTTCCATGTCAGAGTTAAATAACCAATCACAGAAGGCAGGTGGCAGCACAGTGCAGTTGAGCGTATATAAAGGGTGTGTGAGGGCTTCGGAAAACATTTCAATCGTTGGCGTAATGCAGAAACGAAGCGATTTCCAAAAGGGCATGATCATTGGCTTTCGGGCCAAGGGTGGAAGCATTTCCGAAACGGCTGAGTTTGTGAACTGTTTGCGTGCCGCCGTGGTAAAAGTGTACCGTGCATGGCAAAATGGGACTGTCCAAAATCAGCGACGTGGCAAATGTGGTGCACCACGGGCCATAGATGACAGAGGCGAACGACGGTTGCGGAGATGCGTTCGGGCAGATAGACGGGCTACCGTTGAGCAACTGACCACCAAAATGAACCAAGGGGCTACCAAAAGTGTCTCCCAAAGTACTATTCAGCGAACATTGCTGCGTCTGGGCCTCCGAAGCAGACGCCTGGTTCGTGCACCTATGCTGACTGCTGTTCATCGACGGCGAAGGCTAGAATTTGCACGCCAGTACAGCAGCTGGACGTCCACTGAGTGGCGACAGGTTGCGTTTTCGGATGAATCGCGTTTTATGCTCCATCGGACAGATGGACGTTGGCGTATAAGGCGTGAAACCTCTGAAAGGAACCACCCTGCAACCATTGCCGGAACGGTCCAAGCTGGAGGCGGGAGCATTATGGTCTGGGGAATGTTTTCCTGGCATTCTCTAGGTTCACTGATCATTGTGGAAGGCACAATGGATCAATACAAGTACGCATCTGTCCTTGCGGACCATGTTCACCCCTACATGCGCATTGTTTTTCCTCAGGATGATGGCATCTTCCAGCAGGACAATGCGAGGTGCCATACAGCTGCCAGTGTACGTGCGTGGTTCGAAGAGCACCAGGATGAGTTTACCGTCCTCCCCTGGCCAGCAAACTCACCTGACTTAAACCCAATCGAGCATCTGTGGGACCATCTCGATCGAGTTGTTCGCGCCATGGATCCTCAACCGCGTAATCTAGCGCAGCTGGCCACGGCATTAGAGTCGGCATGGCTCAACATCCCAGAGAACACCTTCAGGGACCTATGTGACTCTCTTCCTGCACGTTTCGCAGCAGTCCGCTCTGCGAAAGGTGGTTATTCTGGCTTTTGACAGATGGTCACATTAATGTGACTGGACTGTGTATTTACTTTAGAGTTCGATTTCCGCGTGACTCCGAATTATCCTTAATTTATGTACATGAGAGTATAAAAGCCCGGAGAAAGAGTATCTGAGTTCAGTTGCTTAGTTACTGCTGTTGCAAGTTGTAGTTCAGCATGAACTGAGGTAAATTCGATTTACCTTTCTCCTTAGATGCGTTTTGCATTTCGTTGTATTTAACGCACTTAGTAGTTTGAAGTATAACTACTGATTACACTGAGTGATAGTGCGAACATTTGTACGAATATTTCTTTTGATGAATGATTAGTCCAAAAGGTGTTGAATCCCGAAGGACTATCACTTTAGTTTTGGCATTTTGCGTCGTTTTACTTTTCAATTTACTGCTTATTTTATTTATTTTTTTTGATGTAGCTTTCTCTTCAAAAATTGTCTGCGTTGCACGTGAAAATAAAAAGCAATTTTAATTACAATTTTAAATAAATAGCCAAATAAATGCGAAATTCGTAACAATATTCTCTAAAACTTTAACGAATTTTTCATTAACAAACTCAAAGATTTCAAAACCAGCAATGGCAACGTTGTACAGAAAATCATTTTTATCACCAGCGCGTGAGAGTGTGTACCGAAAGTTCTAAAGATATGCTCAATTTAAAATTATTTTTCGATATTGCGTTTGAACTGAATTTTATGGTTTAAGTGCGAGGAACATGATATTTAATAAATAAAGGTAACACACAAAATGTTTAAACGCCCCTTTAGACGTAATTAAAATCTGAGACCTTTCAGATTTTTTTTATAATTTACCATACGCAAGCAACAATAATATTGCAATCTGTGAGTAACACATAGCGAAACTGGATGCATTTATGAATGATTTCTTTTACATTTCTGGTTTCTATATATTATCTGTGAACATCAGAAGTGTGTCATTCAGCTTCTCACTACTTTCTGTAGTTGTCTTCAATGATTGCGGATATTTTTGCTCATCTTGTACTGTAGCTAAATGCGTTTTGCTCAGGCTTGTTCCGTAGTTTTGATCTGAAACTCTGCTTACACAAATTTGCCTAATAATTTCAAATTGATCTCAGCAATTATTTATTTATTGTAATAACTAATTTCATTCACAAACGATGAACTCCATCTAAATGAGCAGCGTGTTCTCTCCAAATCCTGTTACACCTTTAAATTGATTCCAATTCATCTGTCAGAGAAAAAAGAAACCTAGATATATTTTTTATAACCGAACAATTGATTTTTATTTGAATTACTAAATTCTAAGGCCTATTTGAAAGAATTCTATACTCTTTTCACTTATAGCATTTAATTACAGATGGCGCCATGTGATATAAAATAACGTAGTATATAATAGCACCGTGCTCTGAGAATAGCTTTTTTATCCTCTAACTATCATTTAGCTCAGAAACTGATTGAGTCTGCAGTTGATTTACTCTCAGCGCCTATACGGAAGTATGTTAATGTCGCATAAAATGTTGTAAAAGTTTAAATGAGATTTTTACTTAATTTTTTCATTTTTTTATTCGGAAGTAAGCCATGGGAATAAAACGAAATAATGTAATTATAATGAAACAATGTAATAATGTATATAACAAACGATAATTGTAAACATTTGTGACTATTACACTTGTCACTGAAAAATGACTTTTAAAGTTTCTGAGTTATTTTTCTTTAAAATTTAACACAGCTTTTGGAATTATTTCCCAACACTGGGTTTGTTTTTAAGCAGCGTTTTTAAATCTCCGTGTTCTGAAACTCGACTTAAATCAAAATCTCTTAGTGGCTGCAGGCAAAATATTAGTTAAGTATTATGATTTCAAATTGTAAGTCATGGGAAAATATACAATTTTATATTAAGTGTCGAAAAACAATGTTTACACCAAAATGACTAATATTGCAGCAATTTATGCATTAACATCTAATCCGTTAGTATTTGCCGTTTATCCTAACGGACCTTATCAAAACCGCCAAAATTCTAGAAATTGCTTTAAAATTGAGAAAAACTTACGCTAGGAAAATTATAGTTTGATCAGTCCCATGACCAAAAGATCAAGCATTTGCCAACTAAAAACTAGCGAAACTAAGGGACAAGCTCTTGCTGCTATTCATTAGCGGGGAGATCTTTTATGGCTTATCCATCACTCTAAGGGGAAGCGAACATACCGCTCTAGACAATGGCCCATCTTAAAAGCGTTTCCTGAAAGCAAACCAGACCTTTTTGGAGGGATTTGTTAGAAAAAAATACAGCCGTTTTCAAAGCATTTTGTTCCGAAGGGTCAGCCCGTTAATGGGTTAACAGATGAACACCTAATCCATGGACCTTATCCGTTAGGATAAACAGCAAATCCGTAAGAAATGCATGTGATATGACGTGATATGTGTGCACATCTGATGCTTCCATAGCGCCGAATTTGTCTAGTTTAAATGCTTTAACTGACTAAAAATATTGGCTATTTTGTTTTATGAAGGATCTTTTCTCCCTTCTGAATTTAAGTACCTTATTATTAAAGAATCTCTATTTATTTCCTTTTATGTGTAAAAGGATAATAAGTATGCATTTTTATCTTCCAAACGATATCATTATTTCAAATAAAAGTTATGAAAATATTTTAAAATAACGAACAATCAAGGACTAAATGGCCTAAGTGAAATAAACATTATTTCGGCTTAGACTATTATTTTATTTTCTAAGAAGAATGCCGTATTTCTAGAATTATTAAATAAGTATAAGACTATTTCACTGCGTTTAACAATACGTGAAATTTTCTTTGTTTATATACCTATACGCAGATGCTTTAAAAGAAAAACAAATTCTTTGGCATGTGCGGTTTATTAACTTTAACTTTGTAAACTTTATAAACGCCTTAAATCCACGAGAATGCGATATCGGAAAAGAAATAAAAATGGACGCTATAAAACTGAGCTGTAGTTAAAAAAACGTCCGATTTTTTAAACTACAATTGGAGTTACGTTTCTCAATCCGCCTTATCTGTATTACTATAGCCAGAGGGCCAGCGGCGTATCTCTTTCCTATAGTTACCCCACAAATCTCATTTTTCTTATCATATCGTATTTTCTCGTCGAACGTGCTTATTATTTCTTTCTAACAAGTAACTCGAGACACACAAACGGAAACAGTAAAACAAACAAGAGGAAAAGTACTAGTATTACCTCCCGTCTCTCGCTGAATTTGATTTTAATGATGTCGTTAGTTGCACAGCAGGGTAGCAACTATACAATTTCATATCGATTTCGTTACATATCACTGAGTGAAATAAATACTGAGGTGTTTTATCAAAATCATTTCGGTACTTTTTAGCACTTTTACTTTAAACAATATTAAAAGAGCCTGGAGTCAGAAGATCGTTTATCTGCTATGAGGAGACTAAGAATATTATATCTTCTTAGAATAGATTACGAAAATATTAATCAAACATAAATGGATTACAAATATTAAAGAACCAGTTCCGCAGTTCTGAGCAAAGATCTTATTGAATTCTACTTAGTCGACGTTTAAGTGAACAAAAAACATTCAGCATATTAAACAAATATGAATAAAGATAAAATATGTCATGTGCAGAAATATTTCTTTTTTTCTATATCTGCATAACAGTTTTGTGTTTTCTTAAACTTTCGTGCGCTGACTTTTCTTTCAGTTTTAAAAATATGATACGATGATTTTAAATAAAATGTGGATTTAAAAGTATTTTGCTTACAATTAAAATGTTCTGCTAATAAATTAATTATGAAAGTTTGAAAGTCTATATTACTGGAGAAGAAAATATCACAAAATAATTACTAATTCAGCAACCAAATATTTATTCGAATGTGAAGGAAGATAAAATATAAAAATTATTTTACTATGAATACAATTGAAAGTATTTAAAAAATGTGTATTTCTAATGGATAACAATTTAAACACTAAGGCGAAATATTATGTTTAGAATAAGCACAAGGTTTTGCTTTACAATCAGAAGAAATAGTTTCACGCAAACAGTCATTAATGACCTACACTTTTCTATCTAGCACGCTTAGCTATCATAAAATGCAACTGGATTTACCTAATTGTGGATCCTTAAATAAAGATAAAACTTATAGCAGAAACACAAATAGTGGAAATGGAACAAATAAAACTGTACAATTTAAATAATATAATAAATAATATGGATTCTCAAGGATACAATACTGTTCATTAAGTTCCATGTTTTGAAAAAACGGATAATTCACAGATGTTCTTTAATTTTCGTAAATGCGATCTCGATTATTTTAAAATCTTTGGAGCTTGTTTTTATGCTTTGAGTATAATGTATTAAATGCATGATTACTTTTTACACTAAATTACTTCATCAGCGAACGAAAAACCTCTCGAGGAATAATATGACGCTGTATCAATAAATAACAGTGTACTGGGTTTAACTGCTTCGGTTGTAGTTTAGCTTATTTCAAATTTTTGGTTGGCACTAATATTTTATTATCAATCTTCCAACTTACAATTTACAACCTAGCAATTTATCAATAAGCCTTAGCAGTTCTTACAACCCTTTACCAAGATCATCATACCAAGCTCAATCTGTTACAATAATTTCGATATTATTCCACTCGATTTGAAATAATTAAACTTTATGCTGATCGAATCTCCTCTGTTTGCTACATCCGAGATTTGTTTAAGGCACTACTATATATAAAGTGTATAACGTTACAAGAATCTGCGCCGAGAGTAAGGTGTCGAAATGGGCCAGTGAAATATTATTATATCAATGTAATTACTAATTAATTCAAAACCAAACAGCAGATCATCGAACTTGTGAAAAGGAACCATCCATATTTCTAAATTAATCCATTGTAGTTCTAGGGAAGTACAAAACTCTAAAAGAATTGCATATATATCTTGAATTCTCTCTGCTGATTGGGCAAATTGTGTTGCATTACACTTCACATTCTAAATCTACTGCAAAGCATTATTTACTGTTAAATGCCAAATTAAAGATTTACTTTTCTCTTGTGACACACAGCTTTAATCTTAAAGAAACTGAATGCTTTTTTTTATAACAACTGTAATGCACGTTTTTAAAATTAATAGTTTCAAAATTGTCTACTGCGGCAAATCATGGGCTTCCATAACATCAATGAGTGCTGATAGATTTAGTGCAACCCAATTCGACATAAAGTGAGAGATTATGAGATTCTGTTTATACATATAGCTTTACGTAATTCTTTAATCATGTCTGAAAATTTTCTGCCTATGTTAATTTAATCTAACATGTTAATCTAACATTTTAAATTGTTTAAAATCACGCAGTCGAAATTGCTATGAGATTTTGCACATCTGTTGTATATTTAATACCAATCACTGGTTTTGTACTTTGAAATATAGTTAAAAAACTTCAGCTCTTTTCAAAACCGAAATAACACATAAATAAAATATGAATTAATTTAAAATTAGTAATACAACAACCTTGAGTTTAGGGTAGATTTATGTACAAGATCTCAATTGATTTCGAGGGCAAACAGGCGCAGATCCCTCTTCGTCAGAAGCAAAGAAATCTGAAGACTGGAAAGCAGTCGGCGTAACGGTCATATTTATAATCCACAGTTAAGCGAACGAGAAAGTGGCGCCATCTGTCGGCAAAAATATTAGGGTAGTTGAAAAATTAAGTTTGAATTTTAAAAGCGTTAGAAAGGACTGATTGGGGTGGGGGGTTCATTGGTATTTTTTGCCCCTTCATGACTACTATTTCTGTGTTATTTTCTGTTTGAGACTTTCTCAGTTGTACGAATTAATCAGATTTTTAAATGTTGTAACATTATTTGAAATAAAAATCTTATCATTAGTTGATGGTCAATTTATATATAGATAACTTAAATATTGGAAATTAACTGCATCTTTTTACAAACATTTAAGCAGCTATTCGTTCAAGCCTCGGTAACGTCCACCATTTTAACTAAGCTGTACTCATTCAAAACATAATAAAATTACCTTTAATTAAAATTTTATTATTTCATACCTAAAATTCATCCCCGTTCGATATACTTTTGTATTTCTTTAAAGAAAAAATGTATATTATTTGATAGAATTTGTTTATTTAAGTAGAGGAAGCAGTTTAGATTTTAAATTGCAGAAATTAGAACCAAAATTCAGGCAACTGAGGATACTAGTCTAACTCTAGATTTAATGTAATAGTATTTAATTCTTATCATAAGAAATTACATTAAACTATTCAGAACAAATATTCTCTATTCTTTCGGATGGTACTGTATGGAAATTCTAAATAATAGATAATCTAAATAATGGTAATACTTTTGAATGGAAAAGATCTATAGTTATCTTAATTTGGAAATATCATTAGTATACATAACGTTAGTATGTAGTACCATTAGAAATATCCATAATATCGTGTCGTTCATTTATAAAATGCTATTTAAGTTTAAAGAAATTGCTTTATTCACCATGTAAACGTTTTAAAGATATGCAATAAACTTAAAGTTCAGAAGTGAATTAGTGATAAATTTATTTCTTAAAATAAATTTACATAAAATCATGCATTAAATAGCATAAAAACTTTCTGTTCTTCTTTCAGAACTTTCATACGTAATTTTTAAATGCAACTGCTGAAGAGAAAAAGCTTTCAGTGGAGATAAATAATATGTGCATAATTCCAATATTTATGTAATATCTGCGTTCAAATTGTGATAAAGTCAAATTAATTTTAGAAACTCTGAAATAGCGCATATGTTATGAAAGATTTTCTGCAATATGCTGTTCCTTACTGTAGGAGCGCTTACATAATATATGCGAAAAATGCGTTTAAATAATTTCTGAATATAACAACATTCCAAACATATATTTCATTTAAATTTATTTCTGATAATAAAAAGTCATCTAATGATTTGAAATTCTTTCCATTAGAACATGATTTAACAAAACAATCCTGCCTTTGAAATGTACTTTTAAGGTCTTAGCAAAAAACATTTTTTATACCATTAACAGAATGCTTTTCTACCGTTCCATCATGATATTGTACATGAATTATTCTTTTGTATTTTATAGTTTTTTTTTTTCTCGTTTATTTGATTTCCCACTCTTTTTAACCGTTCCTGAGCAGCTTCTAAATTATTTTATAATTTTATCCATGACAATCTGACTTCTTATCTTCCTTTATGAAATACTAAATTACTTCAAGTAATGAAAATATTTTCTCTTCAAAATATTTGCTCTAGATATGACTGTCTCATTTTGCTCTTGGATTTGTAAAGCACTCATGCTTCTTTTTACATTAGTAAATCAGCGTAAACAGCTTAATCGTTAAAAGATAATGTTCGTAGCACTTGTAGTTGGATCACTCAGCCTTTTGTGTTTTATTTGATTTTGTTCTTTTATCCAAATAAGTCTTAGACTTCTTTTTGAATATCGCAATATATTAGTACCAATTAAATCGTCGGCACTTGAAAAACATCCCCAATTCCGATGTTTTTGAACACTATACTGAAAATCGTTTGTAGTACTGTAAATATGATTTCAAAATTTGTTTCTTTCAGTAATAAAGCATCTGTACAAAGCATTTCAAAATATATTTTTATTACCTTACTAGTATTAATTACTAACGAAATATTTTTCATGCTTTCTTCTTAAAGGCTTGTGTACTTAAAACAAACTTCGCAAATTTTGTTGGGATGAGGATTATAAATATTAAAAGAATAAAATAATATTTCCTTCTTACTCAAAATTAATTTATTTAGTAGAGATTAAGGTTTGAATTTCATTCTTTCAAACCAAAATTATTCTAGCTTGTCATTTGAATAAAGATTTGCATTTGTTCTTACGTAATTTGAATGAAATAGAATTACGTTTGGGACACTAATTTAGGTGCGATTTGTAATATTTGTCATGCAATTATTTAATTTCTTGGATATTGCGATGCTGAATCTTTCACACTGTAATATATTTATGCATTTTTAACTGTTTTAAACGCATACTATTTCATTTTATTTCGATGGGAAAGAAGTTTTCCCCAACGTCAGAACTAGTGAACTTCTTTCATCAACTTTCCGATTTTAATTAATCTGTTAAGTTATTTTAACAGCTGCTGCTTTCATAACAGTTGTTACTATAAAATGCCTATTTGTATTTCATAATAGTTATGCACGTGTATTTTAATGCACGGGTTATGAGAAGATTTCAAGCAAATTTCTCGTCTGTATAATGTCCATTTTTCGTACAATACTGAAAAGAGTTTTACTTCTTCTCTTCGAAGCCTTTAAAATAATCGCAGCTTACATTTTCTTATTTATAATGGTATCACTTCATCTATTTTCCAATCGTATTAAATGTCCTAGCAAGTTTGAGCGCTTTACAAATTTGAAACATCGCAGTCTTAAATTTTTTCAGAACCATTTCCTTAAATCTATTATAGCAATCGATATTTCAACGGGCATAAAACTCATATTTTACTCATTTTAGTGCTAGTGCATCAATTAGACAACTTTTTTAATACATCAGAAAACACAAAGTTATTATTTGTGAGTGTAATTCTGGAAACAAGACTATTAACAACAGCAACTATTAACATGCTTTTAAATAAGTGTATTGGCCTATGTAAATATAAACCAAGGCTTGCATCTATGGCTTTTACAATCTGGTAAAGAATTTCATTTAAAAATCCTCGAAAATTTGTTTAAATTCCTATTTGACGGTAAAAAAGCGTCTATTAAAAGACATATTATTTTTTAGTTGGCTCTGCATATGAACTTCTGCGTTGTTGTCTACATTATCACTTCAAATTAAGAGTTTCGAAATCAAGCATTTTGTATTTTGATTTAATTATAAGTCCAGAGGGACTGCTAGTATAGCAACGTGATTTTGCGTGGAATCACTATAAAAGTCTGAAACACATTCCAAAATACTGTCACCAAATATTATCTCCCTGTCTTATACTTAAAGAAATTAAATAATAAAATATATGCATATTTTTATGCATATATTTCATTATTTAATTTCTTTAAGTATATTTCTCGAATTGTGAAAAAATAACGATACCTAGAGCCATCCAGATTTGAATAACGTAGCTTTCCACCCGAATATGGGTACCTGGAAGCCCGAATTTAGAATTTATTGCGTAATCTAAAGGAAGCTAAAGGAAATTTTAATTTAAAATTATATCCAATACGAATTTTTTGGAAATATAAAAAAAAATTCTTGCATACTTGTATTGTCCTTTTATTATTAAATTAAAAGGAAGTAAATCGTTTTGCGAATCAAAAGGTCGACGTGAAAGTATTATAGGGCAAAATTTAAGGCAAGCGGAAACAAGAGTTTTAACACGCAGGTTGAGGTTACCCTTTCCTAAATTTAGGTTCTATTTCGATATGTAAAATCATCTGACTTGGATTTCACTTATCCAAGAACTGGAAAAATTATGTTCAGCCACAAAACAAAGAGTAGATGGAGCATTATGACAGTTATTATAAACAGGTAATTTTAAACAGGTGAAACACATCAATGCGTCAGCGTATATATATAACAAAAATCAGTTTCATCAAATTTAAAACTTTCAGTGCACTGTTCTTCCACAACATTTCGTCCAAGTACGATATTTTCATGGTGAAAAAGATTAAAACGTTTAATTATACTTACAGAATTACGAATAAATAAGAAAAGAACAAATAGAGAATACTGGAACTTAACAGTTCAGAATATTAATAGTACAGGGATGCATGCAATAGCCTGATGCACTTACCTCACAAGCATATAAGAAAAGTGCAATCCAGAGAAGATGACAGTGAAAAAAGCTGAACGTAATTAAACTACATTCACAGCAATTCAGAAAAATTCTTTAATTAATTATAAACAGATCTATGCAGGTTTTTCCGAAATTTAAATTACGGAATTAGCAAAGTTTTTTTTTATTATTATTTATTTACTTTTTTTTTCCAGATCATAATCTCATTTCGAAGGTAGAAATTGATTTTAAGATTGAATTAAAGAACAACAATTACATCAGGTGGTCACTCATATAATTGGGTAATAATAAACTGAAAAAATCCGTAATACCCTCACTGGGATTTGAACTCCAGAACTTCCAAATCCGCATCGAGTGTGCTTTAAGTTACACCACAAAAGTATGCAGAAAGAAGGGAGAAAATAACTTATAAGTTTGTTTTTAAAGTGACGTAATCTAATTTGCAGGAAGGGATGTAGCGAACTTAAAATGAGTAGCTGAGTTTCATATCGTTTACTTCCTTGTGCGAAGTATAGGAAGAATTGTAATCGTGAAAATTTCAGGTACCAAATTCTAAAAAAACATCTATTTTGACGTCCTCGAATCCATTGGAACGATGATTTTCCGTAACATCTGTACGTACGGACAGACTAAAGGACTCTTTTTCCCAAAACGGATTGAACAATGAATTTAAAATGATATATATATATATTATAATTGGAATTGTTTTATATTCCGGTATATGTATATATTATATCTGGAATTGTTTTATATTCCGGTATATATATATTATATACGCACTACCTGCTCTATTACACGGCTAGGTGAGATCAAATGTTTTTCTTATATGTTGGTAAATTGTGCATTTTTGCTTTAAAAGTGGTAGAAAGAAAGTGCTTTAAAAGAGATCCATGCAATAATTGTAGAATTAACGACAATTTAAAAGTTATTTAAGTGCACACTAAGCCTAACGAAGTCATCAGTTGTTTACTGAAACACTTTAGTAGAATAGTGAATCAAGTCAGTTTCTGCATCTTCAGCGTCTTCCCCAGTAGGCCGAAAGTTTCAGTTTTGCGCACCAAAACAAATCTGCCTTGTCTGCTGACTGAATTTCTTCTTTTTGCGTAGAAACTCTAATTTTAATTGTTAAAATTGCTTTCTAAACGGTTTTAACTCCATTTCGTGTTTTAAGTTTTTCTGTATTTTACAATTTTTATTGAAGATAAATGATAAAAATGAAGATTTTTATTGAAGATAAATATAAAAAATGAAGATTTAATCTGCCTTCGCCTCCAATTTCCTAATTCGTGGAAATAAGTTTAAATTAAATGCAGGGGAAAATATTGTTACGGATTTTCTATTTATTTAGCTATTTTTAGCAGAATTATAGTTGGAATTGTTTCATATTCCGGTGCAATGCAGCACGAGACTTATTTGAAGAGAAAGCTAAGCCGGAGAAGTTAAAATACAGGAGCACACGCATTTATCATTTGAGAAATAGATATCTCGTAATTGTACTTTTCTGCTCTCCAGAAAAATCAAGAAAATAAAAATTACCAGAAAGTTCTCGGACTTGATTAAAAAGCTTATAAAAGCCGGATTAAAACATCTCAGTTCAGTTGTTTATGAGTTGTTTAAGCGAACTGTAGTTGTTTACTTAGTGCTGTTATTGGTTGTAGCAAATTCGTGGTGAGATCGGATTAGTTTTCTCTGTGTTTTGTATTGAGTTCTATCAACGATTTTAGTAGTTTAAAATATACCTAATGTGAGATTGTGATATTGTCCCAATATCTCTGAAGAAATTTCAGCATTTTGTTTTATTTCTTGGGATAGGAGTAAATTTTATTAACTTTTTATAGACTTGTGCATTCAATCCGTTACAAACTCTTATGCACGTAACAATATGTGTAATTTAATAGGCCATGCAAGGAAGTCATGTGGTGTCCGCATCAGATATTTTTAGTTAAAATAACTTTAAATATATTACGAAATGACATACCTATATAGAAGAGATTGGGACAAAAATAGGTAAAAAGTCACTTTAATTTGACATGGATAAGTAATTTCGTGTTTTAAGTTTTTCTGTATTTTACAATTTTTATTGAAGATGTTTTGAGTTTTCATGTATTTTTGCCTTGCCGCCTTGTGAAACCTGAATTAATTGAATGAGAAATACATCTCTGATGAAATTCGTGGAAATAAGTTTAAATTAAATGCAGGGGAAAATATTGTTACGGATTTTCTATTTATTTAGCTATTTTTAGCAGAATTATAGTTGGAATTGTTTCATATTCCGGTGCAATGCAGCACGAGACTTATTTGAAGAGAAAGCTAAGCCGGAGAAGTTAAAATACAGGAGCACACGCATTTATCATTTGAGAAATAGATATCTCGTAATTGTACTTTTCTGCTCTCCAGAAAAATCAAGAAAATAAAAATTACCAGAAAGTTCTCGGACTTGATTAAAAAGCTTATAAAAGCCGGATTAAAACATCTCAGTTCAGTTGTTTATGAGTTGTTTAAAAATGATAAAAATGAAGATTTTTATTGAAGATAAATATAAAAAATGAAGATTTAATCTGCCTTCGCCTCCAATTTCCTATACGTTATAGATTAACACTTCTACGACGTTAAAATTCCTCCTGGTATTACTTCAGACTCTTTTTTATTATTATTTCAATGAGCCGGTAGGATCGATCTCTGCTGCTAAACGCAATGGATGTGTGCAGGCTCTTTTCAAGTGATGTGCGAAAGTTTACTCCAATGAACTCTCAACCGTTTCCAGTGACGGAACTGCGAAATAAAAATTAGGAATTTGATTTAATGCCTTGTGTTGAAAGTGTCAACGATCGCTGATGTTCGGGTGCTGTGATCTGCGTTTCGTTTCTTCTATTTCAAGGCCATAGCGGGACGACATCTTTATACTTCTAACGCTGTGCATCTCTATACTTCTAACGCTGTGCTTTTGAAGTGTCTCACTTTTCAAATATGGTGTTTTTTCAAATGCGGAAAAAGTTCAGTGAAAATGGGAAGGATTTTTCTTGCAACGTTTATTCAGCGTTTGATTTCTAAGTCTGTGATATGAATATTTTTAAGGGTTTTATTTAGTGCAACTAAAAATGTCATATTGAAATAACTGATCATGATTATTATATTGAAAATCTGAGTACATATTGCTGTTTCTTAAAAGTGTAGTATTGTTTTGAAAATTTTGAATAATAATTTTAAAATTATTCTAAAAATTAAGTGGATGTAAAAAACAAGTGAAATTAGTACAGATAAGTAATATGAAATTATGGTTAATGCATGTTAAAATTTATGGGTTGCTGTAAAGTATAAAGTATGTTGAGGGAGTACTGGTTCTGAAACAGAGGCCTATTATTACCTCTGTACAGTTGTTTCTTTTACCCTCTTCATATAAGATAATGTTGAAGGCTCTCATTTCATGATTGAGTGTAATATTTTTATATTATTATTATACCTTTTTTTATTATGGAATGTAGTAGTGCAGTTCTCAAAGGACAGTTACCTTATGTAAGGAACGGAGGCTTTTTCAAGTAACTTCCTAGGCACCCTGAGCCACCAGTGCAAAACACACTGGTTAGCTCAAGAGGCTAGCCCTAATGATGGATATGTTTGTTTAGAAGTATTGCGAGGCCTTTTAGTTTGTTAAATTCAGAAACTGAAAATGAAAGACAATGTTGGTAAAACCATAATTTTAGCAATACTATTATCAAATTTATGATGTTAAAATATAAGTTATAAGAATGAAAATTAAATGTGTTCTGAAAATTTTGAAATTTATTTTGATTATTCAAAATCAGTAATATGTGTGCAAAGGTTTTTCAACTGTGATATATTGTGTTCAAAGCTTTACAAAGACTTCTCTGAAGAAATTTAATTATGTGGACTGCAAATTAAAAAACGTTTGGACTGAATTTTTAAAGGACTCTAAAATATTATTTAAACAATTATATAAGTTAATATTTTGCAATTATATAAGTAATTAGTTTGGTCAAAATTTCAGGATTTGTATTTTTTGGTCAAAATTTCAAAATTGGTATTTTTTCAAATTATTTCTCTTCATTTGCTTTAACGCTTTTCCTTTATAAAGGCTTCTTTGTCGCTACGCCTTTCTTTC
>KK119161.1:100469-146614 GCA_000611955.2 Stegodyphus mimosarum
ACAGACTAAAGGACTCTTTTTCCCAAAACGGATTGAACAATGAATTTAAAATGATATATATATATATTATAATTGGAATTGTTTTATATTCCGGTATATGTATATATTATATCTGGAATTGTTTTATATTCCGGTATATATATATTATATACGCACTACCTGCTCTATTACACGGCTAGGTGAGATCAAATGTTTTTCTTATATGTTGGTAAATTGTGCATTTTTGCTTTAAAAGTGGTAGAAAGAAAGTGCTTTAAAAGAGATCCATGCAATAATTGTAGAATTAACGACAATTTAAAAGTTACTTAAGTGCACACTAAGCCTAACGAAGTCATCAGTTGTTTACTGAAACACTTTAGTAGAATAGTGAATCAAGTCAGTTTCTGCATCTTCAGCGTCTTCCCCAGTAGGCCGAAAGTTTCAGTTTTGCGCACCAAAACAAATCTGCCTTGTCTGCTGACTGAATTTCTTCTTTTTGCGTAGAAACTCTAATTTTAATTGTTAAAATTGCTTTCTAAACGGTTTTAACTCCATTTCGTGTTTTAAGTTTTTCTGTATTTTACAATTTTTATTGAAGATGTTTTGAGTTTTCATGTATTTTTGCCTTGCCGCCTTGTGAAACCTGAATTAATTGAATGAGAAATACATCTCTGATGAAATTCGTGGAAATAAGTTTAAATTAAATGCAGGGGAAAATATTGTTACGGATTTTCTATTTATTTAGCTATTTTTAGCAGAATTATAGTTGGAATTGTTTCATATTCCGGTGCAATGCAGCACGAGACTTATTTGAAGAGAAAGCTAAGCCGGAGAAGTTAAAATACAGGAGCACACGCATTTATCATTTGAGAAATAGATATCTCGTAATTGTACTTTTCTGCTCTCCAGAAAAATCAAGAAAATAAAAATTACCAGAAAGTTCTCGGACTTGATTAAAAAGCTTATAAAAGCCGGATTAAAACATCTCAGTTCAGTTGTTTATGAGTTGTTTAAGCGAACTGTAGTTGTTTACTTAGTGCTGTTATTGGTTGTAGCAAATTCGTGGTGAGATCGGATTAGTTTTCTCTGTGTTTTGTATTGAGTTCTATCAACGATTTTAGTAGTTTAAAATATACCTAATGTGAGATTGTGATATTGTCCCAATATCTCTGAAGAAATTTCAGCATTTTGTTTTATTTCTTGGGATAGGAGTAAATTTTATTAACTTTTTATAGACTTGTGCATTCAATCCGTTACAAACTCTTATGCACGTAACAATATGTGTAATTTAATAGGCCATGCAAGGAAGTCATGTGGTGTCCGCATCAGATATTTTTAGTTAAAATAACTTTAAATATATTACGAAATGACATACCTATATAGAAGAGATTGGGACAAAAATAG
This sequence comes from Stegodyphus mimosarum, assembly GCA_000611955.2. Taxonomy (NCBI): domain Eukaryota; kingdom Metazoa; phylum Arthropoda; class Arachnida; order Araneae; family Eresidae; genus Stegodyphus; species Stegodyphus mimosarum. The sequence continues at coordinate 101,853 of KK119161.1, forward strand.
GTAAAAAGTCACTTTAATTTGACATGGATAAGTTCCAAACTTCTGAGGATGCTTTCAGAATTGTGAAAGTTAAAATGAGAAGCTTTGGAAGCAATATATTTTAAATGAGCAAGTTATCTAATAATGGAAATTGCAAACACACCTCCTGAGCTTTCCAGCTGTTATGCATAGCGTTCTGAAAATCAGTGTGAAAAGGACTAGTGAACTGAAAACAATAACAGTGCGTAAGCGTTTTTCAAATATAAGAGATGTAAGGATGCTTTTAAAAACGTCAGCAGTCGAGGATTGACAAAAGAAAAGAAAGGAAGAAAACAGGATGTTTTCCACAAAAACTGCACTTATTAATATATAAAATTCAATTTCACATTAGCAAAATCACTTATTTAGAGAAGAATACATCTAGTTAAATTATGTTTGCAACATACATTTATTTAGTGATAACTATAAAGCAAATAAGTGATCTTCTGCAAAGGCGACTAACATGACATCCAATTAAATTATAAAAAAGAATTAAGTTTTATCTAAACATCAGGAAACAAAAAGATTTATATAAAGAAAGCATGCAGTTATTGCGACTCTTTTATTACATATATTCGTTTGTGTTAAGTATTAATTACATCACTTTCCGTGAAACCGACTTAATTAATATGAAATTACATCATGGAGAATGTAATGTACCGTCATTATGTAATTACAGTTATTTTTGAAAGAAAAAAAAACAGTCATATCATACGTAATTTATTTATTTAAAACCCTTTTTAGACAGTAATAAAAAAAGTTTGTGAGAGACGCTTTCATTCCCACTGAGTAGAACTATGGCAGGATATAATGAGGGTAATTAGAAATGTTTTTCATGTTATGTTATCTATCTATATGATGCTGAAATTATTATTCAAGTGATAAATAGAAATAGTATTTAACTTGTGTTTCTGAGAATAATTAGATTAATCTCATATTCTAAATAATGAAAATAAAATTTACAAGGCTTGAAGCATTTCAGACTTTTAAAATGATGTTACATTGGCATATTCAGTAAGCCAAAGGCTCGTGGGTGATTCCTGGTCCATGGGTGAATTTCTCTATTTAAAATAATATATTGGACGCTACAATGATTTCAGAAGTAAAGTGCCAACTTTTGGAAACACTTCAGATGTCACTACAAATTTCGTGGTTTAAATCCCAGCGAAAGCATAAACTGATTTTCCATGCGTGCTGGTTCCAAATATCTAATGGATTCTGCAACTTTATCCCCGTAAAAGTAAAAAATTCGAAGGGCGGCTGCCGAATATACGAAATCTCGAGGAATACAGTTAGAATGTAGACTCATAGTTTCATAGTATAGAATTTGCCGCACTAATGTTTTTTTCGCTTCATTCAATGTTGACAGATATCCTGTCAAAATTGTGCCAGTCTTTTCGGCCAAAGTTTGAAGAAATAGCCCCCTCCCTTTCCAGTAAATTAATCGATAGATACCAATTACGGATGTAGCATATAATTCTATATCTCTCGAACCACGTTCTTCTTGGAATGGATAATCTTTTGTCACTATTTTTCATATTGGACTATCATTACTTATATGTTTTCAAAGGTGTGCGGAAAAAATGCCACCCGGAAAAAAGGGAAGCGGAAAGAAAGCCCCCGGAAAATAAGGAACGGAAAAAATGTCACCCGGAAAATAAGGAACGGAAAAAAAGGAACTCTAAAATCTTGCCAAATAATGTCGCCAGTCGGAGTTGGGGAAACCTGCCAAATTCTAATTTAACCGGCAGGATTATTGCGGGCTCTCTTGAGGAAGGTTTTAAGGGTAAGACGTTGACCTAGCTGCAGCCGAGCAAGGTTATTTCGATAGCAGGTTTTAATATTCTTATCGCAAACTGTGACTAGGTTTCGTCTACAACGGTTTGTTATAATACTGCTTTTAATGCTCAGTTATGCGACAATGTTTCACCCCTGAACCTCAGCTTAAGGCTATAACTACACGGGGTACGAGGGGAACAATCACTAATGACCATGACCTGCTGGTCAACCCTCTACTTTTACCGTCGGACAGGCCAGCAGCTCGCTTATCTTCTTTCAATCATCGTCAGAAGATTTCCCTATTCCGCAGTATAGTTCTTATGATAAAAATTTTATCTCCCATCTTGGCGATATTTCTAAATATCCCTTATTTTTCCCATTGCAAAATAATGGTGACTTATTTTCCGTTTCCTAATTTTCCGGTGCCTATCTTTCCGTTCCATATTTTCCGGGTGACATTTTTTCCTAAGACCGTTATCAAATAAAGTTTCGCACTGCGACCATTAATGCAGACCTCCTTTGAGCCAACGATACGGTAACTTTTAATATAGTACGCTGCATGTTGTTCCGCAAAAGTGAGGTTTATGGTTTTAATATTTTTTTCATATATCAGCGAAAAGCAACTGCATAAAAGTAAACTTATCCCTTTTTTTTACGGAAAATAAACTGGCTTCTCAAGTACTAATCGAGGGTTGCATAAATCTAAGGCTAAGACCATATGAGTATACTTTCACGGCACGCTTACCAATTATTTGCGATAAATCACCATTTCTGGCGACACTTTCTTTTTGTTGAAAATGTTTAGCTGGAAAATGCTAGAGTACCAGATTTACACTAGTAATAATACGAATGGAGATCAAGATTTATAAAATGACAACTTGTTTATAGAGCTATTATATACAAATGTCTATCAAGTTCCATCGGTACAGGGAAACAACTTTCAATATCTTTTGCGGTTGTCTTTTGCGACCGGAAAATTTACTTAAAACAGCATGTCGAAATCATTTTAGAACGCGCTACTGAAAGGCTAACCCTAATGAAGAGAATTGCTGGATCTAAATGGGGTTGTTCTAGAATTTCTATTGATTTTATATACTGGTTCTATATTTTAACTTCTTATTACTTACTGTTGCGAGCTCGTCATTGCTGCATCTAACCAAGTGATTGATACACTTGAAAGATGTCACAACTCAGGTTTCCGACGTATCATTGGCGCTATTATAACCACCCCAGTTGATGCATTTTTACTAACTACACACCATATATGCATTAAATCCATTGTGGAAGAAACAGCACTATCCATTGGGAAAACTTTTAAGGGAACTAAACTGCTTTTTCCTGTGGAACCTGTGACTTTTACCGACGAAACCTTAAAGCGCAGAATGATTTTCTTCAGGGAGTCTTTTCCTTCAGAGATAAGCAAAGGTCTTAGATGGGAAACGGAAAATTTTGTGAGCCACATTGTCCAACTGATGTAAGAAAATATATAGACAGAATTAATCTGTTACCCTCAAAAAAAGAAACAAATGACCAAATTTTAAAATTTATGTCACTCGTAAGTATTACTGCTTTATATTTTGAGAGAGAATGGTTACATGTGCTTACAGATGGCTGTATGTTGGCTGACAGTATTAAGGTACGCGCTGACGTCTTTTGCAAGATTTATTTCATTTTATAATCCTGTTGGAAGGAATGGGATTGCTTTTGATGCTCAGATTACGGCTATACGCATAGCCTTTTCCCAACTCTTATGCCATCTTCAACATTATTCAAAGGATGTCATACTGCTCTTCTACTTGTGTAGAAGCAGTAATCTTTAAATAAATAAATATTCTGATACATTCTTTCTAAATAATATTTTAGTAGCTGTGATTGCTAAATTATTAAGAACTGCTTTCTGGATTTAATCAATACTTTAATCTATGATTAATGCATTTGACTGAGTTGGATATTCTTGTATTGGTTACCTGTGTCTCAAAGAGTTTTCTCTAAAAGTGTTTTATCACCACTGTGATGTTTTAATGTGCCAGCAGTTACTGAACAACTTAGTTCAAGATGGCAAAGAGTTTACCATACAATGTATACCATCTTACTGTGGCGTAAGGCAGATTTTTTGGCAAAAAGAAGTAAATATTTTCCAAATAACTGATAATCACGTCCCATTTTACACTGCCAAAAACATAATAAAAAATTACTACAGAGAAGTTTTTGAAAAAAAATGTTACTGAGAGGAACATTCATAAAGTATGGATTAACAGAATTTATACATTCCTTTATGGCCCAGAAAGAAATCTGTTGCTGTTCTTTGTCTTGTTACTAGAAATGAATACCTTTTAGAATATTTGCTTGAAACTAACATTATCGCAACCCAATTTGTAAATTTTTTAACCTTCACGAGGAAATAGATGCCTCAAATCTGAGTCGTTGCCCTGCACTTAAGGCTGGATCACTCTGGGGGAGATATTATAAAGCGAGACACAAAATAATTTGACAAGATTACATTGTGGACACTTTTTTTGGGTTTGTTAGTCTCTTTCATTCTGTTTTTTCTACAGTTGTCTTTGTAATCTGCCATTAGAAGTAAAGAAAGTACATAGCCAAATATACATTATAATATTGAACTCTTTTAAAGCTGATACTGACAAGCAATAGAGTTTCAACAATATTATCAGCATCTTTAATTAGCATAAAGATCTATGGCATTCACTTTATTGGTTTAAGTTTTCCAACAGTATGACTCGGCAATATACAATATTCTGTGTTAATTATAAGGCTTAAAAACTCAACATGCTATTTAAATAGAATGTAAACGCAACGCATTAATTTTTTTAATATTTTATTTTTCCGGCGTGGCAACGAGAGAGTATTATGATGGAAACCGAGTTGAACGATAACACTTTTATGAAGCGCGCATAGTAATCTTGTATTTTTAGTTGTATCATTTCACTGATATGTAAATAAGGCGCGAATAAAAGGTTTATTTCGTAAGTTTAGAATGCTTAATAGTTTTAAAGAAAGTATCTAATATCTCAGAAGCGGGATTGATAAGGATTTAATAACGTATTGCCTTGATCTACGTTACGACAAAATTTGGAAGATCGTTAAAAACGAAAGTGGAGAGGAACGTGCTTATAAACTGTTTATATTATGTCTAAGTATTAAACGGAAAGAACTAAGTATAATTCTTGTATTATTATTTGAAAATTGAAGTCTAAAATGGCTTATTTGGCAAAGCGCAAGAAATGCGACTTAAAGGAACTTTCCTTAGAACTTGACGTAGATGTTCCTTCTGATATTAAAATTGTGGACTTAAGGGATATGATTTTGAATAGTAAGAACTATAACAAAGAATTTACTAAACAAATGCTAGATAGAATTATAAATGATCGTTTAAACAGGAAAAAGCTTAAAATTTTAGAAAAAGAAAGAACATTTGAACTCGAAAAGCTGAAAGTAGAAGCGGGAATCAGAAGTTGCAATGTAAATGATTCTGTTCCGTTCAACGTTAGCAGAAGTAATTTTTGTGATATGATTAAATTAATACATAAATATGAATTGAGTGAAGGTGATCTAAGTTTTCATTTAGTCTTATTTGAGAGACAGGCACGACATATTGAGTTGGAAGAACAAAATTGGGTTTCTCAGCTGTTGGGTCTATCGCCTTATGAAATAACTTAATTAATTGCCCGCGAGCCAAAAGAAAAAGCTAACGTCTATAAGTACGTTAACCAACTGCTATTGAGAAAATTTAAGCCCTGAACAGTTTAGGCAAAAGTTTGTTGATTATATTAAAACGTTGCGTAATACTTGGACTTAACGTTCGAATTAAAAAATTATTTTGAAGAGTGGCTTGCTGGATTAAATGTAACAGATTCTGACTCTTTAAAACAGCTTAGTATTGCGGACCAATTAAAGAAAAGAGTTCCCTCTGCTACACGAGATCCTTTCATTGATGATTGGTCTAAAAGTGTTGGCTGAAAAACTATATGAATATGAAAATATTCGGGCAAGGATGAAAGTACTTCAAGTAGAAAATAAAAAGTTTAGGCAAAATCTTAAGCCTAAATTTGGTTCTAAATTTTATGAGGCATCCTATAATCAATATTCAAGACCAAGACGTGTTAACGATTCTGTGTAGAGAGATAGCCATTTCAAAGTGGGTTTTAAAAACAGTTTTGATAATAAATATAATTTGGGAGATAACTTTTATAAAATAGACGAAAGGAAAAGAGAATATAATTTTGGTATACGCAATGAAAAGGGTGAGCCGAAATGCTTCAATTGTAATGACTATGGACATATATCGACGGATTGTCCTCAAACTGAAAAAGAAATTATTTGCAGGAAATGTAATGAAAGGGGTCATACTTTTAAAAAGTATACATTTAAGAGTTAACAAATGCTAAAAATAGTTTATCCGTGAGCTTGGGTGTTTCATCAACTGTATATTTAAAATATGCTCGCATTAATAATGGAGAAGAAATTGCTGCAATCACAGATACGGTTTCCAGTTCGTGTTTATTGAAACAGTCTGTAGCTAGAAACTGAATCTTATTATAAAATCTGATGTGGAGGAATTGTTTGGCTTTGGAAACCAGAGTAAACTAGCCGCTAGAGCACTGGGAAAAGTAACTGTTAATTTAGAGATTGATAATGTGGAAGGAAATTACATTACAATTCTAATTGTAGAAGATGAAACGCAACCATGAGACTTATTAGTTGGTCGAACATGGATTGATTTACCATATATCAAATACGCCAAGTTAGGTAATACCTTGCACATACGCTACGCTGATGATTATCCATTTCCACGGTTACAAAATGACATCAACACTCCGCGAATTAGACTGAAGGCTACCCAAGATATTGAAATCGAAAGTAATGCCGTTAATTTCGTGAAACCTGATGAAATAAATAACGGTTGTTTTAATAAGTGGATCAGAAGATCAGTTGGAGTCATTATTGGAAGTAATACATGGAGAAACAGTGATACGAGTCACTAACTACAGTGATCAAAAATTATGTTTGAAAGAAAATCAGTTTATCGGTAGAGCAGAAGTAGCAGAATTAGTTGAAACAAGTTCAGATCAGACAACTGAAAATTCAAATCAAAAGAAATAATGATAATAAATGAAATTAAAAAGTTGAAGAGGCTGATTACTTTAGAAGAAATTAAAGTTAATAACAATATTATGCCAAAGAGAAAACAGGAAGTTTTAGATTTGATAAATAAGTATCGAGATTGTTTTGCATTAAATATGGAGGAATTAGGGTGTACAAACTTAACAAAGATGGATATTAAAGAAATTGAAGGGAGTAAGCCTATTTGCATGAAGTCATATAAAACCAACGCCGAGAAGCGGGCTTCTATAAAGAAGATAATAAATGAATGGAAGAAATATGGAATTGTCACTGAAACAAGATCTTTGTATGCTTGCCCAGTTTTACTCGTAAGGAAACGGACAGATGAGCTACGATTAGTTGTAGATTACAGAAAGTTTAATTCGCAAGGTCTTAAAGATAAATTTCCACTACCTAGGATAGATGATCTTCTTGAATGTCTTAGCAAATGCAAAGTTCTCACTACATTGGACTTAGCTCATGGATATCTACAGATTCCTTCAACTGAAGAAGCGAAACTGAAAACAGCTTTCTTCACTCCAGATGATACTAGAGAGTCTGAACGTATGATCCTTGAGTTAGGTAACGCTTCTGCAGAATTTCACAGACTGAGGATTCAAGATCTAGGTCCATTACTGAATAAAGAAGTGTTATGCTATTTGGATGCCATATTAATTCCGGCTAAATCCTGGAAAGAAATGATGGAAAACTTAGAAAAGTGTTTGATAGATTGAGAGAAGCAAAGCTGACATTCAAACTGACAAAATGCGAATTTGGAAAAGATGAAGTTGAGTATTTGGGATTTCTGATAAAATCAAAAAGTATGCAACTTGGACCAAGAAAATTACGAGCCATATTAAACTTTCCTAAACCAAGTAATGAACATGAAGGTAAACAATTTTTAGGTCTTGCAAGTTTTTTTAAAAGGTTTGTACAGAAATATGCAGATAAAGCTGAGCCATTGACGAGACTGACGAGTAAGGATGAAGTATTTCGTTGGAATGAAGATCAACAAGAAGCATTCAGTACTTACTCTAAAAGACCAATTAACTAAGGAACCAGTACTAGCGTTATATAATCCGGAAGCAGAAACAGAAGTGCACACAGACGCGAGCAGCAAAGGGCTGGCAGGAATGATGTTGCAAAATGTTGAAGATAAAAAGTGGCATTTAGTTAATTGTGTAAGTAAAGGAACAACAGAAACAGAAAAGAATTATCATTCAAGCAAATTAGAATTAATGGCTATAATTTCAACTTCAACACGACTTCCACTATTCTTGATTGGAATTCGATTTAAGATAATTACAGACTGCCAAGCTTTAGTTCATTTAAACGCGAAGAAAACTTCAAATCCTCAGATAGCAAGGTGGAGTAATCTGTTCCAGGAATACAATCTTGAAATAAAGCACAGACAAGATAAAAAAAGAGTCACGTAGATGCATTGAGCCGATCGCCAGTTGATAAGCCAGAAGAAACCTTAGACTCTATAATTGAGAACAACCTGGAAGTTTACTTAATGCTAATGATAGATGAACTAATTCTTATGATTCAGCATTCAGATCCAGAATTACTCAAATTAATAGACATTTTAAAGAAACAGATTAATGATAGAACGAATGCAGAGAAGTATGTAACTTGAAATTACGTCTTGAAGAATAATCAATTGTTTCGTAAAGTAAAAGATCGGGAAAAGGAGAAATTGTTATACGTCATAAATAAAACGATGAGAAAAGGTATTGTATTAAAATTTCACGATCTTTTGGGACATTTTTCAGCAGATAGAACCGTTGCCAAAATCCAGGGATCATACTGGTTTAAAGGAATGAAACGATATGTCATTTCGATGTGTTTCGAATGCCTAGTAAATAAAGTGCCAAGTGGTAAAAAACAGGAAGTACTGCATCCAGTTAGACCTGGTAGAAGACGTTTTGCAAACATACATTTAGGACCATTCGTAAAACGTTCAAGAGGCATTACAGAATTATTTGTAGTAATTGATAATTTTACAAGATTTACACGTTTATATCCTATGAAAAGTACTGCAACCAAGTATCTGTTAGTTGCATTGAAGAGTTTCATAAATGGTTTTGGGTTACCAGAAAAAAATATCAGCGATAGAGGAACATGTTTCGCACCGAAGGAATTTCTTCTTGTCCTGCAAAAATAATGGAATCAGTCATACGCTCAATTCAACTCAACATCCAAGTGGTAATGGAATGGTGGAAAGGGCAAATCGAACAATTTTGGCTACGATTAAAACGAATATGGAAAATGCGAATCACATGGATTGGGATAAAAAGATTAAGGAATGCGAAAGTAATTTAAACAATATGATAAATAAGACTACAAATAAAACTCCTTTCGAAATGCTTCACGGTTATTCACCAAAATTCAACGACGGATTGATGAGGATGATTACAGACGAAGACGCAAATGAATGGGAGGGTCCAGTAATCTTACAGAATGAAGCTAGAAAGAGAATTGAAGATATGCAGATGAAAAGTAAAGCAAATTATGACAGGAAGAAAAGCAATTCTTTAACATTCGAACGAGGAGAAATAGTAGTTATGAAAGGAGTACCTAAATCAACTGGAGAATCAACCAAAACACAAACAAAATATAGAGGACTTTTGGTAGTTACAGACGTTTTACCAAGCGATACCTACAGAGTGACTCAATAAGAAGAGAAGGTGAAAAAGCGTTTCTTTAGTACGACAGCTCATGTGAGCCAACTGAAATCATGGCAGTGTCAAGCTGAATCAGAAGAGGACGATGATGATGAAGATGACGTTAGTGTTGCAGACAATGATAACAACACGCGGCTTATTACTAAAACTAGGACACGGGAAAAGAACAGAAAAGGACAGTGAGTCTATATGACAGTTAAAGGCTTTCGAAATCTAAATTTCAATATTATATATTTAATTGTTTTATGTATAAGTTCTTAATGTTCCAAGGTCGTAACTAAATCAGGATGTCCGAATGTAAACGCAACGCATTGATGTTTTTAAAATATTTTATTTTTCCCTCAGTAGCAACGAGAGAATATTATGATGGAAACCGAGTTGAACCATAACATTTTTATGAAGCGCGCGTAGTAATCTTGTATTTTAGGTTGCACCATTTCAATGATATGTAAATAAGGCCCAAATAAAAGATTTATTGCGTAAGTGCAGAATGCTTAATAGTTCTAAAAAAAGTACCTAACACAATATTCTGTGTTAATTCTACGGCTTGAAAACACAATATACTATTTAAATGTAAACGAATTACCTAACAGATAATAATTAAAATTGAAAAAATTAGAAAAGTCTTAAAATTTACTAATTTATTGACTCCTAACGAAACAAAAGAATTAATTTTCCGAAAACTTCAAACAAATTTTCAGAATTTCATGAAAATAATAGTATAAACTCCTGCCACGATGAAAATTACTACCCTACTTGTTTGTTTATGTAAATATGCATGATATACTACTCAAGAGTGATGATCTACGTCATTGGTTTCAAACTGGCCTCAGGCCAAACGCACTATCTGAAAGTAGCTGATGGGCCAGATTTAAGACAAATATTACTTATTTATCAAAATGATGCATAGAAAAAAATCAAATATATGCTCATTTTCTGCCTGAAGTCTAAAGGTTGGAATCTCCAAGAAATTTTTGTTTTAGTCATATGTAATTCAAACGCATTTACAGCCAAATATTAAAATTTTCAGAATGAGATTTATTCATATAATTATAATATTTTTAACCACTAAATAACTTACTTAAAAAAGAAATACAACAGAATTTCCTAAGTGAGACAAAACTTAAGATTAAATAATGACTCTTCTCTTCTTTTTTTATTCATTATGCTTTTCTATGAAACTCACAGGACAAAACAAATATTTGCACAAAATAATTGTAAACTTAATATTTGCAATATTCACAAAATTTGCGTGTAAATAATTATAAACATTTTTGTTTCTTAGTGCAGCTTTCAGCTATAACACGACATAACACATCGACTTTCATAAAGTTTGTAATCATGAAAAAAAAAATTACTCATACTCATCAGCAATCTGGTTCTCTTCGTAGACTTCCTAATTTTTGATTAAGAAATAATTGTTCACATGTACACCCCAAATAAAGCGATTTTTTTATTGCGAAAATTCCAAACTGAAGAGTTTTGTCTTAACTGAAGTGTATTAATAAAAGTTAATCAAATTCGTATTTTCAGTTCTTTTGAATAAGATTTAAATTCCAGTGTAAATTATTTATCTCCATTTATAGATTTTGTGGGCCTTTACTCACGTCCATTTTTGCTAACGGAAATAATATTACGTATCCAAACCATTAAAATTTTAATCTTTTTCTTCAAATACTTGCCATTAATACTAATGCTTAATTTAAGGGAAATACATTCATTCTTCCGTATAAAATTAATTCGCTGGACTCATGCGACCCGCGGGCAGCTAGTTTGAGACCACTGATCTACTTAAAAAAAACGCGCCTTCGTGGAGGACACTTCTGGTTAACTTCCTTGTTTTTGTGCTACGCATAAGGAATATGACTGAAACGTCCATGCAAACAACCTTTTCTTCAGTAACCACCAGTTGAAGAACCAAATATTTAAAGTTCTTAGTATAATTAAATCTTATTAAAGTCTTATTACTATCTTATGTATGGGCTGTGATAAAACTTACATTTTATTATATTACATAATGAAAGAGATTTTAATTTCTTTATTTGATTATATTACTACATATTTCTATTTAGAATTTCAAGGTCTCCATATTTTTATGTTCCAAAAACAAAAGATACTTAAAGATCACAAAAAACTAGAGCATTTTTATATTAAATATAACTAATTAAAATTTCGGAAGAACGTTGAGCAAAATTCTATTACAATAAACAACTTTATTCTTCCGCGCAGTTTCACCATTACGCAGTGCATTTACGCGCAGTTTCTCCTTTATACAATGAATCATTTGTCTAATTTTGCTTCTGAACTTACACAACATAAAAAATATGCCTTACACCCCCAAAAAAAAACAAAAAAAATTGATGTGAACTAAACCACACGATTTCCTTATACGTCTATTAAATTATACACATTTTTTTTTTTGCTGCACTTAACGTATTGCCTCGAATTCTTCTAATTTAACTAACCAATTGCTCAAGGCAAGTTGAAAATGATATAAAAAATTTGAAAATTTTGAAATTAAATATCCCAGTAAGTTTTGTCATACAGGATTCATACTTTTTATTATTTTATTTTTTCATAATGTTATTGAAACTTTCCGAAATATAAGTACAGGAACTGGGATACGACATTAAAAGTTAGATTTCGTTATTGGTCGAAAATTTATATTTTTATTTTTAAATTTGGCTAAAATATGAATATTTTCGTCATTTAAAACACTTCTGTAATAGGACGTGACTACGACCAATGACTGCGAAAATAAAGGCTGGGTAAAGAATTTTAAGCCAGGTAAGGAGTGGGCATATACACTGTCCATAAATTAAGGATAATTCAGGATCACATGGAAATTGGAGTCAAAAGTAAAAATTTCACATGTAGATTTATCGTTCATATCTTCTAGAATAATATGTAAATTACAGGAAGCCATCAGAGGACACCGATAGTACGTCACAATGAGGAGAATGTAAGTCTATAAAAGGAATAGTAGCCCGTCAGCACACGCGCTAGGATAAAATCCATCGCACCTGTAATCTTTTCTTAGAAAATATGGGAATGTTATACTTCACCTTTCTAGTACTTCTTGTACCTTTCAAGGTCGAGGAAGTGGTCGTTCAGAGAAATTTTTAACGTGTTCTTGGGATTTGTGGTTTCGCGACATAAATGTGAAATGGGATTGTAACTACCCCGCATATCATGGACTAAGGGTTTTCTTATAACGTCTACGCTGCGCGTGCGCTGATGTTTCACTTCTAGAGATGACATTCATTGAGTTGAGTGTGTACCAGTGAGAACATCAAGGACTGCGGGATCTTCTCGTTAGTGTTGTAAATGATAGCGAAAATGAAGATTCCGATTCTGAGTGCGATAATATTTCTAAAAGTGCTCCTTCCTGATTCTGGCCAGGAATTTGAGAATTCACGTGATTTAGGGAACATATCTTCTTAGACATGACACGATTTTTATGTGGGAAAAGACGGAACAAAGTGGAGTAAAAATTAACCCCGACAAACGTAAGGGGCACGGCCGCACAATATAGTGACACATTAACCTGGTTTCAAGAAAAGCTTTACAAATTTGAAAGCGCCAGCTGAGTGTTTATTGCAAATTTTTGATAATGAAATAATGAAAGATTTGGTGAAATCAACAAATATTTACATTTCATCAATAAGAAGCAAATCCTCTAGAGAACCTGATGCCCAAGAGACAAACGTAGCTAAATTGAAGGCGTTGTTTGGCTTATTATTACGCCGGAGTGCTGAAAGCAGCACATCAACTTAAAAAGATTTCTGGTCAACTGACGAAGGCGGAATAACTATTTTTCAAATAACAAATGTCTATAAACCGATTCCACTTCCTGTTGAGGTGTTGAAGACATAAATTCACGAGCACAGCAAAAGATGTTGGATAGAGTTAGTTTTTTAGAAACGTTTTTGAAACACAACAGTTTAACAGGATTCTTTTGGCTTAAGTGGACTAATGTCTTTGTTTTGGTTGAGTATCGATCGTGACTTGGTTTGGATCTAGCAAATAATTTGATGCTTACTTGGAAGTAAAATAAACCTCTCTTAATTTAGTTGTTACTTAACGGTAGATTGGTTTATCCTCTTGATAAGTCGATTAATCTGCTATCAATGACAATAACTAATTTTTCAATACTTGAAAAATGTTTAATTTTGGCATTTTTGCGATTTAAGTGCTTCCTTAGCAGATTTTTATGGTTTTAAAGCACAGGAGGAGTAGCAAATTCAATTTTAAAATTCTTATTAAAATTTTGACAAATAATTTTTTTCGGTGATTGTTTTAAATTGAATTTCTGTTCCTTGGAGATGACGTGTATTTAAGTTTTTTTATTATAATTTATTACGAATTATTGGTTTATTACTTTGCAGCTTTAGTAAATTAAAAGTCATGGGCTTTTTAATTTACTTTTAATTACTTTTATTTTGAATTTATATAAGTTAGTGATATCCTCAACCATCCTCACTTCAGTCTTTTTTGGTAAATTTTATATATATATATATATATACTTTTTTTTATTGGTGATTGCAATAAAAACGGAATTGTACAACTTGACGTTATAGCAGTGCCATTTAAAAAATTTCAACATTCTATCACTAATATTTTTTTTAGTTATGTAAAGTACACACTTACGTACGTACGTATATACGTCTCAAAACGTTCATTTTAAATCCATTTTACAATACCCTTTTGGAAAAGAATACTGTACTTTGTCCGCATGTCTAGACATCACACAAAAAAAAAATTCAAATTGGATTCTAGAAAAATGGATAATTTCATTGAAATCTGATTACAATGCTACCTTCACTTCCCCGAAGGAAGTTAAAAAAAAGTACTTCCACATTTGCCCAGGTATCTGAAGCGTGATCTCTAATATATATTCCGAATCATTCGCTATCTCTGCATAAATATTTTCTCATATATGTTATAAATAAAAGAAGACTTTTATTAACAAATATGCTCATACAATAAAAAAGAAACAGACGGAGAGAGAGAGAGATGCATCACTGAAATGCGTAAGGTGCGAGATAGGAAATGTCACTAGGCATATATACATACATCTATATTTCATAAAATTTGACAATATGCTACTTGTCTTGTTCAGTCTCTTGTAAGAGTTTGAAAAAATATTCAAATATGGATACGAAGTCAGATGGGGAGAATATTTTTCTGCATTATGTTCTTTAGAAAAACAAAGACATCTGCAGCAATTGCTTTGGAAATATAAAGAAATATCTGCCTTATTTCTTGTTTCAATCAGTTGGGCAGTTGCCACCTTATTCACTGACGCATATGAAATTCTATGTTTTAGAGAAATATGTGCACAAGGGGAAAAAAAAGATGCCGGAATATTGAATGATCAGGATAGAGCTGAATCCATAAATTTAAAATCCAGAAGATTTACTTAATGTATGTGATGTAATGTTTAGTATTTTCTTAGAGTTTCTAATATTTATACCCTTTACATTTAAAAACAAAATTAGTATTTTTTTCCTTTTCTTTTTCTTTCTTTTTACTCCAAAAGAACGTTAGTCCCTAATGGAATATTAGTCTCGAAACGGCATTTTGTGTTGAATTAGTATAAACGGCGTATCACTTTTCAAGCTTTTGCTACCAAATATTATCGCCTTGTATTATATTTGAACAACTAAATAATGAAGAATCTGCATGAATGTATGCATGTTTCGAGCATTGAGAAAAAAAAACGGTACCTAGAGCGATCGATGTTTGAATAACGTAATCCTTCGTCCGAACATGAGTATTTGGAAGACAGAATTTTTAATTTCTAATTTGTTTTATTATCTATTTCACATTTTGTAAAACTGCAACAATTTTTTTTTACCTACGAACTTGTAGAGACATTAGGAATTTTTTGAAAGCAGGAGAGATGAAAAATGAGCAGTGCCCTCACCGAAACTCGAACCACGGACCTCTCGAAGACGCGCCGAGCATGCTGACCACTACACCACAAAGGCAAGCGAAGGAGGAAGGAGAAATACCTTATATACACCTCCTTTAAAGAACGGCTGCGGATTAGGGACCCAATCGCCAAATCCTGGTGGTGGATAATTGTCATCCATCACCATTTTTAGTTCGGGCGCCGCTGTAGAGAAATTGGTAATTCGAAGCACTAGAAATGAAAAATTATCCAGGACTCGAACCATGGACCTCTCGAATACTCTCCGAGTGTGCTGACACCACGAAGGCATGCTAAGAAGGCTGGAGAAATACCTGATAAACTCATCGACTTCAAAGTGAGCAGTCACAACACTACACGGAAAAAAAATTATCTCCATCACGGAAGACTCCCTATCGGAAATTCTAAAGATATGCTGTTTTTAAATATTTTGTAATTTTGCCGTTGAGTGGAATTTTATTTGGCGTAAGAGCTAAGAACGTAGTATTTAATAACTAGAATAAACACAAAAGTCGTTAATAATTAAAAGATAAAAACAAAATTGTAAAGCCACCTTAATAAGAAAACTGAACATTGATATGATGAACAGAGAAAAGACTGGAAAAAAAAAACTGAAAAATTTATGTCAACACTTATTGCTGCATTAGAATTTCAAACGTATACTGGCTATGCTGCTTTTAAATTTTTGTAATTTTTCTGTTAAACTGTATATGGTGCAAGTGAGAAAAAAAATTATGCTTAAAAATAAATCTAAAAGCACCAAGAAATTA
Source organism: Stegodyphus mimosarum (assembly GCA_000611955.2). Taxonomy (NCBI): domain Eukaryota; kingdom Metazoa; phylum Arthropoda; class Arachnida; order Araneae; family Eresidae; genus Stegodyphus; species Stegodyphus mimosarum. The sequence continues at coordinate 118,163 of KK119161.1, forward strand.
AGTTAGTAAGAGTGAGTATAACAGCAGACTATTAGATGCAAGGTCAGCGAGAGCTTAAAAACCTGAACAAACCTTAAAAACCTTTTAGTTCACCTATAAAAGTCTGAAACCTGTCAGGTTTTTTTATTATAAGAATTTCTTAAATATCTATTCGCTAATTTTATCCATAGCCCTGCCATTGTTGTACATACAAATATGCAAAAGATCTGGAACATTCGCAGCATGACCGAACGTTTATAATGTACTGTAGAATTAGGAAACTCAAGTAAACAAATATTATTATGCAAACCACAGACAGTAAATATTAAGATAATAAAATATTATATTAAATTTCAATACACTTTATTTTAGAAAAATTGCAGAATTTCACTTTCACGTAAAAGGACTCCAAAATTACTTTTTAGTGACATAAAATGTTCCTTGACTGCAATGTTTTTGCTCAGTAACGTAGGTTTTATTGCGGTAGAAATTACGTTTTTCCCATATGACAAAACACGTAGAAATGCATAAATATTGTGAGATAATTTCTTCACATTCAATAAAAAAAAAAGAAATACATTTTATAGGATTTATTTAGAACATAAAATCTTCAGCACCTTATTTACAATCTAAAGCATGTATTCCTATGTAACATGCCCCCCTCAGTGTTCTTTATGATTTATGGAACATAAATGAATAATGTTATTGTTCTTGATAACGTGTTTTACTTTGATTTATAAAGGTGCCATGAATTTCAGCTGGTTAAGTTTGGTTCGTTTGTTTATGGCAAAGCACACGAGAGCTGTCTACTTAAGGGAAGGGATACCTTCGTGGACTGCTTTCTAAGGGAAACAGACTCGTGTGAATGTTAAACGCGGAGAAATCTACGAAAACGTCAATATAGCCAGCCCATTCGCCGGGATTCGAACCCGGACCGAACTACCAGAGTACAGCGACTTTACCATTAGGTCGCTGGTGTGCTCAACTGATTACGAGACATTGATATAAAAGTTACGTTCGGGAAAACTTCCATTGTCAGTCAGTTTTATTATCATTGTCGTCACTGATAAAAGAACCGCTGGATAATGGATGCTCTTCCAATCCACACTTCTGTGTAAGGGGAAAAATGATAATGATCTATTTTTAACATAACTCATTGCATAACACAGGAGAAGAGATTAGAATCGAAACTATTACCTTATAGCTTCTTAGATTGTTTATTACAATGTACAATGAAAATATATTTCTTAAAATAAATCTAGATTTATACCTGGGCACAAGACTATAGATATCGAGTATGTTTCATTAATCTAGGGCAAGTAAGCTTTATAATTAATTTAAAATAAAATGTGTTACTGCATTTTTTATTACTTCAACAGCGACATGATGAACATAAAAAGTGTAATACACATTGCTTGCGCTCTTTCTAACACCAGGTTCTATATATTTAAAAGAACAATATACGAGTGAACTACATTAGGTATCTGAATAGTGTACTTATTTCAATGTTATCCAATGTTATATATAATCGAATGTGCAGAGGTATTTTTTAATGGAAGCTGATACCTATTTCGTTTTATTTAATAACACAGTACTCTATTTTGTAATATTTTCCGTCACAATAATAATGTAATTAATCATATTTCAACACACAAAATTATTTAACTAAAGTTTTCCTTATTATACAGTAATGTAATTAATCATATTTCAACACACAAAATTATTTAACTAAAGTTTTCCTTATTATACTGTAATGTCCTCTCTTTTTTCATTCTTTGTTTCTTAATGTATTAATTTTCTTCATCGAATTGTCTCATTAACTGATGGATTGGTTAAAAACAATTAAAAAATGACGGGTAATCTAATTTAAATTACTCATTCTTAATGTAAACATCAGTTTTTATTATGTAATATATACGCTTTAATCCCGATTGTAGTTACCATCATTAATAACTTAAACGCTAAAAACTAGTTTTAATGTCTAAACACGTGTTAGACAAAACCATAAAAGAAAAACTGTCAGTCATACAATTAGTAAAACAAAATTTTTAATTGTGGTATTACGACAGGAGAAGCGCAATGTATTTTGTTCAAAAAACTTCAGCCAAGCAATATTTAGTTACAATAAATTTGATGTAGCAAAATGTTAGTAAAACTATGATTTGAAATTTTTAATTTGAATTAATATATATTTTACAACAGCTTGGTATATAAAGAATGCAATTTTTCCTCCTAAGCAACTTACAGACGTAATTCTATTTTAAGCCATGTTCAAACGCTCGAAAATAAACCTTCCGTTATTCTTATATATATATACATATATTTTTTTTTTTGATTTTAGCGTTTTATGCCCCAAATCACATTGCTGATAAGAGTCGCTTTATATCCAACCCTCTGCCAAAATTTCAAAAGAAAAATATTCTGCACAATTATTCTCTTGAAATATAATTCTCTCTCTCTCTCTCTCTGTTTTTTTTTTTTTTTTTTTTGTAAATGCTTCTTCGTCTGTTTTAATAACCCATTAATAACATTACAGCGTTGGAATGCTATTTTGTTTCAACTATTATTTTCAGCTAATGCGTAGCTTTCTCTTCCCTTTTGAGCGAGTGAACGTTTTACAGGAGGAGGGAGTCTCGACGAGCGGCTTATCTAAGAAAATGATCTCATAGCCATCAGCTAATTAGTGTTCGAAATCTGGACAATGCAGCTGCAACGAAATGCGATAAGGTCTGTTGTTATTTTTGGGAAATGATCTCATTATTGCTCTTGCGTCTAATTTGGAGATCATAGAGGGGGAAGTAAATGCTTATCATATTTAATAGATGTATATGTTTATACCTATTCATGATTTTCTGGTTTTTAGTTTGTATGGGGACAGATGTCATTGAGCACGGATTTAATGTTGAAGCAATGATTTATGCTTGCAGATTTTATAGACGTAGCACTGACTCAATAGACTGAGTAACATTGTTGCGTGCGTACGGGTTCGTAATAGATTGATTGCACATAGGTCCGATGATACGTTGCTAAAATTTTAAACAGCACATCAGAGTTCTGGAACTTTCCACAGAAATACACGAAAAATTGTTCACAGTAACACAGAATACAATCAGTAATTACACTTCAAAGTACTAAAAACGTTAAACACAACGCAATGCAAAGCTAACACAGAGATATCTCAGTACTCCGAATTCACACTGAACTAACATCTCGCAGCAGCAACAACTGACAGCAGATGCTCTCCCCGGTCTTATGTAATTTTCACCCGACGGGAGAGACATTTCTAGTACTGTCTGCTTCTCGAAGTTACTGGAAGGCAATGCGAGGATCGAATTACACTTGCAACTAGTATAGTTATCAATTACGTTTATTATATTACAATATCTATTACGGTGATTCAGGAACCAGACCAAAATGTCGCCAAAATTGGCGACTTTTGGGGACAAAATTAGTCGCCAAAACAGTTTTCAGATTGGCGATATCTCGCCAAATTATCGAGATACGCATTTACTCAATGTTAAATGAACTTGCCTCCGTATAGTGACAATTATTCCGGCATAGCTTCTCTGTCTAGACTTCTTTTAATGTTCATTACTTAGAAAAACACAACAGTTTCACTAAAATCATCTAGCTATGTACAAAATTCGTAGCAATAAGTTCTTGCATTTATTTATTACTGCTTCAGTTATTAAGGAGTATGAAATGTGGCGACAGCAAGCAAGAATAAACGCCAGAATTACTTAGTAACAGGTTCAATGAATACGAAATAGAATGATTCATAAAATTAACAAAGAAACAATCTTGTGTTAGACATAAATTTAGTCAAGGACTCAATCGATTTCGAGAGCAAACAGGTACAGTCCCTTTTTATCTGCAAGACTGGAAAGCAGTGGAGGCGATAGTTGCTCGCTGAACTATCGTAGGATATAAATACGATTTGTCGTCGCCGGTTTCCCATCTCGCAGATTTCTTTGCTCCTGATGAAGAGGGAGTTGTACCACTCTGCCCTCGAAACTGGTTAAGTTCTTCACTAAATCTACGCCAAACAGAAGGTTATTTGCTTTGCTAATTTTACGTTTCAGTTTGGTATGTTTCTCTTCTTTTTTGACACAGAACGATTGTTTATAAATTTTAAGATAATATTCTCGACATATTTTGGCTCATAAAATGTACAATTGGTGCTCGAATGATGTACTATTTAAGAAGTAAGTGGTATTTACCAAATTTTTTATTGCAACCTTGAAAGTAGAACAGTTTGAAGCTTTTACTTCCCTTCTCAAGATTTTCTCACCTTAAAAGCATAAGAAAATTGCGAAGCAACACTGCGAAAAACGATATCGCCGAAAATGCATTAGACGTAGAAATGAAGAAATGAATACTATAACCTAATAAAAAGAATCACTATTTTTAGAGGACATAATAGTACCAAAATTAAAATTCACTCAGTAGTTTTGGATTGCAGAAAGCAGGGAAATACGTTATTTCACTAAATGTTACATTTTGGTAAAGCGCATTAGAACAAAGAGCTAAAAGCACTGTAGCAACTCATCGCATATCAGCGTCTACAAAATAATTTCAGGTAGAAAAAGCATAAATACTTCGATTAACAGATGAACATATCACGAAAACAAATTGCAGAGAACCTTTTCATATATTATTGGTTATAAAGAGTAATCAAGGTAAATTTTCTGAGATATATATTAGCTGAAATACTGAGCATAGACACTAGAACTATTTTCCATCAATTCCCATCGATTGAAAGTTTTAAAAAAAGAGGTACGTCATGTAATAAATTACTAAAAATCGTGCAAAATTTACTTGAACGAGATATTCTATTTTTAATTAATTTTAAGCTAAGCTTTTGCTTTCCATTGTATATTGGAAAAATAAATGTTACCTAAGTAAAAATGCTAACAAATAGTACTGCTGGAAAATATAGAATGAGCACTTAGTATCGATTGGTTTTGTTCATGGTGATAATCCAGATAACAGTAGAAAATGAAGGAATAAAAACAGACGATAATGAAAACTGATAGGTTTTAAATGCGTAAAATGTGCAGGAGTTTAATAACGACGAAGGTTTGCGGGAGTTTATTGACACATTCAACAAAAACAACTATTGCAAATGAGGACAACTCCCACATAATCACAGTAAACAAAAATAAAAATTTGAAAAAAAAATTTATTTATTTGCTTATTATTTGTTGAGCAAATTTGAATAAAAGCTAAAAAAACGTAAAAATATACTGAACAGAAATTAAATTTTTTTTAAAAATTTTATTATGATGCATTCGAGGTTCGTTCATTGTTCCTAAACATATAATTGCATATTATAGCGTAATCAACATTATCTATTGGGGGATTATGTATACAAAGAGACAGACTGACTTTGAAATAAGAAAATAAAATTTGTGTTATAAGAAGATTTATAAACAAATATGATTACTATTCTCGAACTTAGAATTAATATAACTTGATGTAACATGAAACAGTCCATTTGCTTCGTTTGAAATTCTGGTTTCTGTTCTTAATTTAGCTGTACTTCGCTGCGATAATTAAATATTATTTAATGATCACAAAACTTAAGATTCGAAATGTACCCATATGTTTTTCTATTCATACGAGTTACTTTAAGTAAAATTCAAATGTTACCATTTTACTTTAGACATTGAAGTTCAAAAGGCAGAAGAATTTCCTGCCTTTTTTTCTCTTGATGCGTATATGACGGAAACATTTCATTATGTAATATGCCACTTGTAAAGTATCTTACTCGACAGCTAGAATATTCTTTAAAATTTTGAAACAAACAAATCGCCTGCTTGAAACTGCTGTAAATTTAGAACTTGAAAGATAATCACAGACAAAACATCAGGTTTTGAGTAACATGAAAAGTTTCAAAGAAATTGCAATTTGAAAGTTTCTTTATGACTTCAAATGGAAAATGTGAAAAAAGGAGTTTAATTTTAAGAGTTAAGAAGAAATTTAAGGCTTGCGTACAACCAGGTCTCACCTATATCACCTTGTTATTTAAGGACATTACGAAGAAATTTAAAACAAAATATCTCTTTGACCAAAGTAAGCAATTATGTTTAATTTTCTTATAAATAATGTTTAAGATACGTTATATGTTATCTTAACACATTCGCCACCCGGAGATGTTTTACATTTATAATACTGAACACCTGCCAAAATAATAAAATTCTGAAGTTGGTTGCAGCAAGCACGTATCGTTAGGGCGAAGATAAAAATTATAAAATGTATTTTGAAATATCAGTGTTATCAATGTGTATTGTATAAAATAAAAAAAAATCCATAATTTGCCCATTTGCTTTTCAGAAAGATAACAGAGAGCTTCATATTATTTTGCTTAGTTTATTTAGCGTTATATTACGTATATCTTGGGATTACAAAGATAAAAAATAAAATTTAATGTTTCGGTTTAGTGTGATAACTAGAAACACAATTACTTTTTCATAAGTAAACTCAATTTGCATATACATATGATTTATCGCGACATTTTCCACGAGGTTTGCAAACCATACAATGTTCTTGTGGATACTTTGATTTTTCTGAAAATGCGATTCTTTCCAACTGGTATTTTCGTGGTCTTTCCATATGTGTAACGTGTATAAGACCCAGTTTCCCTCTAGGAAATCCTCCACGATGGTATCCCTCCCCTTAAGCAGATAGCCCTCGAGTGCTTTGCCATAATCAAATAAACCGAAACCGAATCTTTACAATTGGTGTATGTTACAATGGTACCTGAAAGCTTCTAATGAGGATTATGGTGAGGTGCTCGTCCCATTGCTGTTGATCTACTAAGTAAATTTTCGGGATGATGATCTTCAGTATCAGAGGCAATTTATTCTTCTGCCGGGGTCTGTAAGAATTTCGAAACCGTTATTTTGATATTTGTATTGGGCTTACGATACTAAAATACATAAATTTAAGAGTGTACCATGTAAAATAAAAATGGAGAGTCTTTTTTATTTCATTTGATAGATTTTAGCAAAAATGAACAACATGAAAAATGTTGATCAGCAAACTTCTTCATCAAAAAAAAAAAAAAAAAATCATATGCTCATTGTATTTCATTAAAACACTCAAGCTTAGAAACTTGCTGTCCAGTTTTTTTATTTACTTTCCTAGTCTCGACGATATCGGCATTGTGTATGATGGGTAACATTCTCAAACCTCGTTTATCTTTCTAATTGAGAACTAGTACCTCATTTTTGTGTCGAAAATCAGATTCATCTGTTTTCAAACTAAGATTGTTTAATTCCTTTCGAAACCCTTCGTCCTACATATGGTACAAGGTATACGAATTTTCTTCTTCAGTAAGTTTGCAGCTAATTAATGTAATATAATTACAGTAATTATTCATCCATCCAGTGTTAGATTTTATTTAAAGGAAGTGAGATAATTTTGTTTCTAAATTTCCCCTTTTCCACAATACATCTGAAACTTGCAGACATACCCAGTATTTGCCTCAAAGAAGACTCTGACTAGTATTTCGCACTTTGTCATTTTACTCGGCCACGCCGTGGGCATCGTGTTTCTCTTATAGCTTTAGCATTCGGTTATAAATAGTAGAACATGGCTTTGAATCAGCGACAACCAGTAACAGAAACTGAAGTATCGTGAATTCGATGCAGCAGAACCAGGAATCGAATTTGAAATGACGTGAATTTACGCCAGCGATTGCAAATGTGTTGCTACACACACTGGCCAATAAATTAGAATAACGAGATCAATATTTTATTGAACCACCTTTTGCACAAATAACTGCTCTGATTCGTTTGGGCATCGAGTCTACATGCTTCTGGAGTGCATTTACGTCTAGAGAATAAAACTCATTAGCTATGCAGCTTTTTAGATTTTGTAAATTAGATGGAAGAGGAACGTTCTGTTGCAGCGTCTTTCCACCATATCCCACACATTTTCTATGGGAATAAGATCCGGGCTATGCCGCGGCCAGGGAAGGTGTTGGAAGTCAGATTGATATTCAGCGAACTAATTTTGAACACTACTGGCAAGATATATAGTTGCATTATCGATCATGGAATATCCGTCGCCATCAAAGTAAAAGTGCAACATTGCAGGGTGCAACTGATCTGCCAGTATATCTAGGTATCTGATCTCGAGGAACACCAGGGTACCCCTTCCATGCCCCACATCATGGTACTTCCATCATACCGTTGCACAGTGCGAGTAAGGCAAGATGGATTCATGGAGTTCTCGTCAAATTCGACGTCTTCCATCAGTGCAAAATAAAGTGTAGTGCTATTCATTCGACTATATTACCCGTTTCCAATCCTCAGATGTCTAGTGTCTTCTTTCCCGATACCACTGCAAACGAATGTTTGCATGCCGGGAAGAAATGAGTGATTTTGTCGTATGCAACTCGACTATGCATTCCTATTCTCTGCAATTCTCAGCGCATGGTTCGAGGTGAAGTCTGTTGGGAAGAGTCTTGGCTGACGATCTGTAAGCACAGTAGAGTCTGTGTTCTGGAGTAAAATTCGTTGAAGACAACGCCGATTAATTTCTTGGAAAACTGTCCTCGAACCTAGGTTACGTCTTCTAGGGAAGCACTGTGGGTTCTGATTCCAACTTTTGGAAAACTTTGATCTGGCTGCTTTTGAGAACACAGTGAGATTTGCTGTCTTCGAAATCGAGGCCCCTCCTAAACAGGCATCAACATAAGCCCTTTTTCAAATGGCGAAAGATATGTCGTTTTTCTCCCATTTTACATCATTCATCTTAAAAAGTCACTCTTACACCTTACTTATGCTAGCATTCTAACCCCGTATAATCCATGTCATAAAAAATTTGCATACTTCTTCTCTAGCACGCAACCAAATGAAAAACTCAAAGGTTTCTAATTCATTGGCGAGGGGTGTATATTTTAAAAAGTTAGGATGACCATATAAAACATACATACATTCGGCAAATCTCATTTAAGGAAAATAAAACGTTGCCTTACATTTGGATTAATGTAATAATAGCTATGGCATTCTCTCTTTTTCTGTATAACGCAGGCATATTAATTATGTTATTAAAAATTTAATAAATGTATTAAGTAAATAAAATTTAAAGTAAGTTTTAAAATATAACGAACCTGTTTATTTGGTCATCACGAAAGGAAGAAAAATAAATTTATATTATTGGTTACTGCCAGTTAAAAGTGATGGATTAGACTGTTGATCACTTCATTGTTTAAAGGAATGATGGTCCTGTTTGACTAAAAATTGCAACTGTTGACTGAAAATCCCAAATATATCAGATGCAAAATATTAGAAAATGCTGTAGAAAGGGAAACATATGCTGGATCGCTGTTTAAATCAGTAAACGTTTATTCAAAACTTGCCCAAATCTAAGGTTGCCTATTTCAGGTACTAAGCAATAAGGTCACTGAAAACTATTAGTTCGACTCGAGTTAAAATTCCGATGAACAGATTGGCTGCACTGTAGATTTCCTGTTGTCCTCATGTATACCTTGGCGACAAACCAGTTTCCCATAAGTCCTCAACGTAGGGCAGATAACCCTCGTGTGCTTTGCTATAATACGAATAATGTAACCTAACCTTTCCGCATTATTTTACATTTGCGTGTTTCTCTTCCAATTAGACAAAGAGTTTCAGTTTCGTAGGCAATCTGTGCCAAGGCGTTTAAATTTATATAAATACTTCACAATGTATTAAAACATTTTAAAATAGTTGTAATAAAAATAATTTCTCTAATTAATTGCATGGAATTCAATGTTTATACAGTAGAATCACTCAGACATGAATCTTGAGCTGGATTCTGTGGTTGTATGCTAATATTCTACCTATTCTCCAATAAAATTCTGAGATATCCCTTAAGACCAATAATTTTTTATTAAGTTTGAATTAATAGTGAAAGTTAAATTTTTATACTTTACTTTTCCTAACTTTGCTTTCTTTCTTACTATATTCCATATGATGCATTTAAAGATGAACTCAATCAAATATCAGTATTTTACTTTTTTCTTTCCTTTATCTTATTCATTCACATAAGTACAATATTTTCGCCAGGAAATGCAATACTGGGCAAGTAAGGTAAACGATTAACAGATGCCTTTTATTTATAAATATCACAATACAGTAAGCCATTGATTTCAAAGTCTAAGATAACCTTTCTGTTACCTTTATAACACAAACAGATAATATTAAAAGATTTGTGATTCCACAAGCTTAAGAGATTTAAGATTAGACGTGCTTTTAACTGTTATTCACATAAAATATTATCACATTATTTTAGCTAAAGCAATACTTGTAATGCCGAAAGAAAGCCGTTATCATCCACTATTATTAGAAGCGTTATAAATAATTCCTATAAATAAAAATGTACATGTGATGTATTAGAAAGTTTAGAGCTATTTACAGCCAGTTTATTGAAGTTTCTCCAGTTCTATCTTTTGAAATAATGCAACTTATATTACTTAGATATTTATTTCTTGTTCGAATTTTTTTATTGCCTGCGTATGTAATACTGATATATAAATGATACAAAATATATTAAATTCTGAATAGCAGAAAGAAAATCTAAATCAGAAATTTAGCCACTTGAAAATATCCAAGAACAGAATTTATTGGTTTGGTAATATAAAACGCTTAGCTATAAGCGGTGAGAATAAACGTATTATTCGCGTTGTTATAAATACCCAAAGAAAAAGAAAGGAAAACGAAAAAATATGCAACTTGGATTACATTGAAGCATGGCAAAATAGATAAAATATCATAGCAAACGATTCATCGCGATTTAAACTCATTACAATTCCAAAAAAAATGTTTTGAAATTTTTGGCATATCCGTTTATCTTCTTAGTTTACGAAAATGAAATAGTATATAAATATTATTTAGAATGCGTGATTTGTATATGTATCATGGATAAGGTTAAAAGAAAATGAAAAAGAAGAAATTAAATAGATCTTTTTATCACATGGAAAATTTCAAAGAAGCACAATTAATGTTATCTTCACAGAAGAGTATGGATCTGCTGCAATCATCTTTCATTCAATATATTTTATTATTGTTGTTGCTGTTGATTTCTTTTTTTCCCTGAACACACACTGAATGTTCAGAGATGAAATTTCAGTATTGCAGAGCACATATTTGTGATCCGCAATTCCCTACATTTGGCATTCTGCCTCGTATGGTTAATTATGCGAATTTTTATGCTGCTTGATTTAGGTTTGATTGAGAATGCTGAAAACAAATACTCTGTGAACAAAGGTTTCATAATACGAGATTACTCTTCAAGTAACAAAATTATGATGAATAGGACTTTCATGATCGACTGACATGATTGTGAGTTAGATCCAGTGTTTCAGAATAAAGAAAAAGAGGAAATTAAATTTTTGACATTTTTATAGTTGCAAAGGTGAAAATTTTGGACACTGGAGTGACACAATTTGTCAAGAGCTTCATTAAAAAGGAATGAAGTCCTTTAGTATAAATAGGCAATTTTTGAAGAAGACGTTAAAAAATACGCATTCTTTTTACATAAATAATTTTGATTTGTCAAATATCTGGGATGCATTCAAACAAATTATCTGACTTCAGCACATTGGGAATAGAACAAATGTCATGAAATTTAGCTTAAACCTATATAGAAGTTTTGAGATTGCGTGTATACATATGTTTCTAAATCGTTTTCTTCAATTAATAATTTAAGGTTAAGTTCCCCGAACTTCATTTGCATGTCTTCTGAAACAATGCACTAAATCGTCTGAATAATCAAAAAAACAGATTGAATTTCAGTAAAAGATGGCATATCTGTTTAATTGAAATATAATTATTTGCCATCCTGAGTGCTGCTATTGCTAAAACGTTGACAAATATTTAGTAAAAGGATAGTCATCTTTGTCGAAATTCCTTAATGATGTTGCAAAGAAAGGTGAATCGACGTTCAGTTTCGTCAAAACTGCTTTAGGTGTAGGAAAGAATGAAACTAGTTCCTAGAAATTAAAGTGAATCAAATAGTAAACGTTCTACTTACTTAATTCATAATTCCAACAATGAAATGTAGAGAATCAAGTCAAAAATTTAGTTCTATTTCAAATCGCACTAGAGCAGACCTGTAAAAGGCGAAGCTATTTCTTAAAAATACTACCATAATTTCGCCTCATTATTCGAAAACATTTTTAAACGTTCCCATCAGTTGCGAAATTGGATATTATTAAGTTAATGCAGTGCAAGAATAAATGTGTATAGAGTGAGGAGAATTCAAATGAAGTGAAAGAGTTCTTTTACTGCTGTTCTTATCTTCCAATGAAGTCGTGAGAACTAAAATTAAAAGAAAAAAAATTGTAATGATTTAGAAATTTTGACCTAAATATTCAAGTTGGGAACTATAATACAGCATTTTCTAGCAGCTGCGTTTTGCTCTAAAATACTTTAATTTAGTTAATTCTTCTTAGGTTACGTATGTTCAATTGTATTTCATATAGCTAATGAATGCTTTATATGAAAGAACAGCAAACTGCTTTTAAAACGTGTTATTATGTATCGGTTGAAAAAAAACAGCTTTTCTAAACCAATGCTTTTCCTCGCCGCAGTTATAAATCTACATTAACTCTATATTCAGTTACTTAAAGTATAAAATTTGTTTTAAGCTACAATGGAAATTACTATTTATGAGAGAAATGATTTCATAAATTATGAAAAACGCTAACTGGCAGGAATAAATTTATTTCCTCATATGTTCGGCTGTAATATTACAGTCCTGAAAAAGAAAATAATATTGCGTGTATTAGAAAAATGAAATTTAACATTAAATGGAGAAAACATGCATAAACGTTTAAAATAAAAACAAAAATATAAATTGCACAGTAATTTTAAGCAACATTTCGCAAATGAACTCTATTCCTTAATACTTTAAATCAAATGGAGAAATGAAGTTAATAAAGTGAACGAGCATTAAAAGCAAAATCTAATTTAAAAAATTTCATTTATAAAATGGCAGATTGTTCCTTTAATAAATCTAATTTCTTTGAAATAAGTTTCCTAGCTAGAGAAAAAAAGTTAAATAAATAAATAAAATCAATTTAAGAAAAAAGAGTAATATATATTTGAGAAGTAACATCGAAATCATGTACGCAACAGGAACCACGTGATGTTCAAAAAAAGTGCAAGAGTTAGTGGAAATTTGTAATAATAAACACGAAATATTCGGAAAGAAAATTCTAATAATTTCCAGGGAATCACCCGCAAAATTCGTTTCCAGAGGCTTACTTTTGTAGTCGTACAATTTGGCTAAGCTCAGATTGTAAATTTTACAATAATAATAAAAGCATGCGATACATGTTTAGAATAACAGACCTCCGAACGAAAAATGGACTTGTTTAAGGGTTTCGTATAGAAACATTATCTTTTCATAAAAGTGTATATAAGAAAGATGAATGGAGATATCGCTCTGAAACGTGCAAAATATGTACCCCTATTTATTAAACTTAGTGATATAGTACTTAGCCTCAGCTTATATCTCCTTTTTTGATAATTTTGATATTGAGATGAAACATTTTAATCTCGTAAACGAAAACCTCCTGCATAGATGCATAAGCTGGTTTATGCAAAGTAACACAGAACGGATGATAGCTTGATAAAATATATTTTACCAAAAGAAAGGCTTCACAGTTTCGGAACTTTCCACACAAATACTCGTGCAGATCTTAAAAGTACCACACAGCCACAATCAGCATTTATGCTAAGAACGTTAAACATAAAGCAGTGCAAAGCGCATCTATATGGCGAAACTCTCACGGAAATCTCAATACACCGATTTCAGCTTTGAAGAAACTACACTCATGGACAAAAAAATTAGCGCACCAAGAAGGAGTCATCAAAATGGAACGAAATTTTGCATAAGTGATGACTACTTTGATATAAGTAAATGATAAAGAAAGAATATAAGTCAGAGAAAAAGGCAAAAGAACAGAGGAGTTAATACTGCGTTGGACACCCTCTATCGCGAATGCACGATACGATACGATCGGGCATTGAGTCATACAACTTCTGTATAATGTCTTGAGACATTTCGTTCCATGTTTGCTGTAACCTTGCCTCTGGTTCGTTTGAACTCGTGGGATGCCCAACTCGTCGTCCCAAATGATCCCGGATATGCTCGATTGGAGACAAATCTGGGGATCGGGCAGGCCCAGGAAGGGTAGTAACAGTGCGGAGATAGTCTTGTGACACCCTTGCCGTATGAGGCGGAGCATTGTCTTGTTGATAAACGACTCCTGGGAGCCGTTGCATGAGTGGCAACACATGTGGTTGCAGGATTTCATGAATATATCGCTGGGCAGCCAGGATGCCACGGAAGAATACTAGGGGCGACCGTGTATTGTAAGCAATGGCAACCCATACCATCACACCAGCTGTGGGAGCGATGTGTCTCTGTACAGCAAAGGCAGGATTGAGGCGTTCACCACGGGCTCTCCACACACGAACACGATTGTCATCACTGCCGAGATTGAATCTGGATTCGTCTCTAAAAACGACCTGGTTCCATTCCGCTGCAGTCCAGTTTCCTCGTGCTCGACACCACTCCAACGAAGGCGTCGATGGGTGGGCATCAAGGGCAGCACACGTAATGGGCGCCGCGATACCAAATGTCCTTCAGCTAGGCGCCTTCGTATGGTTCGACAAGACACAGGGGCCCCTAGTGAAGGTGCTACCTGTACGATGTGGGGTCTTCTCGACGACTGGTCTGTCGAGGGCGTCCTGAGCCTTGTCTTCGTGTACATGACATCTCTCGAGTCCACTGGTCCCAACACCTCCTCATAACACAATCAGAGCTGCCTAATTGACGAGCTACTCGCCTAGCTGACCACCCAGCTTCCATCATCCTGACAATTCTCCCCCTCTCAAACTGCGACAACTGCTCACATTGTCTTCGAACACAACGCAATGGCATGTCTACCTCAGCTCTTCCTCTTTATATGATTTAGCACACTCAAACAAGCTTTGGTTACCTGTTTTATACTCAACAGAGTACGACGTTCAACGCCCTCTACCGGCTATACGTAATGCGCAATCACGCTGCATTTCTAATCATTTGCATATCTCCCCGATATGTACCTTCACTGCAAGTTTCGTTAGGATCCCGCAATTATTTCTTGGTGCCCTAATTTTTTGGTCCATGAGTGTATTACTATTCCAAAACTGATCTCGGTCTTACATAGTTTTCTCCCCTCAGCCGAAAGATTTCTAGCACCTTTCACTTCTCAAAATTACAGGAAGGAAAAAGAGGGCCGGATACGATTACAGCTATATATTGCATAAATTCCAGCACCCATACAATTATGCAGACACAAATATCGCCAAATGGTTGCCAAGTTTGCGAATTTTTTGGCAGTTCTCGCAATAAAAATTAGTCGCCAAAATTCTCGCCAAACTAGCGAGATAGCCATATACTCATTGTTAAATAGACTTGCTATGTGTTCTTACTTTTCCAGCAAAGTTTCACTTTTTTAGATTTTAGATTTTCATGTTACATTAAAAAAAAGGATCTGAAAGGCTTTCCAATTTCATATTATGCCCAAAGGGGCATTTTTTAACGTTTTGTTTGTTCTTCGCACTTGAACCATAAAATTCAACAACAATATCATAAAATATTTAAAAACATCATATCTTTAGAATTTCCGATACACAGTCTAGTGCGCTTGAGTTATTTTTTTTTCGTACAGGGTTGCCATTGCTCGCTTTGAAATCGCTGAGTTTGTTATTGAAAAATTCACAAACAATTTTGTAAATCAAAAGATTTACAAAACATGACAAATTCCGGCTTACAAAAATAACAAATTCCGGCTTCCAGATGTTAATATTCGGGTGGAAACGTACGCTATTCAAAATTTGATGACTCTAGGTACTGTTGCTTCATCACAATGCAAGAAACATATATATATTTACGCAAGTTTTTCATTATTTAATTTCTTTAAACATAATACAGGGCTCTAATATTTGGTGGAAACAATTTGAAAAGTGAAATGACATTTATAGTGATTCAATGCAAAATGCCAAAACGAAATTCGTAGTTCTTCTGGGCAAGTTGCCCCTTTCGACTAAAAAAAAATTGCAATTTCACATATCATTTCACTAAAATTATTTACATATATACAAAATTCATAGCAATGTATATGATATCAGCATTTCATTGCTTATTACTTAGTAGTCTGTTTTAACTACACTCACGTTTGTGAAAATTGCAACACCAAGAAGGAATCGTCATAATTGAATGCAATTTAATACACAGTTGAGTGGTAGTGGTACAAATAAATGATTAAATGTTCAAAGCAAACAAACAAGAACAAGAGATCAGAATCAGTATTTTGTGTGGCCACCACGCGCCGCAATAAGTGCTGCTACACGACGTGGCATGGAGTCAAACAAAGTTTGAATGTCTGACTGAGGAAGAGCATTCCATATCGTTTGTACGCGTACCCAAAGTTCGTCTGCAGACGCAACAGGACGAGGATCACGAGCAAGACGCCGACCAATGACATCTCACACATGTTCAATTGGCGACATATCCGGGGAACACGCAGGCCAAGGAAGAAGCTGTACCTGCTGCGCTGCAAAGAAGGATTTAACAATCCGAGCAGTATGAGGGCGGGCATTGTCCTGTTGAAATACAGCGCCTGGCAAGCTTTGAAGGAAGGGAACAGCTTCGGGCTGTAGAACTTCACGGATATACCGGTTGCTGTTCAGATTGCCCACAATTCGTAGCAATTGAGATCGTCTATGATATGCTATGGCGCCCCAGACCATAACTCCGGGTGTTCGTCCACTGTGGCGTTCGATAATGCACTCCGGAAGGTGGCGTTCACCGGCATAGCGTCTGACACGAATGCGGCCATCATGGTACCACAAATTAAAGCGGGATTCGTCAGAAAACACGACATGCTGCCAATCAGCACGCCAGTCTCTAT
Organism: Stegodyphus mimosarum; assembly: GCA_000611955.2. NCBI lineage: Eukaryota > Metazoa > Arthropoda > Arachnida > Araneae > Eresidae > Stegodyphus > Stegodyphus mimosarum. Next base: position 135,099 of record KK119161.1, read on the forward strand.
GCTGATTGGCCCATTGTAGCCGCAGGCGGCGATGGTCGTGCGTTAGGGGGATCCTGTATAAAGGAGTCCGTGCGCGCAGTCCACACTGCAGCAGACGTCTACGAATTGATGAAGCACACAATGAAACACCTGTAGCTATTGACCACAGTGCTGCCAATTGTCTAGAGGAAGCTGTACGGTCCGTCCGCGCCATGCGGACCAGGTGTCTATCATCGCGAGCTGACGTCACATTTCGGGGTCCACTCCCGGATTTCCGAGTTGTCCGACACTCGTCCGTCCACTGCTTCCAAACGCGCATCACTGTGCTGCTGTTACGCTGCACACGAGAGGCTACTGCACGATACGACAATCCAGCTTCACGAAGGCCGATGATTCTCCCTCGTTCAAACTCTGTAAGTTGTTCAAATCTCGCTCTCTTTCGTCGACGAGGCATAAGTACAGATTGAGTTAACGTTTACCACTAGCAGATAACCACCGATAACCATACACGCCTTGCTACAGCCGTCTATTTATTCGGATCCATCAGCCGTTCAGAGGGCGCTGCTCAGCATACGCATGCGCTACGGATTTGCAATTCTAACCATTTGCATATCATGCGCTACTTTGCATTTCCTGAAAATTTCAGCTCACTCGCGTAAGTCCTTCATGGTGTTGCAATTTTCACAAACGTGAGTGTAATATACCTGAATTTAGATTTTTCGTTATATAAACAAATGATATTTTATAAACGCGCACCGTATTTTAGAACATGTAAAATATATAGAAGCGTTTACTCACTAACAAATTTTTAAATTTGTCGAACATCACTGCACTCCATGTTATTAAATATTACACTTTAACCATTAATGCATGGAATGATTTTTTTAATAACTTTAATTTGAGTTAAGTATTCTATGAAATAAAGTTCTCTTTTTATTAGAATATTTTAGTATTTACAACATATATGCTTCTTACTAATTCATATAAAGCTACATTTTTGAGATTTTTTTTATATTTAGTTTTGGATTACATGGGACATCACTTTGATTAAAGTAACTCATTTTAAAATACTAATGACTCTTTTCAAATTAGACTCACTAATTAACCAAGACCGTATTTCAGACACTAATGAGTTCCTTTTATGCCATTTCAAACGAAAATTATTGCAACAGTTGAAGTTTGATACAAACAAACACAAAAACATTAAGCTTACAGTCAAAGACCTTGATTCTCAAAGATAAGTACCCAGCCACTGCAATGAGCATAGTAATTATATGCTCCCTTAAAGAACTAAAGTAATGTCTACCTTCCTCATAAAACCCAGAAAATTAAAGAATAAAAGAAAAGGTCTAAGTGATTATAAAACTATTTTTTACTGTTTGAATTTCCTGGAAATGAAAGAGAAGGGCAGAGAATCGGGTTTAAGTTGAAATCTGCAGCTTTCATTTTCGATGATTAGAATACATAATATTTTAAATAAACTTTCATAATTGATTCCTTGGGCAAAAATGCACTTTTTAAGTTTTCAGACAAAATCGATCCGTATTGGATTGATATCAATTCCAAAATAAAATACTCTCCCCTATTTTCTTGATAGTGTAAATCAATTTAATGGAGAAGTTCCCAAAATTATTATTGCCAGTTTTCAAATTATTAGAACTAAAGTGTACTTTTCCACACTATAAATATGTTTCTAAAACATTTGTGTAACGTTTGAGGAACAACTGAGAGTGCAAAGTTTGTATCAGTACTAATACATTCCACCAACTAAGTTTAAAATCTAAAATTTTCATTAAGCATATTTTAGCTCACAACTTTCATGTAGGAAATAAGAAATAATTAGTTTCTAAGTCGCTTAAACAGAGGGATGGAGCTATTTACATGTCTGGTACGCAGAAAATCTGCAGCAGCCTATAGATACAGGAAATGTACCTTATAAACTGAGCAAGGAAAAAAAAAAAGAACAGTTCAGTATCTCCCGTTCTACTGGGCCTATTGACGAAATTCAAATTGCGGTTTTCATGTCTTGAAAGTGCGACTTAGGATATGAATATAGAGCTTTATGCCCAGATATTAAATTTGTTATTTTTGTGAGAAATCCATACAGAAATTAAAAACTTTATCTTGGCAAATTTTTTTCAGAATTACCATTGCCAAGACTAATTCACTTGGCGAACTTTTTAGTTTATACAAACCCATTTTCCTTCCCTTTTTCTTCATTGTCCACGAGAGGAAGAAGTTATCTTTCGTGCTTTCAAATATTTCAGCAAGGTGCGTAAACCACGGTTTCGTTGTAATCGCTTGTAATAGATACGCCAAAATAAAAATTCACGTATATCTTAAGACATTATGAATACAAAACTCTAGTTTTTTGCAGGTACGCTTAAAAATACATCTACTTTAAGATGATGGCAAAACATGTATAGGTTATAATTCAAAATCGTTTTAAAAAAACTTCTAAAAATTATTTAAAAATAGGCAAACTTTATTTGGAATGAACATAAATATCGAAATATGAAAGGTAGAATCACATAAGTTTAATAAAAAGAGATATTAATAAATACAGTCGATTCCGGTTAATCGGACCACATCGGGAAGCGATCGTTTTAGTCCTAAAAACCAGCTGGGCCGATTATACGAACATGTCCCATGTTGTAAGACGAGACGTGCTATATGTAAGCAAACAGCTGTAGGGATTTATATTTATTTTAAATAACCAGTTAAATTTAATTTTAAGTTACTTTCCTATAAGCTTTCATTCCCCTAATTGTCAGAGCCAGAATATTTAAATTTGGTAGCGCGCGTAAGGAATGCAAATTCTACCAGTGGGAGAAAAAGTTTAAATATCTATGTTCTAGTAGGGAAAGTTAGAGAGAATCCTTGTGCGTTATACGCAAGCTTTCGCTTAGCAGTTATTGCTGGTTAGACGTGGCTTAATTGCTATTATCTTGCTGCCACTAGACTCATCTACGCGCTGTAGGATACAGGATCGTATGAGCCCTGTAGTTTAATTCTACTACTTGTGAATATCTCCAATTTTGAGTTTGATTCTACTGTTTCAGTTACCGCCCAAGCAGAGGTGCAGTATGTTAGCGTCACGGTGACGCATTGTACATAATTTAAAGAGTTTAATAAAGGGCAGTTTTAACCTTCTTTGGTGCAATCGCTATTTCTCCAGATTCTACACAACAAATAAACAGTAGAAACTTACACAGTAGATGTACATGTAAACCATGTACTAAAATATAATTATGACCTTTATTGTGTGGTACACGCGTATGGCGAACATACATGCACAAACAAGAACTACAGTCGAATTTTTTCATTGAGAAAATTAATTTAGAAACAAATTCTAAGAAACTGTCTTCGCGATACTCAGCATGAGAAGCACGATAAAAACAAGTTCTTACCAAGTTCCAGTCAACATTTGAAGAACTTATCCAATGTGATCTAACGTGTTCTCTTGACGGATTGCATGTGAACGAAATCGCCACAATCATCTAACGCAACAATGGGACGGCCTTCATTTCCCTCCTGCATGAAATACCGACTCAACATTTCAATGCATTTCCTCGCAGCCTGTGTTGTGACTTGCACCAACTTACTTAGCGGCATCATCATCATCACTTTCTTTGTCTTCCGATACTGTCGTGTGTTTTGCTGCAACACGAGCAACGATTGCAGCGTCGTAATCTTCATTTTCATTGTGGCATTGAAGCTCTTTGTCGATGAATAAAATTTCTTCTCAGTTTTGTACCTGTTGAGTTCCACATGTCGTCATCATTTTCACTTTCAATGAGCATGTCCACATCCATATCTAAAACGAAGCGCTTAAAGCCACGGTCAAAAAAACAGTTCTGAATTGTCTCACTGCTCACTTTTCGTCAGCTGTCGGCCACAAATGTAACTGCTTGTAAGATCATGCCCATGTTCATTGGCTGGACCAAAGCTGTGGTCGTGGGTGGTAGAAATTCCAGTTGGATATTCTTCACGCAATCTAAATGAGGATTTGCTGTACAATTGTCAAGAAGCAACACTTTTCTCGTGGCGTTGTAGCTCTCTGTCTCAATCATTCGGCCATTCTTTAAAAATTTCACAGGTCATCCACGCATTTCTGTTCGCACGATACACATTTTGTAAACTGTACATCCTAACTTCTTTAAAGAGCGAGGCTTAGGGCTTTTTCCTATAAACAACAGCTTCCTCTTGTCCGTTCCTGACATGTTTGAGCAGCACAAAACAGTTACGCGATCCATCGGTTTTTTGGAGCCAGAGAGTGCAACATGTTTGTTACTTAACGAGCCATCTGGTGTAGCACGATAATATAGCTCAGCTTCACCAGCATTGTAGATACCATCTGCTGAAACATTTTCAAGAAGCTCGGGCAGTTCTGTTGATTTCCATTCTTTAGCACCTGCACCATCAGCACTTTCTTTCTCGCCATGTGCTTTCTTGAATTTTATGTCATGTCTAGATTTCCATCGAGACAACCAATCGTCCGTAGCTTTAAAGTGATCGTAGCCCAGCTTTTTAGCGAGTTCTTCTTCTTTGCACTTTAACATTGAGCCGCTTACTCGCACAGCTCATCCAGTACCAATAACAAACCATTCATTAAGGTTCTCATCGGCATCTTTATCCTTGCCTTCACGCTTCCGTTTTTTTGGAAGTTCCTCCTCGTCCTTCACATTGTGCTCATTATTCTCGCAGCTCGTTCTCTTGTTTTATCAAGCGCAAAATTGTAGTCTTTGCCAATTCGGTAATTTCCACCAACCGATGCTGACTAGTGTTTCGTGGTTGTTGCTTGATCTTATCCAGGAAATCAATCTTTTCAGCTAACGTCAAGCCCCGTCGTGGCATTTTGGCAGGGGAGACAAGATACGCGCACAGTTCACTGTCTAAAGTGGTTTGAAGAAACTTTGGTGTTTTGGGGTCAAGATGTTGAGGTGAAGAGGGAGAATATGCTCGTCATTCAAAGCGTTGGCACTAAAATCATCCCAAAAGGGTGGGGAAATGATAGCTTTCTCGTGCAAACTTTAATCATGATTGACAGGCGGGAATTCTCTTCAAGTGGAACCGGATACTCTATTGTTCATTTCCTTCAAAATTGGAGACTCAGTGGGACCAATAACCTCGCTGGCGCTACTAGTGGCTCTGTTTTAAGAGAGGTCAAGTAAAATGGTGCACGTGCTCACCTCCCACTGCGTTTGCTCTTGTCGTGCACTTTAAGGAATTCCTGATCTTTGATAAAGCATTCTCCTGGCGAGCGCAGCTACAGATCCTTCCGTATGTCGAAAACCATCTGTACATACGCTATACGCAGCCGACTTGTGGCTTCTGTTTCTTAGTCGCTCTCACGTTTTTTGGTTTGATTAAAAAGAATTTTGGTCCAAATAAACGAATAATATTAGGCTTATATACATAGGATTTGTTTCGGTTCTTTAGGATTCGGTCCGAAAAAGCGGCTGGTCCGATTATCCGGTGATTCACCTAACCGGATTCGAACGTATATATCAGATTCAATTAACATTGAGGAGCTAAAATTTTGAAAGTTAATTTTTTAAAAAGTACTCGTGCAATTTTTACAGTTTGCCATAATTTGAGTAGTAGAATGGAAATATGGAAAAATCTTGGCATGCCATTCAGAAAGTCAAAATACCAATGTTATATATTAGAACAATGTTAAATATAAATATAACAGGTATCTTAAGTCGCGCTTTCGAGAAATGAGAAACGCAAGTTGAATCTCGTCAATCGGCCCACTAGAAAGGGAGATATAGAATTGTTCCTTTTTGTTTCGCAGTGTACACATAGTTAAGAGTTTAGTTATGTACAGTAAAGTGTTCTACGAAAGTATTGTGATAAATGCTGGAAATATATTTGTAGATTCTGTTTTACCTGTAAAATTTTACTTCATAGAAATTAGCTGAAATATTTGCGGTATCTAGGAGTAAAATAAAAGATACACAAAGTTACAGCTAATTAATTCGAGAAGATTATCAAGATTTATTTTGGTTTTTTTTTAGTCGATTCTGTCAAAGCATCCTAGGGCTATCTGTCTAAGTAGGTGGATGTCTTTCTGAAGGGCTTTTGAGGGAAACTTCCTCTTATACACATTATACATGAGGAAAACCATGAAAACGCCCTCCCAGCCAGCCCTTTGCATGAAATGGAACGTGGGACCTAAGTACCAGTGTTCAGCAATTTTTCGGCCATTATGGGCGGAAAGTTATTAAAGGCATAATACATACGCAGATGAAAATCGATACAAATTATTTACATATCTAGAGAAGTTAACGTATTTTAAGGCCATTACGTCTTACACACCTCTTCCATTTTAATCACAGCCTCATCTACCTTTTTTTTCATAAAACAATTCCATCAAACGTCGTGCGGCTCCATCTATCGGTATGAAAGAATATATTCCACATATTTTCATTACAAATTTTAAATTTATTTCATAGAAATGTGTACAATAGTAAAAGTAAGAGCTTTATCGTATTGTTACTAAGAATAGAAGAAGGTTTATATAGTTTCCTTGTAATGTGCCATGAAAAACGAAAGTATATTGAATAACATTGTTTTAGTGCTTATTATGATGGAAATCAGCAAAGTTTGAACAGTGCGAAATTCAAAATTCAAAATTGAAATATCCAGCTGAAACACAATTGAACTATATAACAAGCTATATTATCCATCTAAATAATCAGGTAAAATATAGCAAAGCATTAATAAAAGAAAATAGCCAGTTTTTAAGTATATATCCATATAAATAAATAAGAGAGAAAGAAATATCGCTGGTTAAATACTCATAAATACAGTACAGAAATAATCCAAATTAAAACATAATTATTTTCGAAAGCCATCAGTTTGCAGTTCGTTCAAAGCAAGATACTATCGTTCGATCTGATGATTTCTTTCATGATGATATTGAAAAATAAAAATTTCGCTGCACGTGAAGCACATTTGATAAAGATTCGGGTTTATCCCAACAGAATATACGTGCAATACGTCCTTGCAGCATTATGTTTGCTCTAACGAGAGAACCCCCAAATCAACTGATTTTTACTGTTTATTGTGCATGATCGGACAAGTTTGAATATGCATGGCATATGCTCATAATCAATTCTCACCGCTTTGTTTAAGAAACCTAGTCTCGTTTTATTAACGTAGAAACCAAATGTATCAGCATGTTATACATTAACACTTGAATCACTTAACATTTGAATGTTACCTGCTAAGAAATAAGTAAATAGAAAATAATTAATAAGATGTGACATTATAATGCTATGTAACATAATTGAATATATGCAAGGAAAGATTAAACCAAATGGTATGGATATATGATGCACGTTTCAACGAGGCAAAAGGGATACATTATTGCTTGTGTATGGGTTCGCATTAGATTGAATGCACAGAGAATTGGAGAGAGCTTTATATTATTTTACCAAAAAAGCACTTCATAGTTCTCTCAGTACTCCGAATTCAGCTTTGAACTAACTATTACTACTTAGGAAACTCATGCTGTCCTGACTATTATAGTTTTCTCCTGGCCGAGAGATTTCTAGTACCTTCCGCTTCGTAAAATTACTGGAAGTCATACAAGGACCGGTTACGATTACATCTACATTACAGCATCCATTGATGTTATTTAGTTACAATAGCTATTACAGTTATACAGAGATTCGACCCAAATTTCGCCGAATGATCGCCAAGGGGGAGGACATTTTGGCGGTTTCTCGCGAAATTTGGCAGAAAAAAACATCGTCAGCTTAAGGATATTTAGCGAGATGGCCAATTGCTCAGTTTAAATAGACTTGGCCCTGTATACATAAAAGTCTAATTTCCTTTGTGACTACTCGGTACTTTTCTCGAAGAGCGGATTTCAATATTACTGATATTATTTTTTGAAACTATTTCAGGCAATATTATTCAATATTATATTCGTGGATTTTATCAATTGAAATAAAATCAGGCTATATAAAAGGGAACCAAAGCGTAGAGGAGAAGCAATTACTCGTATATATGAACAAGTAAGCAAAATTTCGTGCATAAAACCAAAGGTGTTGAAAAATGGAAATTTATATAAGAAAAATAAATTCTTTATGTGAAAAACTGTGGAGGAAGTTTTAAAGCCTAACTTAAGTTGCGCTCATTGTTCATGCGAAAAGAAGTAAAGTGACACATAAATAAGCATCTCAAAGGCATAATTATTTTTTAAGTCAACTGTGTCACATATTCAAATATTTGTATTCATTTCACTTGTTTGTCATAGGAAAGGTATAAAGATTCGAAATTTACTTCTCAGTTAACTTACATTCTAAATACATTTCGCATAAAAAATTAAATACTGCTACATCTGGAAAAAAAATTAAAAGGCTCAGAAAATTTAATTGCTATGTTTAATATGAGAATTACATGTCACGTGAGATTACGAAATCAACTTCATTAGGATACAAAGCTGCATAGAAGTGTACGTATATAGACTTAGTCTTACAGAGTAATCTTCTCATTTTGAGCAGCCGAAAACGTTTATTTCCATACATCTTTGAATCTTCAATAACACATTTTAAATTCATATCAGTTACACATACGTGTGTTCTCTTAACTAACAAATTTTGTAACTTAGCATTTTGGCATTTTACATCTACGCTCTGTCCTGAATATAAGATAATGGGTTTAATATTTTTCCCAGATTTGAATTTCTGACTTTTATGACGGTATTTTATGCTGAATCTAACTTAACTACTGTTTATTGAAATGAATTTTATATCAAACTTAGCGCGAAGTGGAAGAAGCATTCTTCATTAAAAATACTAAATTTCATTTGAGAAATGTTTTAATATACGTTTAAGAAATTTTTCTGTTAGGAGTTAGTAAGTTTACCGCAACTTCAGAGGAAAGACCTTTTACCCTTTCAAAAATATTTAATTGAATAATTTATTGACCAGCAAAAATATATGGCATTATTAGACTTATCTTGTTTTGCTCGCGGGAATTATTTTGTGAGGGAATAAAAGCACCTGGGGAAAGCATTTATAGAGCAGTTCCTGTCTATCAGGTATCCTTACACCACCATTTTTCCTGACTTTAGCTTCTAACGAAAGGAAAATCGTTTTGCCTGCCGGTAAATCACTGTTTACGACATTTCTGCTTCAAGTCAAAGAGATATGGAGTCTGTTTCTAGGAATTCGTAGGGGTCATCTTCAAAGAAAATGAAGATAGGTACAGCACACAATGCAATTTGTTTATCTTGGACACTTGTAAACATAGTAATTTTACCAAATACTGAATTTAATAAGCATAAACAAATATAGCACATTTACATGTCTCGAAGAGATAAGTTATTTAATTACATTTACTTCAAAGTAAATGAAAAATAAAATATGCTGCCACCAATAAGTTTTCCTATCTTCAATATATTACATGGAATTATTTTAAATAGTTTTTGAAGCCTGAAATATCTTCAACAAAATTTCTTACAGCGATATTTCCAATCATCCTACATCGAATGTATTTATTCACCGTTTCAGTTTTGTAATATTTATAAACATTTTTGAGACAACAACATTGTAGGTATCAGTAATTCTTAAAAATGTCTTACTCCACACAATAAATTTGCCCATTTGAATTTCGGATCTAAAGAAGATGGTGAAGTTAAGAATGAGAATACTTGAAATTTCACGAGTGCAGTTTAAATAACAACTCATTTGAAGCACATTTTCTGATACTCTAATCTATTATTTTGTGCAAATTAATAAGGACAGAAAAATTGTTTTGACAATTTTATGTACATAACTTTGTATTACAACGATAATAATAAAATTAAAAGAAAATAATTCTTCCGTTAACAGAAATGACTTCTAGTATGCGTTTAGGCATTGATTTTACTAGACGTTATTCATTAACTTTACTAGACTTGTGCAAATAGTTTTTATTTCTTTATCATGGAAACATGCTTTTAATGTCGTTGTTAATCATGAGCTCTTTTCTTGCACAGTCCATTTTGCTAAGAAGTTCCTTAAGAATGTGTCACAAGCTTTTAACCGTTTTAAGTCTGTTGAATTTCCATGTCAGTCAAGCACAATAATTATAATTTCTAGCATGGACTTTCTGACAGATTTCGAACTTTGTCATGAGCCAAGTCATATTAAAATGTCCCTGCGAAGAATTTCAAGAATGGCAAAATCTTACGCTTTAAAAGTTTCGTACAGTTCAAATGAATTCATCATTTCATCTATAGGAACTACACTTTCAGTGCCACCTGCAGCTATGAAATCCTAAAGCACTTGTTTTTGAGGATATTTACGGTTTGTTGGATACGCTGATGTCTTATTGATTCAAACTTGCTTCTTCAAACATTATTAGATATGTAATCATGAAAAATAAACATGTCTTATCGCTGAAAATGACCTTTTCACAAACACTTATATTCTGAGATTTGCATCATTTGACCCAGAATAGTCTTTTTTTGCTTCGTTTGACAAAAGTTGGTTTTATTAATCTTCTCGCCTTCAGACGAGCACTGACAAGTCTACGTACCACATTTCAAGGATTGGGTTGATACCAATAGACGTCAGATCTCTTTCAAGGTCTTCGCTATTTTTCGTTGCATTAATAAGGCTATTTCGGAGTTGTAATCGATCAGATTTCTGAGTTGTTTTCTTTTCATTCCACATTTTTCCTTCTTTTCGGAAGAAAATTATCCAGTTTCATTGAGACGCCTTGATTCGCTAAAATCAGAATTGCTGATGTTCCAGTGTTAAAGGAAAACTCATAAAGGGCGCTGCGATCATAGATTCCTTCTTGGAGTCATTTTGAAATGTTTTTTCTGCTTACATGAGACCTTTGTATGGCCATGTACTGTCTTGATTTTGGAGTGTAGGTCTAGATAGGTTGCGGGTTGCGGACGATACCCGATTAGTCTGCGCAAACCGTCCGTGTGTCCAGACCTGCTATCTATCACCTGCCTACTTGAGCCTTTATATCTCCTCTTATAATGTATCCATTGCGAATGAATCTACATAAGCCTATATTGTGTATTGATGGCTTACATAGTCCTTTCCGAGCCGCCCTCATGTGCCAATGGTATCGAATGGTATTGTCTCAACATCCCACTTATGAAATACGCTGACCATTTAGTTACATTCATTTTAATGAAACGGTTTCTTTGGAGGTTTTGAAGGGCGCAAATGGTCGTTTATGGTACGTAAAAGCCAACTTTCTCTTTCCGTATCCATAAAAACATCACGTGGTGCTTTTAGCGATCATATTATGTCGACGAGATGTCAATGTTTAAATATGCCAGTTCGTAGTTGCAGCACTGTAGGGCATGCGATAATGAACGATTACTGTAAATTCGGGAAATTAGCTCTATGCATACAAACGCGTCCAATGTTCACTTGCATACTTTTGTGATCACAGCGTGGCTGCTTTGAGGTGAGCTAAGTTCATTCATAAAATATTTTCATGGTTTAGATATCAGTAGTGTGAAAGTGCCGGTTCAGCGCCAGGATCTCAAACTCGCAGGCGGTGCGCGG
>KK119162.1:1548-63001 GCA_000611955.2 Stegodyphus mimosarum
ACTTTATTTAATAGATCAATTTCATAGCTGCAACATATAAGTCAAAGAAAAGGTAACATCAAAAATCAACAGCCAAAACGTATTCTATCTTTTTTTAAATTAAAAATCATTTTCTTACTTCGTGCGAGAACCGCACGCAGCTCTCGTGTTGGCGTTTCAAACATTGCCATTTATTAACATATATATTTCAAATTCAACTATTTCAAAAGTACAAGATTATTATTGTAACAATATCTAAAGCTGTTACACCGTATAACTGTACGGGTACCCGTATGCCAAATTCCCGTAAATACCCGTACAACAAAACCCGTACAACTGTATGGGTACCCGTAGGCCAAATCTCCGTAAAACCCCGTACGACTGTACAGATACCCATAGGCCAAATCCCCGTAAAAAACCGTAGAAGGAAACCCGTACAGCTGCACGGGTCCCGTAGGCCAAATCCCCGTAAAACCCCATACAACTGTGCGGGTACCAGTTGGCCAAATCCTCATAAAAATCCATAAACAGAAACCTGTAGCACATATGGGTACTATAAACAAAATCCCTATAAAAAACCATAGCCAGAAACCAGAATTTTATACGTATCCATAGGCCAAATCTCCATTAAAACAATGGATATTCCATAGGTCTACTTCCCATAAAAACCAGTAGACAAAACCTCAGACCTATGCGGATACCCATAGGCCAAATCTCTGTAAAACCCAGTATACAAAAATCTACAGACAAATACAAATACCCATTGGCAAAATCACTGCACAAAACTGTAGACAAAAGCCGATAAACAAAACCAACAGAATTATACCGTAGTCAAATAAATTCAATGCAAAGAAACTTAATAAAATTTTATAAATAACTAGAAGTCTACAAGCCTCTGTCCTTCTCTATGCATGTAAGTACCTATAAAGATATTACAAAATATTTATATAAATTCTCTTTACAAAATTTTAAACTTCCTTTATATAATTTTGAAAATAAAATTAATAGAAAGATTATAATCAAAGTCATGATTCTCAACCATCGAATGATATATGTATATATACACTCTTAGACAAATAAAACGATGCACCACGACGCACCGAGAAGATATAAAGCAAATTGGACACAAATTGATGCGCATACACATTTCGACGGAAAATGCAAAATTTTACATTTTGGCTGCCAATGAATGAACGGTTGTCGCTACAGCGCATCTGCTCTGCGCAACTGGAAGGATATTTAAGAGGAGAAATTACGATTCCAGGTCATAAATTCTACAAGAATTTCATTTCCTGTACTTTGGTAGACAGTAACTATGCCTCGTGTACAGGTGTGCGAACGATATGCGCAGATGTCAGTATTTGAGGGAGGTCGTGTAGTTGGGCTTAGAAGCCGGTTGGCTTATCGGAGAATAGCTCGACATTTGAGCAGGAGCGATGCCACTATTAGACGATGTTGGCAGAAATGAGTGAACCATGGTCGCACACAGCGTCAAGAAGGAAGCGGTATGCCTAGAGAAACGACAGAACGTAAAGACCGAGCAATCGTCAGAGCGGCACTCACAGCTCCAGATGCATCATTATCATCGATTGTACGGGCAACTAGTGCTTCAGTGACCGCAAGGACCATTGATAGACGGCTCATAGAAAGGGGGCTGAGGTCACGGCGCCCATTGCGCCAACTACCATTGACCTCTGTACAACGTCAAGCCCATTTGCAGTGGTGTCGGGCTCATTCGCACTGGAATGTCACTGACTGGAGTAGAATAATCTTCAGTGATGAGTTCCACTTTGAACTGAGCCCCGATGACTAGCGAAGGCAGATCTGGAGACACCCCGGACAGCGGTGTGATACCAACCTGACTGTCTTCCGGCAGACAGGCAGACAGCCAGGAGTGATGGTCTGGGGGGCCATTTCATTTCATAGTAGGACCCCTTTGGTTGTCATCCGTCGCAACCTTACAGCACAGCGGTACGTCGACGAAGTTATAAGGCCCGTTGTGTTGCCCTTCATGTCATGCCACCCTGGGCTTACATTTCAGCAAGATAATGACCGCAACAACACTGCACACGTTTCTATTGTTTGCCTTGGTGCTTGCCGAACATTACCTTGGCCAGCAAGGGCACCCGATCTCTCTCCTACTGAGCACGTTTGGAGCATTATGGGCAGGGCCCTCCAACCAGCTCGGGATGTTGACGACCTAACTCGCCAGTTGGACAGAATTTGGCACGATATTCCTCAGGAGGACATCCGCAACCTCTATCAATCGATGCCAAGCCGAATAATTGCTCGCATAAGGGCCAGAGGTGGACAAACGCGTTACTGAGTTTTTCATTTTGTGAATCTCTATCACTTCAATAAATCATTCAATTTTTCTCAAACTGTAATCATTTGTTTTTCTGTACATGTACATCACTTCCGCCGATTTTCGTCCCATTCGGATAACTCCTTCTTGGTGCGTTGTTTTTTTTTTGTCTAAGAGTGTATATACATATCATTTAATAATTACGAATCATGACTGATTATATATATGTATTATTGGTTTGATTATAAATATATACACATAATACTGTATCTCATTGCATTAATATGTATTACACTGTATTTCAGTTCTTTAATTTGGAAATTAAACAATGGAATTTAATCACAACAGCTTGTTTAACAATTTGACACTTAAAGAGATATGTATTGCTAAAGGATGGTACTTTCTAGCATTTGCTTAAATTTTAAGTTACCTACAATGTACTAAACCAATTTAAACAAAACTAGACAATACCCTAATTTTCAGGAAGAGAAACACTATTACAAGTAAAACTATTAAATAAACAAGCAAGCAAAACGAATAAGGGGCTTGATTATTAGAAATTTAACAAAGAGTTCAAATTTAGCATACTTGCTATCTCATTAACACTCGCTTACCACTGATAGCAACACTCTGCAGCTTATTATGACACACATACACATAGATATTTTGCATAGAATTTGAATCCTAGAATATAATTAGCGAAGAAATAGTAATATACAAATGCCGTGTCGACCATCTTTTTACAGTATTTTGAACGTTACCTGTATCAGTCAGAATATAAATGAAACATCAATATAAGAATATAATAAACTTAATAATACCCAAAATGCAATAAATTATATTATAACAAAACAAACTTTAAAACATTTACAAGACTCAACAAATACCGATTCTCAATCCACAGTTCGGGAATTGAGGAAATATTTCATAGCGTATAGTATCTCACTTTTAGTCGACAGACTTTATATAAATAAAATCTATAACGTAATAGGTATTTATACAACATGTAGTTCTCGACGTAAAAATGCTTAATAATTAACTTTCATATTTTATTAATATATACATATATTATTACAAAATTTACATTAATTTATTATTACAAAAGATGTTTCGTATATCATCTCCAAGGAACATAAATTTAATTATAGCGATGCATTATTGGAATAGATCTAAGTCAGTGTTTTAGGTATAAGTTATTTAGATTTCGATTGCAGGAAAAATGCTTTAAAAACTGCATATAAATATTATTTTGGACTGTAAAATTTCTAAATAGTAAAATTAAAAAGTAAAATTTAAATTACTAAAAAGATATGTACTATAAAAATACCACTTCGTGCTGAGCACTTCCTATATTTAGACTGCCAAATGAAATTCATATAGTGCAGTACTTAGCAATATAAATAAATCTTCTACATAGCCTTATACACACAGTTAAAATTACTGTCACTGCAATTAAGCAGATATAGCCCATATAGTTAAATATATACATTTGTTTACAAACAGGTTTGGGGAAATTGCAGAATCACCTATTGCTTAGTGCGTTTTTAAGATCGTTATCCATATGCACATCGACTTATTTTCACTTAAAAAAATCCCAGAATTGCACAAAATCTGCACTGCACACTCCCTTTACTTTGCCCATGTACACATCGATCTATTTTTACTTAAAAAGTCAAAAGAAATTGATAAAAGTTCAATCTTCTTTCTCTTTTAAAACGCCAAACAAAACGCGCCGAAGAAGTGAGCGATTCTGCACTTTACCGACAGTTTTTAGGTTAATATCTATACAACCAGATAAATTTAGTGCAGAAAATTGTAACGATCATTTCCGCAGTATAACTAATGAAAGAAAATAATGCTTAAATATTACTCTAACTATATTTAAAAGTAATGGTAAAACAATGCCCTTACAAGACTCGTGATTTAAAGCTTTGGTTTTAACTATCTTGTAAAACCTTTCAATTACTTATGCAAAATTCATATCCGCATAAAAATTACTATACTTAAATCAAATGATTATACAGTGAAACTTTCCTAAAACAATTAACTCCACAATTCCAGATAATGCCAGTTTCTTGTAGTCTTACAAAACTGACAGTGATTTTAAATACTGTTATTTAATTATGTTCCTGACAAATGTGTCACTATCACAGGTGGTCATCTGATAAAATAACCTCTATATGAGGTTTCACTTAATGCAATTTTTTTCCAATAAATAATTCCTATTTTATATTCCCAAGACTAGCACATTGAATTTATGCTAGTAATTATTCACAACTCTATTTCAAAAGCAATTTATGAGAAAAAAACATTTGAAATTTTATAAACAATGTAAGCTACTATGACCATCTAAATTTTCAGACAATTTTAGTAATGCAAAAAAGATTCTTTGGCTTGTATGTCTTGCTTAACTCATTCAATAAGTAATACACACATTACATATTCCAATGTTTACTTCATTTTAAAAACTTACCTTTTTTGTTTGCGAAATATAATGAGTACATTTTTAAGACATAAAAAAATATTCCTTCTGCTCCCAACACACTGAGTAAACACACTGAGCCAAATTATCAAGTCTGAAATTATCACTTTTCAGTCTTTAAGCACATTCCTTTTTAGGATAGAAGTAACGATGGAAAATCAATTTCACGCATAGAAAATCCATTTCAGAACTAATATTTAACTGTCAGAAAAGTTACACGTGCATGGCTTTACTGGTATTTCCTTTCATATTATTTCATATTCACAGTCAATGTTGGTATTTTATTTTTCATTATAAACATCTAAACGGTAAAACCCAGTAAAATTGTAATATAGTAAATTATTTATTGCATTACTACAGTCTATTATCCACCAATACGATAATACAAACATCGCACAACATTAGCAAGAACGGCGCCATATTGCTTCTTCTGAGAGCGGGGGAGGGAGGGGAATTTTTTTCCTCACCTAAGCGTTAACACGGAAAAAAATAGTTTGAGCGCGGTCGCGTTAAAGAAATGATGGTTGATATCGGTGTTTATTTGTAATATCAGAAATGTTGATATATGTATATATAAGTATGTATGTGTGTGTATTCAGAGAACCAACTCTTGGCGAAATTACCTCCCTAAGATAATCTCCTCTGAACGAGACCGGTATTTCTGAAAACCTAAGTATATTTCTGTATTGAAACATTTCCTCTGTAAGACGATCACCAGCAAAGAAAATTCTGGAAGTGTGACTGGTAGCCTTAGAGAGATTAATTTCGTAGAGGCAACCTCCCTAAGACGACCACCTGTAAAAGATAAACGTATTTCTGAGAACATAAGTATATAAGTATATATTGGTATTGAGGATAATCTCTCTAAGGCGAGCACTTGCAAAGATGCCTTTTTACGTGTGGCTGGTCGACTTAGAGAGACCTCGCTGTGTGTGGTGCATATGAGTACTGTTATTGTTTCCGACAAAAGTTTTTAAGAAATCAAATAAATGAGCATATATAGTAAAAACCCTCTCTACAACGACCACCTGCGTTTCCAGGTTACTCTGCTGGTCTTAAAGAGATCATATTTTCATTCTTAGAAATACTGATCGTCTTATAGAGAAGTGAAGGAGACGACAGGGTTCACTGTATGTTTTTAAATTTTAAAGCTCTTAAACAGAAATAACCTTATTTTCAACAGTATCCAAATAAATGAAATAAAAGTAAATAAATAAATAATTTAAAATAATCAGTAGACAACAAGAATACCAATGAATTTTGGTTTACTGACGCATTAATTTCATTGTTTAGAAGAAGTCTATTAACGTCAGTTAGAAAATTAGAATAAACCCATATAAACCAACACAAGATTTATTTGGCATCTATTTCTTTTATATTGATACCAGCAAGAAAATCAGTGAAAGTCAATATAAACCATCCCAAACCAGTAAAAAGTTCTGACATTGATGTCGATTGTATGGGTGTCAGATGATACCAGTAAGAAAAATCCACAGAGATCAATAGAAACGAGTAAACGTTAGTACAGACCAACAGAATTCTGTGGGTACCAGTAGAAAGTTTTACTGGTTTCTATGGGGCATTTTGAAACCAGTAAGATAAACCCACAGAGTCCAACAGAAACTAGTAAAAATCAATAGAAACCCATAAAATTTTATGGGTACCATAAAAAATTTTACTGGTTTCTATGGGGCATTTTTAGCACGGTATGCAACGAGTGTTCAAAAGCAGTGGCTGACAACTTTTCCGCAAAGTACGTTTTAAAACATACAGTCCCACTAAAAATTACATCTAATATTTCTTTGCAAGTCCCGCATAATATCTTTGAAGACACCTTTATTTTCAGTTACAGCAAATGATGGAAATATGGGACCGGTCGTCAACCAGGGAGTTTTCTTGCAGTATAAGAGAAACGAGACGAGGATTAGCGAATAGAAGAACTGAAACCAAAAACAAGTAAGAAACTCCTGAGAATGGAGAATCGTATCCAAAAATGGAACGAATATGACTTGAGAGATTGGGAAAGGAAGCCAGAGCAATCCAGATGGAACGGAATTAGTGCCAGCAAAAGTTAGCCACACTAAAGACAAGCGTAGCAAGGTCGGAGTTTCAAGACTGGCATGAGCATATCATAGGTATACATGTAATTGTGTAACAGTTATATGTCTCTTAAGAGTTACAGGTTATTAGAAAAGCTTTTTACGTTTTCATTTAAATTTTTCTGACAATTAAGTTTAATATTATTGTATCTTCCCTTTGTTTCATATCACATATATTCACGTAAGGTTATTATATAAATACAGGGTTTTTAAATATTAATGAATGTTAACAGCAATTCTTGCCTTATTACATAAACAACTGTATTTTTCCAGATGCTCTGGCACTGAATCAGAATAGCTAGCACATGTGGAAAGGATGTTATATATTCCGCATATATTCTGAAGATGCATCGAGTATCGCTGCTGTCCTAGATGGTAAGTGAACCCCAAATTATGGTTAGTTAGCTCCGAACCAAAAGCTTTGCACCTTATTTTTAAAAAATTTGATTTTGATATCTGTACACTTAGCAAGACAACCCGCTTGATTGTGAAATGTTAATGTCGAAAAACATCCCTCTTGTAAGTTTCTATTTTTTTGTCTTCACTTTTATAATACTGCGAGTGGTGATCAAATAAATGTTTGAAATTAATCTGAGCAAGTTTTAATTTCATTAGAGCAGTAAATCGTGGACATTTGTTGACGTAATTCTGTGTGAAATGTCCTTAAGTAAACAGAGCTATAAGAAAGCTCAAATCAAGAATTGCAATATAATGTAACAGAACGTAACAATCGATTGTTGTGGATATTTTTAATATCAAAGTTAAAATTCTAATCTCGGACAACAGCGCATATCCTGAGGAATCTACACTTTGAGCTTCAATCCAAAACTAACTGACCAACGAATTGACTCAAAGAATTCACAGCTCACAAAACATGTCACTTTGAACATATCACTTCCTCGCACCTTTACGTCACACCTCTCTCTTTGTCCTTGTATTTCTTCTTAGTTTAATCAGATATGTTTTAATAATAATTCGATTTACAATAGGAGCAACTTAACCATTACACATAATCGAAAACTTGATTAAGACGGAGTAAATTTTAAATCATGACAATATTTCTTTGAACAGATTTTTTCTAAAATTGTTTATTTGAAATTATAAAAAAGTGCAGACTTGAAGTAATTTAGAAATAAGTGTACAATTAAAGATTTTGACAAATCCTTTTACCTGAAAATAAAATTTACTTCTTGAATTAAAAAACAATCCATACGATATTTCATTTCATGGCAAAAATAATAAAAACACAGCTGATTTCGACATTTGAATATACTCAAAATCTAATCATCATATTCGCTAATTTTGTAACCCAATTCAACAGTACTATTACTGCTATTTTACAAAATGTAAGCTTTCTTAGTAAAATTTAGTTTCAGTTAATTCTCTAAACATTGGAATAAAAGAGATTGCGAGTTTAATAATGAAAGGTTTTTATTAAGTTAAAGCAATTCACTATGTGGAAAGAACAGATATTGCAATATTTTAATATCCGTACGAAGAACTGTTTTTTAAACTTCTTTAGTGATTATTTTAGAAAAAAGTGCACCTCTTTGTTAAATACTAGACACTTAGTTTTGAAGAATTTTTCCTTTTCAATTCATTTTCAACTTCATAACTCAGATATTAAGACTCAAATAATCATCTAATAGTAACGTGAAAATACTAAATTTTCTGCCAGGAAATAAAAGTTTTACTTCAAAGAAAATTTATTAGTAATATCAAGTCAGGTAGACATTTTTGTGTTCTTGTTTTTCCACTTGAAGTTAAAGAATCACAACATTCACTTCTCGTATAAAAGGCACTAGGAATAATAAGCAATTCGAGTACCGTATTTAGTCGAGTATTTTTCCCTCTAGTTTTTTACCCAAGGTTCTGACAATTGCAATTAAGCCTTTATATGATTTTTCTCCTTCCTCAAGATATTCAAAAAGCAAGTTCTAAATTTTAAATCGGATTTATTCAAATAGTTATTGTTCTAGTCTTACTAATCGATTTGCTGGTGCAATTTTTGTGCATGGGGAGAAATAATTCTGGAGATCTTTTAAGAAGATTACGACAGCGGATGACCATTGACCATAGCAAATAGTTGAAAGCTGTGGCAGACAACATTTCAATAGTACCGAATGATTTGAGACTAGAGATTAGCAGTGGACAATTGTAAAAGCGGCCGAGATTCAAGATGCAGAGAAATAGAAATAAAGATATTTTTAGATAGTGTAATGTTAGTATTACTATGTGTTCTTATTTCAATGTAGATTACTTTTAAATTAAATACATTGAAAATTACCCTTTTTTTATTCATGAATGCTTTTCAATTGTTTTTATCTTATTGTAACCGCGTCCTTTGGATATTAAATTCTCCCATAATTTTCCCCTCTCAAATGTCGTACGATCAAATTAGTAAGAAAGAGGTTAGAAAGTATGCGAGTAAATACGGTAATTAAAGTTTTGTTGTAAAGCTCTTAACTGTAAAAATATATTTGTAATACGTTAATAAATACTTTAACAGATGAACGAACGGAGCCGAGGTTACAAACTTCAAATAAAACTGCTTCAAATTTTCTTTCTTTTAAAAATGAATGGCAATGTCAGCTGTACAGAAAGCTTTCATTTATTCGACACACTGCCATGCGTCAAACACGATTTCGCACTACACCGTTGTTTGCCTGTTAAACACAGAATTTTTTACACGAAATTAATCTGGTACTTAGGAAAATGTTACAGCTTTTCTTCTATATGGTCGTTTAGTTCGGAATTTTTCTAACTCTTATCTGAAAAGTAATTTGAAGTTAAAATGCGTGCATTTAAGAGAGAAAGGTAATCACCATTAAGTTGGAGAAGTAATTTATTCAAAACTGTTTTTGCCTTTAATTCCAGTTTAATCTATTCTTCGAGTTTTAATCACTATTGAAGATTATTTTTCAAATCCTACTTCGTTTTGTGCAGTTCAGTTGTGCGCGAGGAAATGAGTGTGATTTTTAGTTTCCTTTTAGTCTTTGGCTTCAGAAAAATTACATTATCATCTAATTAAAAATGTTTTTGTGACACTGATAAAGTGAACGTTTTTTGCTATAAACTTTCTAAACTTGGATTGAATACAAATGCCAAAGTAGGTGAGGTTTAAGGTGATAGAAGTTCTTGAGTCTTACAGTTAAATTAAAAAATAACTTTTCACTTGTCTTAATTCATTCCTTTCAGTGATTGTATTGCTGTTAAAACTGTCAAACTGCACTTTCGGATTAAGTTTTACGTGGATATTTAAAACACCGAAGATATTTTTTCTAACTATCTGTAATAATTAAAACGACTGATATCACCCTTAGAGAAGAGTTTTAAAATTTTATGACGAATCCCCTTTATTATAATTAAATATTGCTTATAAAATACTGTATAACGTATCAGCATAAACACTTCGGCTCATTTTGGCAAATTTTACCAAAGGAAAGAAAGATGATTTTTAATTACAAAACATTATTCATCACTGCAACCGGGTTTTTGTTTCTTTTGCTCATCGAAAATTTAACAATCGCTTTGAGAAGTGATTCAAGTCCTGTCTAGCAATTTTGTTCCAAAATACTATATATTCCTGCAAGTATATTAGAGCAGTTTTCTTCCACTTTATACAAACTGTACAAGCGAATATTTTACGATCGAATTTAAAAACAAAAAGTATTACGATTTACCTCAATGAAAACCGTTGAAACTTAGAATACAACAAAAAGAAAGCAAATGAAAATGGTGAATTTCGTTGAAACTGAAGAACTCTCATGTCCGTTGCTGCCTGAAAAATTGTTATGCGCGTGGTTGCCAGACTTTGACACATTCTGAAACTTTGGATATTTTAATTAAAATGTTTGCAATGATACATAAGTACCGAACATACTGTTGCGTTCTACGAGTTAGTTGATTTGCAGCGATTGATGACAACACTTGATGAAAAATCAAAACGCAATTTATTAACCAGTATTACACAGGACAGTTCCAAAGGCATGTTACAGTCATCGAAAAACTACTGCAAAGAGGCTGAAACAATCAGCAACACAGCCTTCAGGCTATCAGGCTATAACGGTGAAGACGGCTTCATGACAAAGCACCAAAGTACAGCTCCGACTTGGTCGCTCTTCAACTGATCTCTAAACTCAAGGCACTACTACTGAACTGCACATACTCTAGACACGCTGCTACTTCGCGTACAGGCAGGGTATATATACTTTTGACCTGTCTTCTAGAAATACTCGGGATAATCGGTAAGAATTCTTTCTAGAATGTTCTTGCTCCGTCTATGGTATATCGCCAATTTTGTCGCCAAATGAGGGATTTCGCGCCAAATCTGGCAACCCTAAATTTGCTTTGCCGGGAAGCTATCTTACCGCAGCTGGGCATTTACGTTTCGGCCTGTACAATCCCTGGTCAGAAGCCAAATTCAAAAGTTACCAAAACAAACAAATAAGATAAATAAAGAAACAAATATTTGCACTATTTAGGGGTTACATACACAAATTAACCACATAACAATTTCAAATTATGTAAACTAAAGTTCAGTATAAATTTCAGTCTCAGGCTTTTTATTAAGTTATACCCGCGTAATTTACTTTTCACTGCAATTCTCGGATGTATTTTTGTTCTACACAGCACATTCTGAAGATTCGGTCATCTCAGATTTTTCATCCACAGGAAGATCTAAAACAGTCTGCTCACCACTCTGTAGTTTATTCGCATCATATGTGAAGTTTACCTTGGTATTTTTAGCAGTTAGTATATGTCTTATTTTCCTCTATTTCCTGGGGAAAAGTTCTAAATTTTGCATTAGAGTTATGGATAGAATCCGATTCTTTACAAACAGAAATATCCTTGTTTAGAATCAAGTATTGTGTCTATACAACTTGTATTATGAGACACACAGTTTGTGAAATAGATGTATTTTCTTGCAATGCTGGAATGCTCTGCGTAAGCTGCACATAGCTTCTCCCATCTCTGCATCACATGAATCTTTAGATGGTTCGATACTTGCTAGCTGCGACTTCGTAACCAAACTATCATTTTCTACCACCTTAACAGTCACATTTTTACTTTTTTCCATCTCTACTTCAGGCACTTGAGATTCAGGAGCTTTATTTTCATGAATTATCTCTTCACCATTTTCAGATACTTTACTAGCCACTTCTTTTATTTTTTCATCTTTACAGTTTATTTTATTTCGCCTTTCGTTTACGATACGTAACATGAAAAATCATTAATCGGTATTTTCTACTTCTTCTAAAATAATATTCTCCATTTATAACGCATTATATATTTTTCCCAAAATAAATTAATCAGCCTTTTTATTAAAAGTTTTATTTCTGAAAACAATTGAAGAAAAATACATTAAAAAAATCAATAAAAGATGCAGGTAATTTTGTTTTATTTTACAAATTTATATAAAATTCGGTAAACTAAGTTCTAAAATAATTTAGCTGAAATTACATTGAAAGATTTTAGTTTAAAAATAGAAATTTAATTGAAACCAAAATAAGATGTATGATTTAAATTTAATTTAAAAATTAAAATAAGTAGCTTTAATTTCAAAACATAAATTTAATGTTATGTTGTTAAGTAAGTTATTTTCTGAATAACTATAACTTTGATAATGTTCCTTCTTAAAAAGTTAGTTTGTTTTTCTCCCTTGGGAAACTTCTTAAATTGGCTCTGCTGGTAATTATAGTATGTTTTAGATGCCCAGCTGCATTATTAATCTAAAAGAAGACTGGATCTACATTATGATGATTACTGATTTTCCACTCATCTGTATTCACTGAATAAGTAGCAGAACCATATAATTCAGTTGCCTTCCAGAAAAAAAGACCGTTAACTTGAAACTTAGAACAAGATCTTAGAAACGTCAACAAGAGATGCTTTCGTTTTCGTCTTCAGTAAGTCTCTGTCGAATAAAGCAATAGACTATATCTTGTAAGAGAAAATGCAGAGAACAATGAGCTCATTTAGAGTCTATTTAAATAAATTATTATCCAGTTTCATCGTAAAATTTCTGATGCCATCAGGCTTAAATGCAAAAGCTTGTTTTACGCTAAACAAAGCTAAACACTTAATAAAGTGATCTTTTACCACAAATATCAAAGGAAGAATTATTATTTTAAAGAATCCATTGTTATCATACCACTTCGCATATGAGAAGACTTGCGCTTTAAATTATTTATTTTTATTTTTAGTTCAGAAGGCAACAAAGGACTTCTATTCATACGTACAATAAAGAATAGCTTTTATTAGTATCCTGAAAAATAAGATATTTAAGAGCACAATAAAAGACAAGTAACACCTAGCTTAATTCATTGTTGATTCAAATGTTATTCAAAGTTAAATTTAATTGGATTCTAATCAGCCTATAAGATGATAAACTTGTTACATTAATGTAATAAATATTGCTGAAGAGATGTGAAGGTAAAATGAATTTTCAATTATCAGTAAAATTTAACCTTTATTTAGTGATGATATCCAATAAAATTGATCATTGAATTCTAAAAGGGAAAAAAGTATATTATTTCTTCAGAATGAAGTTATATGCTTCCTGGGAAGAGAAAGAAAAAGAAAGAAGAGATTAACAATTTTTAAGAATACTTAGAATTTAAAGAAAAAAATCCTAATTCGATAAAATGACTAACATTTTTTTCACTAATTTAGCACATAGTTGTATTCGTGAGTATGCACTGCATGCATTTATTTACATAGGACAAGTCCATTGCTAGAAAAATGCTTAAGTGTCAATATTTGATGGACTTTGGTGTTTAAAAATTATATGTGCTTTTTGGTTAGTGAGAAAAATAAAGCATGTGAAGCCTTAATAAACAACAAAACATTTATTTAACAAAGCTTCATATAAAACTGGATGTCATTAAACTATTTGTTAAACTAATGAATAAAAATACTTTTAAAAGAGCATGACGAATGCGAGACAAACCTGCAACAAATAATGAGCCTTTAAATGCAAACGGTTCTTTTATTATAGGTAAAAGGATTTTCCTTTATCAGAATCTAACAGCTGTAAATATTAAGTGCTCTACGAAAAAAAAAATTACTTCTCCAAAAAACATTAATTGTGATCTGCTGTTATTTTTGCTAAAGATTATGTTCCGAATTCTTTCAGTATAGCTGTATCACATGATAACAGCTAGCGCAAGTTAAACACATCAGGAATAATAGCTAATTTGAAAGTTTTTCAAATACGACTACGGCTCTTGCAACTTCTTAAGGCTGCTTCTACCGTTCAGTATATGTCCTGCTAGAATATTCATTTACGATACTATATAAGCAGTGTAAATCTTCTGATAGCTTTGGTCCGCTAGCGTGAAAACAATCTGATTGTAAAGTCATTAAATTTGTCGAAGAAGGAAACATGAACAATGTCCAGTGCCCTTGCCGGGATTCGAACCCCGACTGCCAACTGGACAGGCTTCCAGCTGCACCATGAAGACACGCGGTAAAGAGGAAGAAAATACCTTACATTCCGCCTCCTCCGCCAAAGGTGACTGGAGAAGGGAAGAACCAATCACCAAATTTTGGTAATTATGAATTAAGTCCACCACATTTATTTTGGGCGCCACTGTATACAGCCATCTAGATTTTTTTTCATTGGCGGGGCCTGGCCGTTTATAGGGGTTGGCCACTACTAAGGCCGGAAGCGGTGGTCTCTTTATTATGGAGGCACCTAATAGGTGGGCCACCGTTGCCTCCTATGAAGGAACAGACAAATTATATCCGTGCCTTCTCCGGAATTCGAACGCAAGCCCTTTTTATTAGAACGGACGTAAAATATGAGCATTGCTCTTCCCGGTATTCGAAGTTCAGACTTCTCGGCTAGTAGCCGATGCTTTCAATTACAGCAGGAAGGCATGCGGTAAAGAGAGAGAAATTATCTTACATTTCTTGGAAATATCAAATTACAGCTTATAGTTGGCGACGGGGTTAGGATTTCCACCATTTTCTGCTTTCAAATATTCATAAAAGAATCAGCTGTCAGTCTTGACTTAAATTAAATAGCTTCACTAATGCTGCCTTATCCATCAACGTCAGCACCACAACAGCTAGCCAGAGAACTATTTCTCAGTTAATGTTTAGCCATGCATTTGTTTACAATGAAATGATAGACAGGGATCCTGTGTTTTAAAGAAACCCTATTTGCATGTATCTAACATCCGATGCACATTACACAACATTATTTTGAATTAAATTAACTAATGATATTTCGAACTGAATATATCCTTTTTCAACACAAAAATGTCATCCTCATTGCGGATTCGTTCTCGTTCAAAACGGACTTCATTTTACCTATTTCCTAATTTGTTTATAAATTTTGAAATCTTCTAAGTGTTTGGGGCCATCTTGTGTATACGTTCACTAAAGATTCTTTGTCTCATACGAAAGGGATAAATCTTTGCTAATTAGAAATAAAGAATTAAGATTATTTAGGTAATGGCAAAGCATTTCAGGGCTGTCTACCTAAAAGAAGGAATATCTTCGTTTAACCTATAGAAGTAAAGATTGTGTGCATACAGATATGAGTTCAAAGCCAAAACCAATAAACACTTGTCACCAATGGAAATCTAATAATGTATTTCAGAATATTAGGTACATTCATTAGACTACACTATAAGAACTAACTAATTATTATTTCCATTTACACCTTATATGAAATGAATAATTTTCATATCATGGAAATTGCTTTCATTTTTGCCTTCACAAATTGCTTTCATTTTTTTACGTAATTCTGTAATACAATTTTAAATCTTGACAAAACTATCGCACTCAAAAACTTCTCATGTTTAAACATTTGTCTGACGAAATTTGATATTAGTAATCATTTTATTATTTACTTAAGCTTGCTTTTAATGTTTTGGACTTGATAAATCACCGTGTTAAGCGGAACGCAAAAAATAACACCTTTTTTTCTGACCGAGAAAATATTTCCAGTCCCAAAGATTTATTCCAGATGACAAGAAAGTGCTTAGAAATAAATGCTGCGTTGTCACATCAGGTCGTATTTTATGCGTTTGTCATCGCTAAAATAATGAATGCCGTGAGACGAAGCGGAAAATAGCTGTAGCTGCTGCGTAAACTGAGAGGTGCAATTTCTGTTTTGCAGTTGACACATCCATCAGATGAGATATGCTGTCAAATATTTGAATATCTTATTAGTTATGTTTTTGCTGCAGTGTGTAAATAAATCACCAGGAAGATTTACTGTCTTGCAATACCTACATAAATCAACAAAGTTATTATGCATGATGGGATTTTTATTAGTCATAATATTTCTCAGAGCAAAAAATGGGAATCTCCAAATAATGATTTCGTCTTCAGTAAAGATTTGCTGACCAGAAATCGAATGTTGTACCTCTCGCCAATCATGTAATTCTTAAATTAAATGATTCATGCTCCCTACTCTTTTTTGTCTACGTGTTCACATGTTACTTGTCTGCATATGTACTGTTACGAAAAATTCGGCGGTTGCGCCTGTGTGTAAACTTTCCGGCATAGCACTAGGGTTGCCATAAAATAGTGTATGGCAGGGTTGCCAGATTGGCGACTTTATCGCCCATTTGGCGACCAAATTGGCGATATCCCATGGTCCAATCGGGAAGCTTCTAGAACAACTTCCTGTCGAGATATTTCTCGAAACGTGTCGAACTTAAAGAAAAGCTATATAAACCCTTGCGTGTCTGAGAGCGAGGAGTTGAGAAGTTAGTTGCGAGTGAGTTGCGAGATTGTGAAGTGTTGCGAGCAGTGTGATTAGTTGTGAGAATAGCTGCTACGCGAGAGTTCTGTGAACGGAAAGCAATCGAGATAGTGCTTTGCCGTGAAGCTATCTTTACAGTATAGCTTGACAGTGGATTGGTGATTGTTCCACGGTGTTTTATTATAAGTTTAGTGTTGCCGTGAAGCTACCTTTACAGTTACAGCCTGAAGCTGTGTTGCTGATTGTTTCAGCGTATTTATTGTAGATTTTCGACGCTTGTAAAGGTAATTTTGGAACTGTGCTGTAAATAGTGATTCCTGTAAATAAATTGTGCTTTTTATTGTTCTGCATCGTGTTTTCATCGGATACTCTCAAATCTACGAACCCGTATAAACGCAACAGTACTTATTTTTCGGACGCTACCATTTAGCGGTGGAACATTATAATAAAATGGGACATAAAACTTAAGCAGTGAAGTTATATTTTAGGTATTATGTAACCTTCAGGCTTACGTGTTAATAAATAAATTAATTTTAAACGTTCATTACGAGTTTGTGTTTCCCGTAGCTAGAAAGTAGACAAGGCGACAAATCCCTCAGTCCATAGTTTCACGATCCTAGTAGTTTGTTACATTAACGTACTGTAGAACTGTGCAGATACTTTTGTAAAAAAAGAATCTTTCTCAAAATTGCCCCGGTAAAGTAAAAAACCCCCATCTAGTAAAATATTCAGTGTGCTTTATTTAATTAAAAGTAGGCACAACAAATTGAAAGCACGCAACTATTAAAAAAAAGTCTAAACTTGTAAACGGGGTTCAGACCTGAGTAGAAATTCTAGGTATTAAATTACCCATTAAGCTTTATCATTTAAAAACAAAAATTCTGTACTTTTACATACATTTTCGTGAACGGCAGGCTTAATAAATATTTTAATTAAAATGAAAAGAACCCTCCAGTTATTTTTTTTGTAGCTCTTCACTATATTCAACCTCAAAAGACTTAAATTCAAGTTCGTAATCGGAACGGGAAAATTAAATTAGTAATTCATTCTTAAATATCTCCGAGAATTTTGCGTAAGTAAAAGTATGCAGTATCAATTACTGTTATTTGAGTATAAGGGTTATCTGTCTAAAAGGAGTTATACCTCCGTGGAAGACTTTCTAATGGAGCCTTGCTAGTATTTATATCACGCATATGGAAAAACTTGAAATCACACTGCATCCGACCTATTCGCTTGCTCAACAATCCTTTACGCAGACAGCTCTCGTACTCAAATAACCAAACCAAGCCTTAAAGTCAGATAGAACTGTTGTACCACTCCAGCAGATCACTATGTGTTTAAGCTGAAATACCCTCAACGTTGTGTATCCAAGTGATAATGAAACCAGCAAAGAACTGGAATAAAAGCAATCTATAATTAATATACATACACCATATGTTAAATATTTTATTAATTTGAGTTTCGCTGTAACTAGGTGATATAAAATATTTACCTTTTTTACAGAAAGGAAAACGCGTTTTAAATTGCTGCGACAGTTTTCATGAAATTCAGTACCTTATTAAGAATTTTATGGTCTGAATTGCATGCCTAGCATCAGTATGTTAAGAAATAAACCGTGAACCCACTTTTTTAACATTTTAAATAACAGCTTGATATGTTAACATTAAAATATAAGATCCTAAGCCAGATAAAATAAGATAATTTACACATGTATCCTTCAAAGCAAAGTAACCATTTATAAACGTCAGAAAGAAAAACGAAAGAATCATTTCAGTTTGACAGACTGGAAGAATAAACAAGTACATAGTTTTTCACATGGAATCCCAAAATAAAAAATTCTGATATAAGGAACTAAAAATTTATAGGTGAGCCCACAATAAGATCAGCGGGCTTCAAATCTCTGTTTTAAACAGAGTGCAGTTTCTTGAAAAGCTGTGCTTCCTAAGCTTCCTGAAAATGTATCGCAAGCATTCGTATTCGGAGACACCAGCTGTCTTTATCTCCGCATCATATTCACAGTTATTATTAGTTCTGCTGAGTCGCCTAAATACCGCAAAATACTAACATCAAAAATAAAAGATGGTTTAAGGTATTTTACAAGAGCCACTGACTCCAAGTGCAGCGATAATTCTAAGCTTCGCATTTCAGCTTGCGGGCATCGTATGAGCTTAAGCAAATGACATCACTGAATATTTCAGTACTCCTTTTGGATTATCCATTATTTAAACACATTTTTCTGGCAGTCACTATTCTGACATATTGCAAACTTTTCCACAAAATTGTATTCTGTTGATTTCATTTCAATTAATGAAACACTTATCAACCCTCAATAATCTATTTGTTACTTATTTTATAAGGTATTTTCCCCGGTCTTAACATGCCTTCGTGGTGTAAAAGCCAGCACACTCGGCGCGTATTCCAGAGGTCCGAAATTCGAGTCTTGGCGAAGGCATTGCTCATTTTTCATGTCTTCCTGCTTCGAAATAACCTAATGACGCTACATTGGCACCCTAACTAAAATTGGGGGTGGATGATGATTCTCCACCACCAGGATTCGGCGATTGGGTCCCCTAACCCCTAGTCGCCCTTTAAAAGGAGGAGTATATAAGGTATTTCTCCCGCCTTCTTAGCATACCTTCATGATGTAATGGCCGGCACACTCGGCGCGTATTCGAGAGATCCGATGCTTGAGTCCCGGCGAGGGCATTGCGCATTTCTCACACCTTCTATTTCAAAAATCCTAATGTCTTTACAATTTTAACTCACCATTTACCAAATGATTAGAATCTCCAAACACTAGTAGTCTGACTTGGATTCGAACAACGGCGGGTGGATTACGTGGACTTTTTCGTGAATTTCCCTATGTTTAATACGGGCTCGAACTAATTTTCCTTAGAAAGTCTTCTACGAAGGCATCCCTCCTCTTAAGCAGATAGTCGTCTTTGTGTGCATTGTCATATTCAAATAATCTAACCTTTAAAGTTGCATAATTTTTAATTACAATGACTTATTACTTTTAATATATATGGGGCGTGATAAATAACATTTGACAACGAAATGAAACATCTAACGTTAATTTTAATAGCAATCGAACCATACCTTACATACATTACATTACATATACTTTACATTTTCAAGGCTAGTAATCTTCAGCAGAGGTTAAATACGTAGATACCTGATGTTTTGATCAAAGAAAAACGCAAATTGATCATCAGCCTAAAATAAACTATTCAATCAGTTTACAGTCATTTGAACTTTTGCGCAGTTGAAAATGTGTGAGAAAGCCTAGATCTATAAATGTAAAATTTCTTTTATTTTTCTGATTAATGATAAACAGCAACGTTTATTCATTGTGTTCTACCCTTCACGCCAATATTCCTTCGAGAGTAGCATCGAAAGTTTGTATCAAAATATAGCAATTAATGTTTAATTTCCAACAGAAATCCAGAACAATCCCCTCGTGAAGATACAGCTGAGGAATAATTAGTTGAAACTCTCAGATATGTAGAAAGAGGAACTCAGTCTCTTCTACAAATACAATTAAATAATTAATCTAAACTTCCATTCCGACTTATACTTAGATAGGCCGAATAGTTGCGAAAACTAATTAAAACTCACTTGTACCAATTATACGATCAGACGAGTTTGAAAATGAACTTTTGACTATGTTTCGCTTGGTAAAGGCGTGATGTCCACTCAGATTTGCAGCTCTAGAATCTCGTCGGGCAAATGTCGAAAAATCGTCATTTCTTTTGAAGTTGGTCTGCATTAAATTTTCTTTTATCTGATCAGCATGCACTCAGATGTCTCTCTCTTTCATAGTTTCTTACTATCTTTCTCCTTCTCTCGCTAGTTCTTTGTCTCCTTTTATCCTCTCTGTCTATGCTCTCTTGTTTTAAGCGGGAATCCAGCCAGAATCAGTTTTGTCTTGTAAGGCTGACCATATTAAAAGGCTTACCATATTAAAAGGGCCGATCACGCAAAAATAGTTGTAAAGCTGACCGTACCAAAAATAGTGATCCCTTAATGAAACAAAAACTGAATAAAATTGAAATCCGAGGACTTCAGATAACATCTAACTCTTCAAAATTAATTTACTATTAAAATATTTTTAAATTTATAGCATCATACAAATTTTAAAAATATCACTCTACATCCCTTATGCAGCACATGACCTTAGAAGTACCTATTATTTCTTGCACAGAAGCTGCATATATTTATAAAAATTATCATTTGGATTGTTTTATAATAATACGCATTTTAATTTACATTATTTCACTAAAATGTAAAAGATTTAAGTTATTAAAATGTGCATTTATTGCAATTAAATCGCTCAATTTTTTAATAAATTGTAGTCATTAGGTTATTTTGAAATAGAAATACATGAAAAATGAGCAATGGTCTAGCCGGAACTCGAACCTGGACCTGTAGAATACGCGCCGATTGTGCTGCCGTTACACCCCAAAGGCATGCTGGAAGGAGGGAGAAATGCTTTAGAAGATAACAAACTGATGAAAATTTAAAACTAAATTAAAGATCCTATATTTTACCAAATAGCAACACTTGGAGAATTCACAAGGCGGGTTAAAGCAAATTAAAGATATTCAGTTTCATGGAGTTTTATTACTCATGGTTGCTTTTAAATTCTTTCCGTTCTAACACCGCATCAATTTTCGAAACATTACTGTGCTTAATACATAAAATATAAATATATGCTATCGTATTTCTAAACACTTATGTAGCTCCGAATTATTATGTACACATTTCTAGGGAAAGTATCTATTTAATACGCGTGTAACATATTTATGTATTTAAGAAAAATTAGACTTTGATCATGGATGTAGCTTAGCACTTCAAATGGAATCTGGGTTTTGAATTTCAAGCCACTCCATCAAAATAGTCCCAGCTACCGAAATCTGTTGCTCGAAGAAGCTGATTTTTCTTATGTCATCTTGCTCTTCCTCTCCATTTTCGTTATTATCTTAGACGGTAAAATGACCTTGAGGATAATTTAATTTGTTTTTTATATAATTCTGAGATCACTTTATTTATGTGCAGTTTCCAACAACACCTGTGTTCTGTAATATGAAACTTTGAAATATGCAACATCATTTTATAGTCAAAAAATATATTACCCAGCACACATCTTGATTCATCTTCAACAGAGATAAACTGGCAGGTTAGTGCATTAAATTTTTATATAATAAAACTTAAATTATATTTATGTTTTATTAATTTTCTTTAAATTAATGCACAAGAGGTGATAGTTTGGTAGCTTGTTCTTTGCCTAAACATAAAAGGCATTTCCCCTGCCTTCTTCGCATGCCTTAGCGGTGTAGTGGTCATTACGCTCGACGCCTATTCGAGAGGTCCGTGGTTCTAGTCTCGGCGAGGACATTGCTCATTTCTCATCTCCTGCTTTTCAAAAAATCCTAATGTCTCTACAAACATCAAACCATTTGACGTATCATCACTCAAATTCAGTTCCCAATGTGTTCTTCGATTGCCTTTATTTCTGATTGTGGTAAATCCTCTAAATGTTGATTTTGGAATCGACTTTTCCTTCCTTTCAATAAGCGAATAATAATCGATTCCAAAATATGAAAAAAAATTGAAGAATTCTCATTTAAGACAATATTCTTTTGCCCTTTTCCGGCAATCACCGTTTCCTCCTTACGTGGTCAACTTTCCTTCATATAGATACGATTAAATTTATTTCAGTTTTCATATATTATTATACTATGTTCAGTATTTTATATATGTAGTATATGTTTTAAATTTAATGAAAGTCAATTGTGATACCAATAGGCGTATAGCTACTCCACAACTGAACTATATTCTATCAGGTCATGGCCCATTTCCTACCTACTTTTATTCTAAAGGAGACGGCCCCCGCTGTCTCTTCAAATACCGAATAACAAAAGATTACCACATTCGTCATCCATCACAATTAAATCCAAAATACATAGCCTTCCTATGTATACAAAACATATACATATACAAAAAGGAAGGCATACAGAAGAAATATCATCAAAACAATGAATAGGGGCACAGGTTTATGTCATGCCTGACGAAAAACGTTTCCACCTGAATTAACATCCATTACAATATCAGTATTCTTCCCCTTCAGGTCTTCTACACTCATAAAACACACACAAGTGTTTTATGACCTCACTACCGATTGCAAGATCTCTGATACGCTCCACTTCATGCAACTATTTATCACAGGATGCATTGCATCGTCATAATTACAAGAGCCCCACATATACTATGAATTAGTTCTCACAAATCTGTTCAAACATTAAAGCTGGAGAAATACTAAACTTCGAAAAACATCTAACTTACAGAAAGTTGAAGTCGAAGGGCAGCATCCGTTGACCCCACTGCCCTCACCTGCTATGAACTATCGCCTTTTGTCCTGAATATCCAAATGCCGATAGATGCACTTGATTCACACTTTTTCGCCTTATTGGCGTGAATGCAAAAATTTTGCCTTCTTCACTGTAAACTAAAATCAACGCCTTAAGATATAAATTCATGGTTGTTGGTAAATGCATCTGTAAACAAAATGCCTGCTGCACCCTTAGTTCAGTGCAATACAACGCAATCTTGAATGTAGGCAGAGAACGTTCTTACCGCATCGGCAGAAAATGCGATTTCAACTGAGATCAGTTTCCCAGGAAGAATCGGCATAAATACGTTTTTTGCTTGTTTTTTATTAGTCCAAAGGGGCAATTTGCCCAGGACTATCAATTTCGTTTTGGCATATTGTGTTGATTCGTTTTGAATATTTAACGTTGCGTTTTGAATATTGAACGTTTCCATTCGAATATGGGCATCTGGAAGGCCAAATTTGAAATTTGGAATTTGTGTTATTATCGATTTCCTATTTTGTAAAATTTTAACGAATTTTTGATTAACAAACTCAAGGATTTCAAAGCGAGCAAAGACAACGTTGTACAGAAGAAAAAAATTTTATCTCCAGCGCTTGAGACTGTATATCGGAAATTCTAAAGATATGCTCATTTTAAAATTATTTTGCGATATTGCTCTTGAACTGAATTTTATGGTTTAAGTACGACGAACATGATATTTAATAAATAAAAGTAATATTCAAACTGTTAAAAAATGCCCCTTTGGACGTAACTTAAAATCTGAAACCTTTCAGAACCTTTCAGATTTTTTTTCAACGCTTATATGAATTTTGTACTAC
The DNA here is from genome assembly GCA_000611955.2 of Stegodyphus mimosarum. Taxonomy (NCBI): domain Eukaryota; kingdom Metazoa; phylum Arthropoda; class Arachnida; order Araneae; family Eresidae; genus Stegodyphus; species Stegodyphus mimosarum. The sequence goes on from KK119162.1 coordinate 25,351, forward strand.
GGTACGAGGGTTAATTCATTTTACTTTAACTCCTACGGAAAAAAGTTATTTTCGTTCGTGAACATTTCGGGTCCCAAACCATCTTCACGAACAAAATAAGCTCGTGAACCGAAAATTCACTGTATAAGTAAATAAAATCTTGAATATTTTTTTAATTTAATAAGAAAAATTTTAAAACAAAATTTAAAGCAAATACATTTTTAATTCTATTTTAGTAATAATCCCCCTTAATACGCCACTTTTTAATTAGTCTTTGTAATCAGTCGAGTGATGTGCAGTCAAATTTTGAATGTGGAGTGGTCAAGGTGAATTGACAATCATGCAGTTGATTGGGCAATGATTTATCATTCCTATACGCCTTACAGAATGGCGACTGCTGATTACGAGTAATTCGAAAGGAGTTTGAGTTCCTGTGAACGGGCTAGCTGCATGGATGTTTTCATGATTTTCCTTATACTTAACTTGAATACGAGCCAGTTTTCCTAGGAAAACCCTCCAGGAGGACATTCTTCCTCTTAATCTGATAGTCATATATTCTGCTATATCTTACTAAACAAACAGACTGCAAAGTTTCAGAAAGGTTTACTAATTGTTATATTTACTTAAATAAAGTCGTATTCAAAAATAAGCAAGGAGAAACTTAATACGAAGCTACAAATAATTTCTTTATAGACATAACTGCATATCTGCAAGCAAATTTTTCAATTTGACTTTTAGGAACTCGTTCTGAAAAGCATATGCTTTGCTAGATCGCAAGAAAAAAGATAGAATGGAAAATTTCCTAAATATAATTTCGAGTGGAAGTTATTTTTCTTTTACAGAGAGGGCTTTATTCGCATCTATTTTATTAGTTCTAAAACTCTGTCGAACGAAAAAGGATTTTTCGAAAGATTTTCTTGAAAAACAATTGGATTAGAGGAATATAAAATGCATTGCTAGAAATCATCACTTGTTCTGTTGGTTTGTAAAAATTGCAACATTGATGATTATTGTGGATTGCAATCACACTACATAAAAGAGGGGAGAAAGACATGGAAAAAATAAATTTTCGGATGTGAGAAAAAAGTAGAAACGAAGAAATATACAAAGCAGATAAAGAAACATTCATTACAAAATTAGGAAAGAAAAAAAAGCAACTAAAAAAAATAATGTGACCCAAAAAAAATAGTATATCACCAGAAAATTTAACAAAGAAGCTTTTCAGAAACATATAAGGTATTTCTCCTGCCTTCTTCGCATACCTTCCTGCTGTAGTGGTCAGCACGCTCGACGCGTATTCGAGAGGTCCGTGGTTCGAGTCTCGGCGAGGGCATTACTAATTTCTCATCTCCTGCTTTTCAAAAAATCCTAACGTCTCTACAAACATCAAACCATGTCTCGAGTAGGCCAAGTAGTCATTGGTATACAATAGAACAGGTCGCAGGATAAGAAACCATTTTCATGCTTAATGATGTATTTAAAAAGTAAGTAAATGTATAAAATCTTACCTAATACTGCAATCTTTTAAAAATTATAAAAGTATAAGGAAATCCTGGTAGTAGATATATACCTCTTACTTCTTTCCCACCGTCTAGATTTTTTTTCCCGAAACCAGCTTTGGGATGCTGGAGATGTATTGCTCATATTAGTGATTTCAGAACAAGGGTCAGATTAACAGAGGTCCTTTATACTGGATCTCTCTAGGGGATTATTCCTTTACATTAGTAAGAAAAGTTGTTCACACTACCGGACATAGAAATCACGCCCTGTTCAAATATGAGGTTTGTTGGGAATTTCGCAGGCAAGTATTTGTAAAACTCCGGGATACTAACTTCACCGAACCTTTGCTTTAAAGTTGAGCACTTAATCCCTATTAATTCCATCTGTAAATAGTCTAGCACCTTTTTCGACGTTGACTGAAAAAATATTTTGTAAAGGGACTGTTTCAAGAGTCCTTTATAACATCCCAGATTATACTTAAGCTTTCAAAATTCGGTGGAATTATAATTTTTATTAATATATTATAATTATATATTGTTACGGTTTCTGTATTTAGTTTGCTATTTTTTTAGCAGGATTGTGTTTAAATTGTGTCATTTCCCCGTGCAATGCAGCACGAGACTTATTTGAAGAGAAAGCTACGCCGGAAAAGTTAAGATACAGAAGCACGCGCATTTAATAATTAGATATCTCGTAATTGTACTTTTTGCTATCCAGAAAAATCGAGAAAATACCAGAATGTTCTGATACATGATTAAAAAGCTTATAAAAGCTGGAGGAAAACATCTCAATTCAGTTATTTTAAGCGAACTGTAGTTGTTTACTTAGTGCTGTTATTGATTGTGGAGAATTCTTGGTGAGATCGGCTTAGTATTTTGAATTGAGTTTCCATTCAACATTTTAGTAGTTTTAAATATAACTACTGTGAGATATTGTGATATTGTACGAATATCTCTGAGGAAATCTCAGCATTTTGTTTTATTTCTCACGGGGTAAGATAGTAAATTTTATTAACTTTTTATCGACTTATGCATTCAATCCATTACGAAACCGTAGGCCCGAAACAATATGTTTTAATATTTTCTCGGGGTGAAACAAAACTCGAAAAAAGTGAATCAAGGGCCACATGGGGCTCACGAGCCGCTTGTTAGACATGCGTGTCTCACAATATATCCTTCATAAAGTTTCTGTTTTCTGTAAAGTTTATCTAATTAGTTTTAATTTTATTTTTGCCATCTTTGCTCCTTCTCTTCAACTCTACCTCGTTCTAATCTTGGAAACTTTAAGCAGTAATTAAGAAGATACAACAAATTGTAAGATATAAGTGCTATAAATAGTTAGTAGACAGCTATTCTAAATTGCAAATGTGTTGTAAGTTATAGGTGCTTGCACCTGCCATGCTACCTTATGCCCGTGTAGAGGAAAGTTAGTTAAAATTTCCGATTGTGACATCAAGTTAACGATGACAGTTTTCTAGTGTAACTTACCCAATCACTTTGCCCAAAGTACTAGAATACAGTATTAATTTCCTACTATTGAAACTGTAAGTACACTATCTACCAATAGGTATTTAGGCACGCTTGCAAATGTCAATATCTGCTGTCTTAATACACGTCAAGCCTTTCGTCGTTAAATATCGTGTAAGAAACTGCACTCGTGCTCAAAAAATAAGCAACAAACGCTAAAAGAAAAGGTACGAATGCAAAAAAGGGGAATTAAAACATACAGTTTTACATATGAAGTAAATGTTTTATCGCCGAATGCAAGAAGGCAACCAAACACATAAACGCACATAACACCGCAGTCACACCACAACACCTTTAAAAGAGGCCTGCCGGACCTGCGTGTCAGTTACCAGGCAACTATAGTTCTGTGTAATCCAAGATTGTCAAAGAGGAAGGCATTAGCCGAAGGCACCATTTGCACGATGAAATGCGTCAGAGGGCTGTCGGGATGTTACTGGTACAAGACATTCCGCTGTTGCGAGAGAGTTCACTCTGCATAGTATGTCATCAGTAGGTTTTGGAATCGTTAACAAATTACCTTTTATAGGGTTCAAAACCTCTGTAAAAGCCTTGGGTCTGGATGTCAGAATATTAATACAACGTAAGGCAATCGCTTCCTTTTGCTATGTGCAAGACACCGTACATCACTAATAGCACGACAGCTGACATCGCATCTCTCTGCTGCTGCATGACGGCCCATATCCCGCCAAACTGTGTCGCGTCGACTGCATGAAGCTGGCTGTACGCCTGATGACCTGTAGTTTGTATTCCTTTGTCCTCATCGCACGTCGCGCCGTTAAATTGGGCCCTTGAACATAGCAGTTAGTTACTAGAGCAATGGTGCCACGTGCTGTACATATGAGTCCCGATTTAACATTCACGTGCTCTACGGTTTAGTCCCGATTTAACATCTAGAAGGGTTCCCAAAGGGCAATGTTTTGGAGAGAACCAGGAACACACTATCGGGCGCCAAACATCGTTGAAAGTGATCAGTACAGAGGAGGAGACATACTTATATCGGTTGGGATAGCAACAAACGGTCGCCCAACCTCTGCGTGATTCCTGGTGGTTCTGTCACAGCCGCCCAGTATCGCGATTACATTCTACCCCCTGTTATGCGTCTATTTATTTCTGCAATGGGTACCGACGCGATATTTATGGGCGACACTTAGAGCTCGAGTGGTGCGGAGTTATCTGGAAAGTGAAACCGTTCCACTTTTCCCGTGGCCTGTTAGATCACCGGCACTGAATCCCAAAGAGCATATGTGGGAATGTTGGGACTACGTATAGCAAGTCGCAGTGTGCCTCCAGGTACCATCCACAAGCTCCGATATGCATTACTACAAGAAGGGGCTCTATTGTCACAGCAAGCGAATCCATGACATTATTGCCAGCTTACCTAGCTGTTATCAAGCATGCATTTCAGCTACAGGTTATCATACCGGTTATTAGCGTGATGTTTTCGTTGCACATTCTCCCGACCCATTTGCTCTTTCGCGATGTGATGGCCTTAATACATGTGTTTTGGATGTCTTCGCTTTATTGCTTGCTATGTCATACTGTAATGCCACTTCAACATATTGAATCAATTTCACACATATCCATGAAATAGTTTTTGTATTTTTCGTGTTTTGCAATTGTTGTTTATACTTTTATCAGAATTGTGCATTAGCATTAGTCGCATGCAAGGTGCCATGAAGTACAGAATTATCTAATTTCGAGAAAGGTGTAGTTGTCGTATGTCATAGAAATGGCTCATCCTTAAGGTGCATATCTAGCGAGCTGAATTTCCCAATATCGACAGTGGCCTATGTGATTCAAAAATCGAATTGCTGAAACTGATGATTGTTGGAGGATATTAAACTGAGAGAGAGAAAGATCGACGAGGCTGTCCATAGAAATTCGAAAGAACTGCTCTCAACCGATGGCCCATATACTCCAAAAGTTTCAACAGGTTCCGGAGTATTGTTTTGAGAATTACCATCCATAAGAAAGCACATCTGCTTAGTTTCCATGGTCATGCTGCCGTCCATAAGCCTTTGATCAAGTCCAACCGCCCTGCTGGGTTAATGGGGTGCAAAGCACATCGACAATGAACCGCAGCATATGAGTGGAAACTGGTTTTCTGGAGCGACTATGAAGGTTTACTCTCTTTGGGTAGCAGGATCTGAAGTCTGCCTGAAGAACGCCTCCTGTCAGCATGCATTGGGCCCACAATGGTCGGTGGAGGTGGAATTATTGCTTTGGGTTGTTTCTTTTGGTATGGACTAAGACCAGGACCCAAATTCATGGTGTAAGCTGAGACCCAATGTCTACTGCACTATTTCGGATGGTAATTACTTTCTACGTTGTTTCAGTTTTACGAGTCGAATCCATGTTGCTTTCAGGACAAAAACCCAGCTGCCATGTTATGAGGTCCATCTTGGATTGGCATGGTGACAATGGGGTTAACCGAATAGACTGGCCTGCCCACAGGCTAGACCTGACCCTATCGGGAAACTCTGGGACGAGTTGGATCGCCAAATTAAGAGGTGCTACAACCACCACCGGTGAAGTAACTTACATGTCTTCTCCAAGACGAGGGAAAGCAAATACCAAGAGCTGTCACGCAACGGCTTGTAGAAAGCATGGCCCGGAAGGTTCTGGTTGTAATTGCCGCTCATGGAGGCGCTACCAGTTACTGAATATGAATAAATTCTGCTTTTCTTTTCTATCACAGATGTCCAAATTACTTATTGGTAACTAGTGTATCACTGTACTCCCGGGGTGATTAAGCTGTGAACACTCAGCTTCCAGCAATAAAGGGTGGTTTCGACAGTCGTCATTTATTCAATCTTCTGGTACTATCGTTTTTTCTAGTCAATTATTCGGTTTACGGAGAGACATAAGAAACAAATTTAATCGCAAAGATATTACTCCTCAAAAAAACGATTCTAGAACTAAAACAAACACTGTAAATAACTGAGTGAGGAGGGTAATTTGTGGCATACGACAAATGTCGGTCTTTTGAAGAAGACGTTTGAAGAAATTTAGTTACCTGTACTCCAATAAGTCAAATCAAAAGGAGATCAGTAAAACCTGGTCCTGCTTTTTAGGAAACGATGAGTGGCTTATTAAAGGTAAAGTGGGAAAAAGTATCAAAAGGTAAAGTGGATTCCCTCACTTAATAAGCCCTCACTCCCCTCCCCAATACTCACGACAAGAATAAATCTTTTGAAAGTAAAAATCCCTCTCTCTGTCGATGTAGAGAAAAATGTCTAATTCCCCCCATGTTCAGTGAGTGCTGGATATCATCTAAACTAATGTCTTCATTAGAAAAGTTACTTGATTCATCTTTTCAGGACCAAAACGCCCGAGATGCCCTTCCATTCAAACGACAACAACCGCCCAAAACGGCCGAAATTACCATGTTGTTTTCTTCCCTTCCCCGAAGGTAGGCAGTAGCAGGTACAGCTTACCCAAATGTCATTGTATCAGTCCAATGTATCAGTTTATTCCAGACAGCTTGTCCTAAAAGTGTTTATTTGTGCTATCTTATCTTTGTTTGTTAGGAAGTAGAAAGCATGTCATTTGAAACCTTTACACCTCTTTGTGGGTTAATGGATGGGGATGGGACAAATTTGCTGTGAATTTCGAAAGGCATTTCGGTTGTTTTGGTATTTTAAGCTTACAGGCGAGCGAAAGCTTTGTTTGTTTAAGAACGCTCATTTTAGAAGTTTTGCAACTTTCATCATGGAAACAGGATAACGGAGGAAGAAATCATATTAAACACCTAAAACATTTTTAAATGTCAGGAATCGCAAATATATATTTAAGGAATTGTCAAAATTCGCAAATTATGACTTGGAATACAGGATGCTATAGTATATATGTTTGTAATTCCTTCGTAAAGAGACTATTAGGGACATCATTTCTAAGGATCGTATTTCGTTTCCCTCACATTAGCTTTTCCGTTATCAGGAAGGCATACAAATATTACACTAGCAAGGTAATAGGTAAATACAGTAAATGAAGGAATATCCCGTGCATTATTTTCAACAAACGAAATCGTACCATGATAAAAATTTTCAAAAATGATCGTAACAACATATTGCATACAATATATATAAGCAGCAGCGAAGTATTATTTCTCATTAGAAAAGTCTGTAAGCTTTAAGTTTGCATCATAATACTTCCTCTTAATATAAAAATTTCAAACAATTAAAATGTGCTTAAAAAATTTAGAAAGTTGTGCACTTTCTATTATTTATTTACTTATTTTTGAGGTTGCGGCCATCTTTACCACCCTCCTTTTTTAGCATCGTCTCTCCCGCCCTCGAGCGACTCCGTAAGTGGTACCCTTCTCGGCCAAGGGGATAATTGCATTTAAGCTACAAATCCAGGTTCCATTTTAGCACTGGAAGTAGTTTAAAGATAAACAGTTACACTAAGCCTACTAACTTCCAAATTAATCCACAGAAATTCAACACAAAAAACATAAAATTATGCGTTTAAAACAAGATGTTTAAGAAATCATTGCCAAATGGTAAAAAGAATACTTACTATGGTATTATTCCATGATAAATTAACACCACTTGGAGATTTTTCCCACTCATTTAATTAAAAAAAAAGATTGAAATACTCAAGAACACAATATTTTAGTTTGAATAAGTTATTTCTGGGAAGAAAAAGAGATTAAATGTTATTTGACTCTTAAAATTCAAATATTCTTTAAAAGAATATTTTCTTTGAATTGGTTGTCAAGACACCTTACAAAAGTTCTTAAAATAAAATGAAATAGAATCAGATTTCTTTGAATATTGATTATGACAAAATCTAGGGCTTTTTTTTCTATACGCACTGGCTCAGCTTTAAATCATATCTAAGCTTTCAGTGAAGTTTTGGGGATTTATGTAATGCCATTCAAAATGAAAAATGTCATATATAATTTTTTCTTTACGGTTGAATGCAACAACATGTCGTGAATATTTATATTTAAATACGATATCGTAGTTCTTCTTTATGGAATATTTTCTAACTGCATAATAATTCATTTTTGTACAAAAGGTGCGGTAAAATAAATTTTATTAAAAAAACTCTATCCGGTGTCACGACACATAGGAAAAATATCATCTTAAATTTATGATAATAAATGATTAAACAAAAACGTTTTTCAAATGGCAGTTGTTTATAGTTTTAAATTGATAAAAATACTACTCAGTAATTATTAATTATTAATCAAATTTAATAATTAATAATCATTTCATATTAATCAAATTTGCGTTCATATTAACGCAAATTATTTGCGTTCATAAACATAAAGAATACAATTAAACCCTGCGCAAGTTAAAAAGAAAGTCCAATTAGACTTGGCGTATTTTCGATACTTCATAAAGTTATCAAGGATAATTAATAACTTCTGTGCATGAAAAACATTAAAGCCAACAAATTTAATTTGAGAGGTTATCAAGTAATATATAGAAAATAATATATGTACACTGCGCAAAAAACAATTGGGACAGTTCTATATCTTTGGTTCTACTGGGCCGATTGACGAAATTCAAATTGCGCTTTCCATGTCTCGAAAGCGCGATTTAGGATATGTGTTACATTTATATATAGCATTCTTCTAATATTCAACTGGTATTCAAAATCAATTTGCCCTTTTTGGATTTCTTTTCAACCAGCGTAATAAATCCTACTGCAAAATTTTAAGTAATTTGTTGCATTTATCAAAGTAACTTATCAACTCAGTTGATAAATCTCGTTTTAACTTGCCTCCTTTCATATCATGATTCTTTCAAAGAAAGTTTTGCGATGTTTTGTTTACATGTACGAGTAGATTACTTTAGAAAAAATTCAATGTTTCTTGACGGAAAACATTATCATGCCATATTTTGCTGTCATGTAATATTTTGCTTAGCTGTAAAGTTATTTTTTGTTTGGTGAAAAACTATAAAATGTCAAATGATTCTGTCTGTGTATTTTAACCATGGTTAAATAAATTTCGAAAAAGTATCTGATCACAGTGGAAGTAAGTTTTTGCTTCTGTGTCCTAGGATTCCCAATAACTTTTCTGTCTTCTAAGAAATATTTTGTTGAGATTCTGTATGCTTCCAAGAAAGTATTTTCTACAATTTCTATATTTTCGAGGACTTATTTTATTTGACTTATTTTTCTTTTCTTGTTCATCTTCATACACTGAAGATAAAAAATTTTCCCATACAATATGCAGGATTCTGAGATGAAAGTTCAGATGATCGCCTTCTCTCACAGAAATAATCTAGCTTGAAATTACGACAGTAAATAAAATGTACGCGAGGAAACAAGTTATCATTTTTCAACTCTCTCAAGAGGATTCTAATGAAATGAAATTCGTGTAGATCTCGGATTTTGGTTCGGGTAATTAAAACTTACCTAGTTTAAAACTATCCAAAATCTACTGCTTGTATTTTTAAAGCTTATTTTGCTTACTATTTTTTTCTTTTTTAGAGATTTCATGATTTTAGCCAAGCTTTAGCAGACTCCACTAGCTTATATTTGTTACACTACCCTATATTTATTATCCACAACACTTGATAAGTGTTGCTAAGACGGCAAAGAACGATCTTTAATTTATATTCTGCGTGGCCTTCTGAACAGCCATTCCTTGAAGAATTGCAACACGGCAATGTGTAAGATATTAATTTATTTCTCAGATTTCATCAGTCAGTAATTATTTGACAAACCGAGCAATTTAAAAACGATCATGAACTCCCTATTAACCCAGTTGTGGATTAAAAGAGTTCAAGCTTAAAAAACTTTAAGTTCGTTTATGATAGAAATTATTGTTTATGATAGAAAATTGCTAAAATAATCCATCAGCGTGATTCAAATCTGTCTCCGGAAAACACGCAAAAGAAATAAATAAAATAAGACAAAAAAATGAGATAATAGTAACGATAGTAGATGATATTAGTAGTTAATATTCCAGAATATTACCTCGTGTTCCAACTTATCATTACATGCCCGAAAATAATAATGAAATAGCCAATTGATCATGAAATCATGAAATAGCCAATCGAAGTAATTCATTTTTACAAGGAATATCTGAAATACAAGCTTAATTAGCATTATCTAATGAAAAGCGATCAAACGGTTCCTGATACCCAAATCAAGGCATTACGCCCTTTGACGGTAATTGAGGAAGTGAATATCTCAGTGACTTTCTACAATACAGCATTTGAATCGTCATATGATGAACTGATGGTTAGAATGAAAATTCTTCTCCAGAAGATTGTTGAGCCTGGAGACAGACCCCAGCAAAATATATTAAGGAATTGCTGGCTCTTAAAGCCAAGCAGAAAGTTTATGATGATATTGAAGATCCCGCTGGAATCGGAAAACGTCACACCAACTCCAGAACGAAATTAAGTGATATTCTTACTCCTACTAGAAGTGAAGCAGCTGTTAATAAGGAAGTACCGCAGCAGACAGGACCCAGCACTAGCCAGACCGTGAAAGCTTATAAGAAATGTTGAAACTTCTCCCATTAATGATGACAAAACTCAAGAATGGATTAAACTCAAAAACTTGGCAAAGAAGAAACTGATCGATTGAGAAGCCAAAGAAGTCAAGATATCTATCTAATAGAACTGATTCACTCAGCAGCGATTAAGAACTAAATGAAGAACAAGAAGCTCCCAAGAATGATTTTCTAACTCGTAAGCAGAATATCGCCTCCCCCCCTATAATCCTTCCGGAATTCACTGTTAATTGGAAAAACTTAATAAGTATTGTCATGAACTTTTGTGAAGATGAATTCGATATTGAAATTTAAAAATGACAACTAAAGATTTTCTTAAAAAATCCAGAAGGTTACTGAAAAGTATCTCAGAGAGAATAATATTCATTTCCATACGTTCAGGATGTCAAATCAGAAGCAATTAAAACCAGTCATAAAAGGATTACCAAATGACACTTCTGAAACAGATATTCAAGAAGAATTGCAAAATATGAACTTTCCTGTTACAAAAGTAAAGCACTTTGCTCGCATCGAAGATGGTAACGTCCGCAAAATTCCAGTTTATTTTGTGAAACTTCATAGGACTGAAGAAAATAGAGGAATCTTTCAGTTAACTCACATTCTTAAAGTGAAAATAATAACGGAAACTTTCCACTCTAGGGCCGAACCGCTACAGTGTTACCGCTGTCAGCAGTATGAACACATTCAAGCTGGTTGTTATAATTAGCCAAGATGTGTAAAATGCTTGAAAATCCTTTTCGTATGAATATCAACGCACAAACGAAAATAAAGCGCAGTGTATTTTATGCGAAGGCGGCTCTCAACCAGCTTCCTATCGTGGATCCCCGAATGATCCGAAATTCGCTCAAAAACCAAGTCCCTTCCTCAGATAAGAAATTCCGCAGTCATCAGAGAGAAGCAAAGAGGTCATCGACCCTTTTGTCACTAGAAAGATATCCTTCAGTACGTATTAAAAGGTACAAAACAAGCCGATAAAAAATGAATTAGCAGAGGCTCTCAAATTTTTAACTCCCGACAATACAAGAAAAATCCTACAGAAGGTCACTGAGTTAGCTGATTAGAAGCGGTCTAGTTTCTGAAGCAGCTAAACAATGAAAAGATCGCATATTGAAGCAAGTCAAGGTTAGCGGAGAGTGGCTAGCTCGCCGTCTTAGGTTGAGAGTTCGATCCCAGCTGAAATCGTATGTTAAAAAGAGACTTTTTATTTTTAAAAGTTCTTAAAAAGAGACTTAAAGTTATTTTTAAAGACTTAAGCGCATTTTTGCTGTCGACTTATGTGTTTAAAGTGACTTAAGGGCTGATAATATTTTATTTTTACTTGAAAACACTTTTTCAGAAGACTTTTATGCACATGATTTTCAATTTGTATATATCCGTCTCTTCTAGGCGGTGCTGTATTAGCACTTAAATCCTCTAAACAGCGAATGATCGATCTGACATCAAGGGATGAGGAGAATAATAGCTTTTAGCTAGGTGCCTCAGTTTCTGAATCAAGGATACAGCATTTGACTTCAATGTGCAAGGATTCAAAACGGTTTGTTACGGCTCTCAAGAGTTATTTGAAAGAATCTGTCAAGCGGGGAATCATGGGCCGTTTAGAAACAGGATATATATTCATGAACCAGTAAGATATGTAAATACTTTAAGCCTCTGCGCTATGAAAACAATATCAGAACTCTGAAACCGTTGTAAGGCCAGCGCAAGATCGCAAACGAATAACAACTGCTTCTTAAGATCGATATCTGGTAATACCCGACCTTCGTAACAGGAAATCTACAGCTCGGCAGTTAAGTTCACCATCACACAGCTACGGAAAAGTTCTAGTGGGTGTACCGTTTGGCTTTTATTTAATCTTTTAATTATTCAGTGAAGTAATTAAAAAATAACTTACATTTTAAAAAGTGAATTTAACTTCTTTTTAAGTGTTCTGCTTTCCCCTTTTTCATTCATAATTAATCTCCCAGCGATCCACAAGATCAAAATATTTAAATTTTTAATTCGCCCCTTTTTCTTCTGTCTATCTGTTTATGTAGATATGTAATGGAATTCTCACTGTTTCGAATTAATAATTTCAAAGGGAATTTCAAACCATTTTGCATGCTCTGTTTCCACATTTTCATTCAAAATTAAAAACATTTTGAAATTTGAATTAGTACTTAAATACTTTAGGACCCAGCACTAACACATCGTGTTCATAAAACTCATTATCTGGCTGTTGATTCTTCAGCTTTTGGTTGTGGTCATATATTTGCAGCTAAAAAATGCTTCAAATAAACGAAATGTTCATATTCTTGTAGTTTAAATTAAAAATAAAACATTTTATGAGAATTATGAAATCTGGCTCTTTATATGACTCCCTGGTCTGTACAGTTATATTTAAAAAGAATTTATACTTAGTCTAAAAAATTGGAAAAAAAAACAGTAAACATTTGAGTCCCTTACAACAAAACCTGACCGAGAAATTTTATTTTAATGTTTGAGATCATGTTCAGGAATCATATGTAAGTTGAATAGTTAAATATTTGCATTTGTAAGTAACTAAAAAAATGGACAAAAGATTAAAAAAACACGAAAGAGAGAAAGAAGAGAGCAAAATTTCGTGAAAAATATGGATTACTACATTTTGTTTTCCGAAATGGAGATATTCACAGACTTTTATAGAATATGAGTTCTAGATAATTATGACAGGCCTCAATGTTAGTACATAGCCATCACACACAACAATTCTGATTCTAGTAAAACCAGTATATGAGAATATTAATATTATGCTTTTAATGTTTGAAAACTTATAAACTGTTTGCTTGAAAAGGTAAGCGACAAGATAACCTTAAACTGCCCTTTTCTCATTGTAGCTCTTATTCACAGCTCGCTAATAAATTCCCTTTGGGCAACACTGACTAAGTAAAAAACAATTCTTCCCTGATTTTTAGTACTTCTAAAACAGAAGTTTTCTTCTGTAGTGGGAAACGAAGAAATGAGAAAAATGTAACCAAATGCCAAAACTAAATTCCCACTACACTGGTCAATAAATAATATTAAAAATAGTGATTAAAAATAGTGATGTTGATTTAAACAACTTGCAATTGATCAAAACAGTGATTAAAAAACCAATTGGGAAAAATAAAACAGTTTGGTGAAATAGTATTCAGCTTGTGGAGTTTTACTATTTAAATCTAAAGTTCTAACTTAGAACCCCACGAACACTAAAAAGCGAATAATCGCTTAAGTGTGTGAACAGAACACTTAAGACTTAAAGAGGGTTTACAACCCTATTATTTTTCAGTATATTTATAATCAGTTCCTACTTGGAACTCTACACAAAGCCTCCACTCGGGCTTGAACTTAAAATAATAATAATTTAAACTAAACTAGCTTAACTAAGCTATTTGAAAGGTATAGCCGAAGCTATCAGAGATCTAACTAGTTGGTCCCTAAATATTAATTAAATCGTTGAAGCAAAGCAAGGGCCTAAGGTATGGCCGAGCGTAGCAAGAGCTAAGAGACACGTAGCCAAAAGGCAAACGCGTGCTAATCAGGGAATCAGACTCTCTCTCCCGAAGTCGGTGAAGTATCGACTTAAATAGTACTCTTTCTCATTTGCATTAACTGCGTTTCTGAATTTACATTCTGGCAGGAAATTGTAACCTGAAATTAGAATAAGATAGAAAAGATACAAAACTTAAAATAACTGTTAATAAACTTAGGATAAATCTTACAAGCTTAATAATATTCAGCTTCAAAATAAGATTCAACTATTCAATTTTTCCATATCTAAAAGATTTCCAAATTATGTAAGCACAAGTAACCAAAATTTTTGGAGAATTAATTAAAAAATAAATGGAATAAAATAAATAATAAATGGAATGTGGAAAAGAAAAGAAAATGATCAACCTTTTGAATATCTGGTCAAAAATCCTTGGAACAGTTTAAACGAGGATGCATGTGAAGAATATGCGATGGCATAGTAAAATAAGTTGAGTAGTAGGACTGTAGTTAGATAAAATGGAAAATAAAAATTCCGGAACTGAACAGAGTCGTATAAATGTTGCCTACAAAAAATTAAATATGTGGAATGTTTTAGCGTAGTTTAAAAAGACCAGTTACCTTTAAACCAGGAACGGAGGCCTTTTAAAAGTTGCTGCCATAGCCTCCCTTCGCCACTGGTGCAAATTACCAGTTTGTTCAAGTGAATATGTCCTTAAAATGGATATATTAGTATTCGAAGAAAACTGCGGGATTTTCAAACTTTAATTTGAAATATCTTAATAATAAAAAAAACATTATGCCAATTTTAATATTGTGGAGAAATTTTTAACAGTCCTTTCTTAAACAATTTTGAAGATTTTAAATTTAATTCTGACAATTTACTTCCAAATTTGATTTTTTCTCTTTCAATCTGGTTCTTTTTTATCTCAAAGTATTTTCTTAAAGTTATTATTGTGAGGTAATCTAAATTTATGTTTATTAAATTTCTAAGACAGGACTTGACAAGTTATTCGTCCTAACTTGAATTCTAATTTTCATATATTTATTTTTTATTATAAATACGTAATATAAAGAATTTTATGGCCATAAAAAGTAAATACAATTTTGATTTTATTTAATGCTATAAGCCAGTTACTTTGCGTATGGTACGGATGTTCCCCAGCCACAGTCAGTTGTATTTAAACATCCCACAGCAATCAGCAAGTTATAACGCTGATTTGCTTGTAGAGGACCCAGCAATGTTAATCAAAGTTTACTATCATGTTATATTTCTTCATTTCTGTGCATTAATTATTACATTGCTCTAAAATAAATAAGTCTAGTTTTGCTTTAGAATAAGTATTAATTTTAATAGACTTCCATAACTATGCACTAGGAACATTTTGATCTTATATTAACAGCAATATTTACTCTTTAAGAAAGATTTTCACAAGACTGCAAGGATTTTTTATATGATCTTCCAGCCACCTCAAGAACTTTACAAATTTATATTTTCAAATTGGATTCTAAATTTAATCTACATAATTATATTTTAGTTCTACTATTTCTAAATTACTTCTTAAAGCTATTTATTTATTTTCCCATTGAAACTAAATGCTCTATAAAATTTCTCATTCTTTGCTAACACACTAATATTTTTTCCTCGCAAGGCTTTTCAATCGCAAGCTTTTTTCTCCTTGAAGGGGGTAAATATGTAACATAAAAATATGACGGAGATTTATTAATAAATTAAACTTAATTGTAACAATTTGACAATAGACCTTTAAATTACTAATTTAAGCACATTCCTTCTTCTCTATCATATTGCTGCGTGCGTACGGGTTAGTAATGGATTGAATGTACTACAAGTCGTTAAAAAGTTCATAAAATTTATTCTTTTCACGAAAAATGAAAACAAAAGGCTGAAATATTTCTTCAAAAATATTCATATAATATCACAATATCTCACAGCAGTTATATTTAAAACTGTTGAAACGTTAAACAGAACTTAAATTCAAAATACAGAGAAACTAATTCTATATCAGAGAATTCGCTACAATCAATAACAGCAGTAAGTAAACAACACTTCGCTTTAAACAACAGCAACTGAGCTGAGATGTTTTTTCAGCTGACTTTAACAAGCTTTTTAATCAGCACGAGATAATTCTCTTTTTCCTCGATTTTTCTGGATAGCAAAAGCAATTGCGAGATATTTATTTATTAAATACCTAAATGCACGCGCTCTTGTATTTTTACTTTTCCGAGTAACTTTCTCTTCGAATTCGTCACACGCTGCGTTGGCCGGGAAAACAAAAGAAAATTAATTACAATTCTATATAAATAGCTAAATAAATACAAAATGCGTAACATTGCCCCCCTCCCAAGGACTCCACATCCCGAGGAGTACAATCCTTCCTTCTGTCAAAGAAATCGAAGGAAGTGTTTGCTCCGTTCAACAACAAATTGATCACAGGGTTTCTTCGGTCGCCAAGGAAGTTGATGCCTTAAAGAAATTCATAGCGACAGCAGGAAGCATTGCTGATGGATTTAAATTTTTACCCATGCCTGTTCGTCCCTCCTTGAAGTTATCGACGTACACTGGTTGTCATCAATTAAGGAAAAATCACAAAAATTTTAGTCAAGCACTCATCTAATATCCGATGAACTACAACAACAAAACATTATCTCACTTATATATATCTGAACAATATTTTGACTCTAATATTTTCTGTTTACATTTTTTCTAACTGCAGCTTCTGAGTAATATTGCACGAACTTCAAGCAGATGTAATCGTTTTTACTCTATAGGTTTTTTGATTCATTACGTTGTAGAGACATTAGGCTTATTTCGAAGCAGGAGAGATGAAAAATATGCATCGCCTTCGCCGGGAATCGAACCACGGACCTCTGAAATACCGGCTCAGTGTGCTGACCATTACACCACGAAGGCACGCTAAGAATGTGGGAGATATACCTTATATACTCCCCTTTTTAAAGGGCGACTAGGGTTTTAGGGGACCTAGTCGCCAAATCCTGGTTGTGGAGAGTCATCATCCACAACCCTTTTAGTTCGGGCGCCAGTGTAGAGTCATTAGGTTAATTACGAAACAGGAGTCATGAAAAATGTGCATCGCCTTCGCCGGGAATCGAACCACGGACCTCTGAAATACCGGCTCAGTGTGCTGACCATTACACCACGAAGGCACGCTAAGAATGTGGGAGATATACCTTATAACGTCTTCATATTATTATCTATGTTTTGTATAGTTTATGTTTCAGAGAATGGCAACATGCTATGTTCTGTTTTGAGAGTTAGTGTAACTTTTTTTTCTCAGATATTACAATAAAAATAGCATTTGTTATAGATGAATTAGAATTTTTTCATTTAGAGTAGGAGTAAAACAGATATAGTTATTTTCGAGTAATAAATAGTTTCTTGAGGTAACAAAATTTGGTGAGAATTTTTGAACAATATCTGTGTGTGTGTATAATATAATACTTGACATATAATGTCGTGATTACTTAATGATCCTCGCATTTCTTTTTGGACTTCACATTCAGATGAAAAGAATTTCAACTCTCCCTACTTATACAACATACTTCAACTACGTGAAAGTAAGAATATTTCAACTTCAGTAAACGAATACATAAGACTAAAGTAAATTATTTTGGAAATGCAGACACTGCTACTCAAGACAACATTCAATAAAAATGTACTTGGAAATCATAACAAATGCTCAAGATATAAATAATACGTAATAAGTTCGGAAATATGGAACGTATTGTATTATATTTTCAAAACCCAAAGGGACACATCACTCTTCCGAATATACCACAAGAACACGACCTCTGCAAATGCTTTACATGTAAGAGAATTGAGGTTGAAATATGCAGAATTCTTAAATACGCAAGGATTCCTTTTCAAGTATTGCTTTCGCTTAGGCTTCAAATAAAACTTTCAAACTATCAAAGGCAATAAATTTAGATTCTGAATATTTGGACTTTATGTGAATATATTTATTTCCCACGACTTCAAAATTCACATTATTGGAGTCGACAAACTTTTAGAATAAACGGTAAATAACAGAAGCTAGATTTTAAAAGACGGTCTGTATATTTAAACTCCTTTTTAAAAGTCCCAATGTTTGAAAGTCATACATAGAGTTTTAATTAAAAATAACTTTAGTTTAAGTACTTAGAGGATGTCTACAGTCTTCGTTTTTTTTTTTAATTTTCTCAATAATTTTAGTTAAGTGAAATTATTTCCTTTAATTTAATAACTAACATAACTAGCGTCAAAGTTAAAGTTTCTTTTTTCCTGTTGTAAGTTTACTTAATTATGAAATGAAGCCATTTAAAAATTTAACGCGTAATCGGGAATTCAAAGAAACCGTGCTGTTTAATATTAAAAAGTAAATCAGCTCTCTCTACTTCTATAAACTTCTCACGGTTACACTTTATTTTAATTATATGCATGAGCGTCTTTCTACATAAAACATAGTTACATTCAGTTTTCCAGATAACATTAAATTCTTAAGTTAAGTACATAAAAATGTTTATGAAATAAGCTATATTAATAATTTAGTAAACAATATTTTATCAATTTAAATTTTATATATTACCATATTTATTCGCATATTTCCCCCTCTTTTTACTAATTTTACTTTCCGAAAATCGAAAAGGGAAAATATCATGGTGTATATCAATTCTCAGGGAAAGGTGCAAGTTAAGAACAGAGTAAAAACCACATAGTATTAGATGCACATTTAAATAGCACAGAAAATCTTTTATTCTATATGTCTATTCTGCTTGATCACATAATCATTAAGCTCCATTCTTGATCTTTCTCGATATTATTTCAGGACAATTTTCCAGGTTTCGGTGCCTGGACACACAGTAAAAAAAAGAACTTTACTACAGAAATAATATATATGATGATTGCTACAGAGCAATAAATCTATACATTAACATCAAATTCTTCAATAAAAATCAAAGGAAAACAATAATAAATGAATAATAAAAATCTGAAAAATTTCTGATTTTAAAGGTCACCTAGAAAGGTTTGTCAAGCTTTTTACGCTCTTGCTGAGCTCGCACTCTGCCAGTCTGCTCTTCACTCACTTATGCTAACCTATTATTATTTTTTCTCTTTTTCAGCTTTATTATTGTTACTAATTTTGTACATACGTAAATAATTTTACTGAAATTATATGTGAAATTGTAGCATTTTTTAACATGAAAATGAAGCACTTTTTGAACGCATCGCCATTGACATGATGAAACCTCTGCCACAAACTCCTAATGGCAACAAATACATCCTCGTTGCCATTTATTACTTCAGCAAGTGGCCGGAAACGTATCCTGGTTGTTACAGTAGCAGAAGTAATGCATTGGATTCATCCAGCATTGGATATCCAGGTTCGAAGTGCCTCTTCAGTTACATTTCAATCCAGAAAGTTATATTATCTCGGCTGCAGTTAAAAAATTCTGCAAACTACTCGCAATTGGCAAAACCCAAACGACACCTTTACATCCGCAATCAGACGGCAGGGTAGAGATATTTAATCGAACAATCCTTAACAACCTGTAGCTGATGGTTTCCAAAAATCAACAGGACTGGGAGCAGAAGTTGCCTCTGTTCTTACTAGTCTTTCACAGTGCTGTCCACGAGACTACCGGCTATTCCCCATCCTAGGTGCTGTTTGGTCGTGACCTTCGTCTGCCTTGTTATCTGTTACTTTGTAGCCGTCTGGATTAGCCTTCATCGCCTCGGGAGTGTATTCAAGATTTTGTTCATATGTAAATAATTTTTAGTGAAATTATAAGTGAAACTGTAATATTTTTTAACTTGATAGTATAGGGAAGCAAAGCTTTGCTAGAAACGTAACAATAAATACAGGGGCACGCATATTTAACATTTAATAAATGGCTGTCTCTCTAAATTGGCGAGCTATCGCCAAGCTGGTAACGGTTTTGGTGACTAATTTTTGTCTCCAAATTTCGCGAGAAATCACTAAAAATCGACAGATTTGATTTTGATCCCATTCCTGTAGAACTGTAATGGGTGTTATAATTGAATAACTGTAATTGATGTTAAATGTAGCTGTAACCGTGTCCGGCCCTCATAAGTCTTCCAGTAATTTTGATAAGGTGCTAGAAATCTCTCGGCGCCCAGGAGAAAACTATATAAAACCGGCGACAGCATCAGTTCCTGAATTGTAGTTGTTTAGTTTAGCGTGAGTTACGAATATTGAGATATCTCCGTGTTACCTTCGCTCCTTAGATAAGCTTTGCATTACGTTGTGTTTAACATTCTTAGTACTTTCAAGTGTAACTACTGATTGTACTCTATAATACTCTGATGTTGTGTCGCGAATTCTGTGTCGCAAAATTTAAGTGTATTTAGTCATTTAAGTAATCAGTTATTTAAGTATTTTATTTGTATTTGCAGTTGATTTTATAAAATCTGAAATTGCGAAGAGCGTAATGAATATATATATATATATATATATATTTGTAAAGAGTGTATTTAAAATCTTTAGGCAATTATTTTTCTTCAACGGTTCAATTTTCTAACGAAGAAAGGGGAGCGTCTTTTAACGGAAGTAACATCTGTGGGAATAGCGTTTTAAGATGACAGTTGCAACTGAGGGCAGTATATCGTTGTTTCCCTTGTCTTTTGTTACGAAGCAGTAAAATGGATATCGTAATTGGTTTCCCGCTTTTTCACTTACACATTAGCTTTGTGAATGTTGCCTTGCTTATAACTTCGGAAGAAAGGAAAGGTTGTAAACTGGATCTTGAAAGGGCAGTTTTTGTTGTTTCTCCTTAGATTTTTTCGCTTGTTAGCAAGGGGGGTCGCTTGTTAGCAGGTGTTAGAATCATTTCTACAGCTGGTCAATTGTAGACAATGACTTTATTTTAATTCGTTCGAGGAGTTTGAATTTGTCAGGTTAAATTATAGTGAAAAGTTCCAGATTGGCAAGAATTTAATTTTATGTGTAACTTTTGAACCTATAATTGTGAGTGTGTGGAGAAACCGAGTTTTCCTCGGTTCTTGCACGAGTTTAGAAGTAAGTTTTTGAGTTGAGAAATTAAGAATAAGAAGAGAATTAGCAGAAATTAATAATAAGAAGAGAATTAGCAGAAAGGGCTTTTGGCCCTGCGGCCGAGCTTTTAAATTTGCGGGTGGCTCGCGCTTGCGATGCAGCGGCGGCCTACGCCGGTATTCATGATAGACGGATTCAAGTCGAAGATGTGAATAATTGAGAATTTTTCCTCAAATTTATACGAGAAGTAGAACTTAGAGCGAACTCTTCCGAGTTTGAAGTGGTTTTTCCCGTAAAACGGAAGTGAAATGGCTCGTACTAAACAGAAGCGTTCCAGTCGTGAGAAAAGAAAATTTCGACATTCTGTCGTCGCTCGTACAATTTCCGTTGTCGTTGACAGCTGAAGCACCTGTGTGTCACCTGGTTCATCCTCTTGGTTTCTCCTATCATTGTACATCCATATTTTAGAATTTTTGATTGCCGGGCTTCTTCATTATGGTTCTACAAGATGTCATTTTTCTTGAACTTTATTCTAGAGCAGATTACTTAAAAGACGAATTCATTATGGTTCTACCGGATGTCATTTTTCTTGAACTTCATTTTGGAGCTGATTACTTATAGGACATATTCAACGGGGGGATTTCTTCTGCCGACATCACCTATAGCTTCTTATGATGTTGGATTCCGGTATTTCAACTGTGAGTTATATTTTCGTCGGTGTCTTTATAGCGTTGGTCTTAATTTAATCTTGCGTAACTGGTAGAAAGATAATTCTTTCGATAATAGATAAAATTATGTGTCCTAGAAGAATTTAAAATTATTGTCAAAAATATGAAATTTATGTTAATTGTAATTTCTATATTAGTTTGTGTAAAATCCAGTTTAAATGATTTATTTAATGTTCTAGTTATTCTAAGTAATCGTTATTATGTTAAATTTCAAAATTTTATCTTGATAAATGACTCTTGAAGGAAATTTAATGTAGAATATTAATTGTTATCGTATGTAAGGGTAGTCTGGCCAGCTGTCTTTAGGTTATCCTAGAAATTAATAAATGAGTGCAATTTTATGTTATTACTTGCATTTGTTTTTTGTGTTACGTAGTTGGTCTGTTCAATCACTCCATTTGTTTGAGCCGTAAGACCTTTTAGAAACATGGAGATTTTGCTTGGGGTATTGTACAATGTTTATGCATTTAGGTTTTTCACAACGCGACCTAATATAAAATCATGTACTAACCACTTATTAATGATTCTTTGAATGCTTGTTTTAGGTGCCAGGAAAATTAGAACTAGTGCTTGATTTTTCGTAGTGGAACTGATTGATTGGTGTTTGAATATTTCTTCTCTGGTGCTTATGAAGTTTTGATTTTATGAATATGAATTTGTTATTCTTGAGTTAATTTTAGAAATGAATGAAATTATTTGAGATAGTATTCTATTCTACCGAGTACCAGAGAAGATTTATTCTTGCTTCCTTTTCAGGTTAAGATTTATTAAGATGAATTTGCTTTGCTTTGTTTTGTGTCAGTTAATTGATTTAAGAAATAGTTAATTTAGATATTATTTTAAGTCAGATCTATCAGTCAGTTTCCTCGCTTTCTAACTAATTGATTTTTATTAGTAGCAAGTTATTTATTTTTAGTTTGTCCGACACCAGTCAGACTAGGTCAGTGTTTTAAAAAGATAAAATTGTTAAAATCAGCAAAGCAAAATTTTATTTGAATAGTAAATATTAATTCAGGAGTCAAGGATAAAGCTTCTATTTTTACGTTTAGAGTGATTTTTCTATGTTACTGGGGAACGTAGAAAAATGTATTTAAAAAATGAATAATTCCGTAGCTAGGATACGTGTTTATTCAGGAATATGTTTTTATTCCACGACAGATCCAGTTAATGAATTGTAAACTGAAATATGTAAATCGAGCCTGGGTAGTAAATCAATTTCCGTTGTATTGTACTTAACTGTCAAAATGTTCTTTAGTCAGTAAGATTAAAAACTTGTAGTTTCTCAATTTTTGTATATGATTAACAGAGCACCTCAGCTTCCTACTCAACAATATCAGCAACTGGAATCCCGAATTTGGAATTTGTTTTATTGTCTATTTCATATTTTGTAAACCTTTAACGAATTTTTTATTAAAAACTCAACAATTTCAAAGCGAGCAGCGGCAACACCGTAGAGCATTGGAAACACAATGATAAAACATTTTTATCTCCAGTACGTTAGATTATCTATCGGAAATTCTAAAGATATGCCGTTTTTAAATATTAATGTTAATTAGTGAAAATAAAACGCCCCTTTGGGAGTAATATAAAATCTGAAAACTTCTAGACTTTTTTTTTTTTTTAGTTTATCATATCAATATTCAGTTTTCTTAGTATTTCGAAATTTTATTTTGTCTTCTTATTATTAACGCTTTTGAAGTTCACTTTATTTCTTAAATATCCCATTCTTCCCCCGCACTTTTAGATAAAATTCAGTTCAAGAGCAAAATCACAAATTATTTAGAAACAGCGTAGCCTTGAATTTTCCGATAGACAGTCTCACCCGCAGGAGATAAAAATGCTTGTTTCGTGCAATGTTGCCACTGCTCGCTTTGTTAATCAAAAATATATGAAACTTTTACAAAGTATGAAATAAACAATAAGAATATATAACGTCATTCTGGGAAAATAGGAAGGAAGGAGGAAAATACTGAATACTTTTAAGATGAAGAATTAAATACATTTTTATTTTTTAAATCAGATCGATTCAATAGTAAGAAACTAATATTCTTAGGAACTGCATCTCTTGCTTTCAGATACTTAGTTTATTAATCCACATAAGACAGATTCAGTTTAAAAGAGAAATATCTTACATTCTCCCAAATGGCAACAGACTCGAATGAGAAATGAAACAACGTATTTATAGAAATTTGACACAAAATCTCATTTCGAGACCAAGGGCCCTGTTGGGATAATAAAAAATTGATATTGAGCTAACACCAGTCCTGCCAATATGTACTAAAAAAGAGATAACATACTAAAAGTAAATTAAAATGCTGAAACATTTCTTCACAGACATTCGCACAGTAACACAATATCTCAAGCGTTTAGCAAAAACTCAGTTCAAAACAGATAAAATAATTCTATCTCACAGCGAAATCGCTACAATCAATACAGCATTAAGTAAACAAACAGCAGTTCTCTTTTTACAGCTACAACTACAACAGCAACAACAACAACTGAGATGAGGTGTTTCAACTCGGCTTTTATAAGCTTTTTAATTATCAGTACAACAATCACGATTTTTCTAGATTTTTCTGTATGGCAACAGTAATTACGAGATATTTATTTATTAAGCATTAAATGCACGCGCTCTTTTATTTTTATTGTTATTTTTTGGGGGGAAATAAAAAGGAATTTTAATTATAATTCTAAATAAATAGCCAAATAAATGTGAAATTTGTAACAACATTTTACTTTTGAGCAGAAAGAAAATTAGAAAAAGCTTGTAGAGTCTTACCCTCTTTGGTAACATAAACTCGTAAGCTCTAGAAGACTATAACGAATAACCCTCTTGCCTTGAATGCAGACAGACAAAGTCAGAAGATGGGTGTAAATAGCACTTTTATTTGAACACAAAGATGTATCAATGACCTAACCAGAGTTTACATAAACCAATAGTTCTGGCTTAACTTAACAAGTAATGTTGAAAACGATTCACAGGATAAACTAACGCTCAGCAAGGGCCTGTTTTGTAGAAAATAGTCGAAACAAGCCTAATGGCTAGAAGCACTGAACGCCAAAGAATCAAATCACAATTTAGTCACGATAACAATGTGGCCTCAAGTAGACAGAACAAGATCTAAAATCAACTTGCGAAACCTTCGCTTAAATAGTACTACCTCGTTCTCCTTCAGTCTGAATAAACGCTCGCTATCTCATTTGCATTCTGGCAGAGAAAGCGTGAGTGAAATTCTGGCAGGGAAGCTCGGCAAGAAAGTTACTTTAACTCAGAATTAACTGTTAGTCAAAAATTAATAGATAAATTCTTCAGAAGCTAGTAATATGCTTTTATCTGCTTGTTTTCAGGCATATCAATGACCAGTATTGTGGAACCATGCCTAAAATAAAATCGCTAAACATGATTAGTTAAACTTAATTGTTATAATCAGCAGTAGTTAAGCAGTTTATATATATGGTAAATACCTGTGTGGTTTATTTAATATTTACACATCGCAGTTACTCTATATATTTAGATAAACTCCCTACTTCCACTCTGTAGTTTCATTTATTACAAATACCCGATTATAAGACTTTACCAAATTTTAGAATAAATATATAATAAAAAAGAAAGGATCTTATTTTCAAGTAAATACGGTGTGCGAAATTTCTCTTCATGGAATTTCCCGCAGATATCCAGGGAAATTATGCTGATTACCAGGAAAATCAGAAAGAATTGTATGGATTCAAAAATTGAAGTGAATATATATTTAAAAATTAGACAATTTACAGGAAAGAAAGAAATATTAAAATATCACATTCGTCTTCTAAAACAAAAATAAAATGTGTATAAAATTAACGAAATTAGTTTTTCATATACTATAATATTGAAAAGGTTCGTTAAGTTTTGCGTCTAACACACTTGTGCAAGGTAAATGTATAAAATTTCTTTCTCGTGTTTACACAGAGTTCCCTTTGATTTCAATGCACTTAGCAGAAAAAATTCCATGGAATCTCAAACCACGAAAATCCTGCTTCAGTTTTTGTAGGAAAAACAAATTGCTTAGAGACCAGTCTAGTGAATATGGAGAATGAGGTACAAAATGAATTCCGTATTGTTGAATAGCAGTTTGAGAAAACCAAGCCTTGTGTGCCGTAGCGTTGTTGTGCAAAAGGCAAACGTTTCTGCCGAGTTTGCCGAGGCAATTTTGCCACTGTAGCTTGTCAGGTATTAGGCTAACATAATAAACATCTCTATTATCATAATTATTATGTGGTGTATAATTAATAAGCAGTGGTTCTTCTTTTTCGTCTTACAAACTGGGTGCTTTAAATCTTCCCGGCTGATTTCTGGATTTTGAACGGCTTGGGAAACCACTGAGATTTTACATCCAACATTCTCGTTTCGTTTTCGGGTCCCTCAGGGGAAGTCACATTTTACGTCGTGTCACTCGCTAGCCGTAAATAAAAATTTTAATTGGAATTTATCAGTTCTCGAGAACATTCAACGTGATGTTTTTTTTTTCCATTTCTGAAGTCAACCTTCTGAATACCCATCTGGCTCACACCTTCAACTTTTCAAACATTTCATGCAGTACGTTTTTCGTTGATCCAACACCTGATTCCTATTTCTGTAGCAATCTGAAAAACTGTTACTCGTCCCACTCAAACTTATATC
This sequence comes from Stegodyphus mimosarum, assembly GCA_000611955.2. Classification (NCBI taxonomy): domain Eukaryota; kingdom Metazoa; phylum Arthropoda; class Arachnida; order Araneae; family Eresidae; genus Stegodyphus; species Stegodyphus mimosarum. The sequence goes on from KK119162.1 coordinate 51,738, forward strand.
GTAAATTATCCATCGTATATTCTTCGATATTAGCATAGTATTACAGCCTGGACCTGGTCAAGAATCATTTTCGACAGACACTTATCTCTGTTTAAATAAGGCAGCTCACATTTTCAAAGCAGCATACGAATGCGCTGTCTCAACAAAGATTGCAACCATGCGTTCATGTACGTTTGTTAGTTTGTGCCTTCTTTTGTCAAGAATTATACGGAATAAACAAAATCTTTGCCTGATTATACTTTTGTTTTATAAAACTACTGTCTAAGGCTGCTGAAAGTTACATTGCACTGATTTCGAAGTCTGAACTGATTTTTTTCTCCTTTTAGGAAAATGTATTCATAGTATTAAAAACTAGAAAGAGGAAACCCATTTAACCTGTCTTTTCAAATACCCAAATGGGTTGTAGTCCCAATTAAGCGACAAATCTGGAATTCAGCTCAGCATTGCCTTAGTAATTCGATCTTGCTAGAGCCCCGATAGTTGGAAAAACTGGATAAATGAGCTATCTTTCATTCTCATGCCGTACGTAATTATTGGTAATGTCAGTAAGAGAAATTACTTCATTTATCCCACGTTATTTGAATAAATACTATTAAAATAATTTTATTTCTGTTTCATTAAATTTATATTTTCTTTAAAAGGCAAAGGAATCGAAGAAACTGTAAATGATTGATGTGATTGCATTCAAGATAAAATAACTCAGAAAATAGAGCACCATAAAAAAAGAATTTTTAATTCTAGATAAAGAAGTGGTGTAATAAGTATCAGGGCTAAGTTCTACTCCCAAGCAGCATAATGTAATATTAATAAAATAGCGAAACAAATTATTTTTTAAAAATAGAACAGAAAACATTTTATGACGAAATTACACAATTAAATTATTTTTAAATGCTTAAGTATTTATAAGTGTTTTCTTGTCATCATGTATTATCTGTGTGGTCAATAAAATTGGATAAAATAGCTCAGATTGAACTGATCTCGTCCAATAGGTAAGAAGCTTTGATTAATTTATTTGTTTTGAACGTTGAATTAGAATTCTATTAGAAAGCGATTTTTAGATGTAAGTTACAACAGCATATATTACTTTTATTCGGAAAATCACGATCTGTAATTATAACCCATACACGAACACAACTATTTAAGAAAAATATATTTAGAATATCAAAACACTAGCTATGAAATTTTAGCTTAAATTTTAAAAGAATACACTCAGTACTAATGCAAATTGGTATACCAAATACAAACATATTATTTCACTTATTTATTTATAATTTGTTATCATGAAAACATAGAATACATATAATAAGGGAAGAAATTCTTACCATCATAAATTTTTCCAATCTATAGCGATCGATGGTACCCCATTCGCGAGCCATAGTTAGAAAAAATGTATCTATGTAAAGAAATGAGCATTCCAAGTTTTTGAAAACATGAATGTATCTGCTAATAATATCAGCTCGCTCCTCCTGAAATAATGGCTTGTCACAATTCCAAAAGTAATAAAAAAGTCCTTTCCACAGTTTTAACATGCCATCACTTGAAAATGCATCTTCAGATACTGATTTCAGCGCAAACCATTTTCCTAGTTTTTTTAAAGCCTTTTCTCGTATTTTTGGTTGATTTGAAGCAAGCTGATCATACCTCTGTTTCAGATAAAAAAACCTGATGAGGCCGGCATATGAACTCCCGCCCATTCCATATTAAGACATAGAATCGGCGAAATAGAAAAGATCTTTAAGTAAACTATCACACAGTTGATTGCTTGTTAAATAAAATCTAATTTATTTATAAATTTATAGTTCAACGTTACTTATAAACACTACTCATTTTTAATATTCTATTCTTCCATACAAACGACAATGATAACTATACGTGCTCGCGTATACATTTGATTCGAAAATATCGCATCAGTTGTTCTATATCCTCTGGTCATACAGTATGTCATATTCACAAATCAGTGACTTAATAATCACAAATTCTTTAAAATCAGCGTATATTTAGAATTTCTGACAGAGTGTTAAGTGTTGCCATACATTTCTTTTCCAGTCTTTTCTCATTTTATGATATCAGTGTTCAGTTTTCTTAATAAGACAACCAACTTTTTTATTTATCATTTTAGCTTTATTCATTTAGCATCACTTTTGCCTACTTACATCACATAAAATTCAACATCAAAGTTACAAAATTTTTAAATTCAGCATATCTTTAGAATTTTCATTAGAGCGTTAATTGTTGCCATACATTTTTTCTATTCACTGTATTTATATTTTCTATATTATTTCTTGAAAAATAATTCACAGCGATAACATTTGGTGGCAGCATCCTTTTATTTGAAAGGTGATTCGACACGGTGAAGCGAACACAAAATTGAGGATTGTGGCTAATACAATTAATTGCTTCGCAACGAGATGGTTGCATTTAACATAATTCCAAGAACACATATAATACTTATAAATGTAATATGTTACCATAACAACAACAAAAATGTAAAAAAGGAGCCAAGTTCGGGAGAAAAGACGCTCGGTGTCGTTTTTTCCGAAATTAGTCCCTTTTTCACATTTATGTTGTTTTTATGATTTTATTAATTTTTTTAAAAGCAAAATTAAAGGCTATGTCCTTATTTAGACATTTAAGAAGTAAGTTTACGCTGCATTAGTTTCTTTTTATAAAAATGAAGTAAACCTTTTATAAACTTTTTATTAATTAAAACAATATAAATGTTCAAATCTTATTTTAAAGTATAGTTTCACATTTCCATTTTTATTTTCTATTGTTTTATTTGCATCTGGCATCATAGGTAGTTGATCGCTGTAGTTAAGCCCTGGTCCGAACCCACTAACAGAATAAAAAAAAAAGGTTCTGCACTCTACCTCTGCGTTATCATTTCATCTATTACAATTTATAATTCCTCACTTTCAGCAAAGTTGATCTGAGCTTCTGAGTGGTGCCGAAACCGGCGATCGGTGCAACGTCATTTATTGGTGACGTTGTCAGTTGTTCGTTGTGAGTATTATTTGGTTTAACTAGAGACGTAGCTATGGTTTCAGCGCCGGGGACAACTGAAGATTTCGCGCCCCTTCCTGTTTGCTAAGAATGGAAAACATTTAGTTTTAAAATTTCGTCACAGTAATTTGGCGCTCCCTGGAGGCTGCGCCCGGAGAAAAATGTCCTCCCTTGCCCCCCTCTAGCTACGCCACTCAGTTTAACCTCGATAATAATGCAGTTTTTTTTTAAGTTTTAGATTTTTTCCTTTGTATATGCCTAATGATCAACCTTGATATCAAATTTCAAGTGTATAAGTCATTTAGAAGTAGTCTAGGTTTTTGATCACTCATTGAGTGATAAAAATAACATTTTTCAAACCTCAATAATTCCATAACTATGAGAAGCAGATTAATAAAAGTTGCGATTCTAGGTGTTCAAGGGACATACAAAAGACATACAAAACTATGAGACATACAAAATTGGAAGTTTGTAGGTCTAATAGTAATGTAAAGTCGAAAGTACCTCGAAATTGTCCATGTAAAGATGCCCATGGCCGGCGTCTCACCGTTTGCTTTTTCGTCTGCTCTGAACTAGGCTGACATACTGCCGTGTGTCTAAATTCTCAAGCGTATACTTATTTTAAATATCAAATTTGAGAAATTTTCTGTTATCTCATAAAATTCTTTTCATATCTTATAATATATTTTATGAGCTGTTCAGAGCTTCAAGTAGAATATCACTTACTATTTATAAATTTTATCCCAAATCTGTTATGCCCATTGATATAATAGTCTGATATAATAAATTGGAAAGTTTTGGATTATATTTTGATACAGTTTTTCATTAAATTCTCCTATCAGCTTCAAGAAAAATACCACTTCTGCGTGTCCATTAATGACTGTCATAAACTTCATGTGAAGTACCGTTTTCGGTTGTCCAGTTTATACCCAAAATCTGATCAAATATTTATATGAATATAGAAAGCTTAAATACGGAAAACAGAAATTTTTGGTGTTATGCAAGAGTTATCGCGAACGAAAGAATCGTCACACACTTACACATAGATATTATTACAAAATGTCAACTGCGGTAAGATAGCTTTCCCCGCAAAGCAGGTTTAGAGTTGCCATATTTGGCGTGAAATCGTCCATTTGGCGATAAAATTGGTGATATGCCATAGACTGATGGAGAACCTTCTGAAACGAATTTTTACTGGTTTGGCCCAGAATATTCTCGAACGCAAGCCAAAAGCTATATAAACCCTGCTGGTACGCAGAGACAGTTAATAGTCAGTGAGTGAGAGTATAGCGAGTCAGTCAGCCTGAAGGCTGTGATTGTTGATTGTTTCAACGTGCTTGTAGTAGCTTTTCAATGACTGTAAACGTGATTTTGGAGCGGTCTGAATAATACTGGCTAAATAAATTGTATTTTGATTCTTCGTCAAGTGTTGTCGTCAGTCATTCCAAATTCACGAACCTGTAAGAAAGAATTGCAACAGCTGGTCTCAGAAGTGGTATTTGCGAGTGAATGCCAGTGACTCGCCTGCAGGAGAAAGCCATGACGCAGGAAACGAAAACTTTGGTGGACTTGTTAATCGAGATTAAAGTCGAGATAAAAGCCGGGCGAGATGAGATGAAAACCGGCCAAGAAAAGCTGCTAGAGCAACTCCAGGGGATGGAAGTGAAGCAAAAGGAAATTAGAAGCGGCATTGTGGAGTTTAGAGAGAAAACTGGAATCACAACAGAGCATTTGAAAATGACAGTAGTGGCACCTGAAGTATCAAAGGAGGAAGGAACGAAGGGAGTAGCTAATGAACTTCCTGAGAAAGATAAAGAAATGAAGATTGAATGAAAGACGGGAAAGCAGCTACTGATTTCTCAACCATCTGAAGTTGAAATGGAAGAAAGTAATAATATTGTTTGTAAAGATCAAGAAATAAAGCATCTGAAAAAGGTGAACAAATAATTCGTGGAAATAAAGTTCCTCATACTCAAATGCCTAGACTGTTATGTTGGTAGAAACTGATAGTGAAGTCTCAGTTAGCAAGTATTGAACCATCTGAGAACTCATGTGATGCAGAGATGAGAGAATCTGATGTCTAGCTTAAGAAGAGTGTTCCAGTATGGCAAGAAAATACACCGACTTCACAAACTAAGTGTGTGTCTCATAATACAAGTTCTACAGACACAAACTTGATTCTTAACCAGGATACCTCTGCTTGCAACGGATTGGATTCTGTTCATAACTCTAATGCAAAAATCGGAACTGGCGTTAAGGAAGTAGAGCGCAATAAGCATGTACTTACTGCTAAAAATACCGAGGTGAACTGTACACATGATGTGAATAAACTACAGGGTGGTGAGCAAACTGGTTCAGATCTTCCTGTGAATGAAAAATCTGACAGGACTGAATCTTCAGACTGTGATATGCAAAACACAAATACATCTGAGAATTCCCATGAAAGAGTATTTGACCCGGGTATAACTTAATGAACCTCAGACGGAAAATCATTCTGAACTTTATATAATGTTACGGATTTCGTATTTATTTAGCTCTTTATTTAAAACTGTAATCAAAATTGCTTTATTTTCCCATGCAAAGCAGACGATTTTTGAAGAGAAAGCTACGTTGGAAAAGTAAAAATGAAAGAGCGCGGGCATTTAATATTAAATAAATAAATATCTCGTAATTACTGTTGCCATCCACAAATCTTGAGAAAAATCGAGGTTTTACCAGATTATTCTCGTAAATAATTAAAAAGCTTATAAAAGCCGAATTTAAACACCTCATCTCAGTTGTAGTTCTAGTTGTAGCTGTTTAAAGCGAATTGATGTTTGTTTACTTAATGCTGTGATTGATTGTAACGAATTCGCTGTGAGATTGTATTAACTTCATCTGTTTTGAAGTGAATTCTGTTCAACGTTTGAGATATTGTGATATTGTACGAATATCTCTGAGGAAAAATTTCAGTGTTTTGTTTTATTTCTTGTGAAATGAATAAATTTTGTTAACTTTTTAACGACTGGTGCATTCAATCCATTACGAACCCGTACGCACGCAACAATAATTTAAAATTGCTATGTGGTTAATTTGTGTACATAACTTGTACATAGTGTAAATATTTGCTTCTTTAGTTATTCTATTTGTTTTACTACGTTTTGTTTGTATCGAATTTGGCTTCTGACCAAGGATTGTGCTGCCCAATACGTTCAGTCCTTGGGAGGGGGCAGAGTTACGAAATGTCCAGCTGCGGAAAGATAGCTTCCCCGCAAAGCAGGTTTACGGTTGCCAGAAGATGGCAAGGAGGTCAGGGTTGCCATATTTGGCGAGAAATCGCCCATTTGGAGACAAAATTGGTGATATGCCATAGACGAAGGAAGAACGTTATGGAATTCTTACCGGCTTGTCCCAGAGTGTTCTCGAACGCAAGCCAAGAGCTATATAAACCCTGCCTATACGCGGAGAGTCAGTTAATAATCAGTGAATGAGAGTCTAGCGAGTCAGTCAGACAGTATCTCGCAGTCTATCGTGTTGATCGCGAGTTAGTGCCTCGTCGAGTTTTATCCTGAGTGTGTTTAGTTCCGAGAACGACCGAACGGAGTCTAGAGCTGTACTCTAGTGCTTATCGTCGAGTGCACAGTTACAGCGTGAAGACTCTCGAGAATACGTAGAGTTCCGAGAACAACTGAACTGAGTCGGGAGCGGTACACTGGTGCTTTGCCGTGAAGCTGTATCCGCCATTGTCGCCTGATAACATGAAAGCTGTAGTTGCTGATTGTTTCAGCGTGCTTGTAGTAGTTTGCTTGAGTAATATTGGCTAAATAAATTGTATTTTGTTTCTTCGTCAAGCGTTTTCGTCAGTCGCTCCAAATCCACGAACCCGTAAAAAAGAAATGCCACAATATAATTGCAAAATCCGTAAAAACGTGTTTTAACTACCCTAACTTATGCTTACTCATTGAAAACTCACTACCGAAAATATTGCCTCCCTTACCTACGCATACAGATTGGCGGGAGGTAATAAAGAACGAAACTAACTTTAATACATGAGGACCTAAAACCAAACAAATGTTTTTTATTTTTATTGCAATAAAAATCTATAAGCAAAGTACTATTTTTCATTTGCAAAAAATAATAAGCACAATTTTTTATTCAACTGATATTAAATTACCACATTACATTTTATTAACATAGTTTCTCAACCTTTTTATCGTACCCCTGAATAAGTCGTTATATATCCCTCAGGGGTACACGTACCACAAGTCGGAAACCATTGCCATAGAGGAATAAAATATTAAAATCAATGATATAGTATATATCTTCCGAAAATATCTTAAGATATTACCTTTTATAGGGTATAAATAAACGAAAATGTTAAAAATGTAAAAATACTCCATTAAAAAGTTCTGTTGTACAAGTACTTATTTTCTCGTTGGTAAACTGGCTTTTTCGTGCATATGTTTCTTTTATAAATACGCTAGATTTTTTCCCCTACAAATTTCCGAATTCAACTTGCACAGCATAAGCTGTATCTCTAATTCGATACAAAAAGAAAACCATCACACCGTAAGACAACCTGACAAAAACGCAATTACCAGTGTTTATATGACAGTTCCAACTGGGAACTTGAGTTTTTTATTTCTTTCCTTCTCCTATTTTGCTGATTCTGCAACATATTCTCTATCTTTTAGTGAAAAAGAAGAAACCCTTGAGGAGAAATTTTATTGTTGTTATGTGGAATTATTTTTATCCCGTTTGTTTCTGAGTTAAATCGATTGTTGACGAAAGTTTCTTATATCATTATTTGGAGAGAAAATAACGAAAGTTGACAATTCTGGACAAAAATTCTGCAATGAGATTTCAGACAAGTTTTCAGTATATGTCTTCTGTCTTGACAGTTTAATACTTTACGAATTTATTGCATTCTTGACTAAAAAAGGAATTGTAATTTAAAAATCTCATATATATGTGACATCTAATCCAACAAATAAAGTAATGAACTAACAAATGAAGATCCAACTAAACGAATCAGATTATAAATTTGTGTAATACTCATGAATGCTTTTCAGAATTCTTTTCTCGTCGAAAGCATGAAATGTATTTCAAATTTTATATACATTTGACATTTTATCCAGCACATCTGCTCAAGTAAATTACAGAATGGTAGACAGCATGTTACATAGCTAACGCAAGGCAGCATATTTATTTAACGTTTCCAAATTTTTCTTGCCTCGCCTCGCAAAGTTAGAAGCTGATGTCAACATACGAGTCATTTTTTTAAAAGTTCATTAAGTACTACATAAGACTATGGTTTCTCTCAGAAATCACCATGATATACAGATATTAATTACAATTACTAGTTAAAAGTGTTTTTAATATAATCTTATAATAATATATTTTGGTTAAACTTTAAAACAGAGCAGTGAACTTATTATGATTCGCCTATGTAATTATAAAAAGATTAATGAAAGCACGTATACGATATCATCAAACGAGAATTCGAAAATAATTTATATAAGTAAGCGAAACTGCTAATGCAAAAATTATCATGATTGATCTGTAAGAAGCACAATCCTGACAGTAATATTGAAGACTTACAAACTGTGCAGAGTTATACTCACTCAGTCGTACGTATATATCCAGAATATTGTACCGATTAGTAAGTGAGCAGATAAAAGATAAGAATACTGGGAATGTTCCTATGGCAAGTAGCTCCGGTCTGCTTAGCTATAAAATTAAGGAGCTAACTTAAACAATAAAAGTTACAAGCCATCGTTCGCACAGTGTTATTTGGGGTCCTCTGCTGATGCGATAATAAGACACAAGATGCCGCAGGTATCATTCTACATAACTCTTATACTTCCGCATCATCCCCTATAAAGTCTTTTAGGATATAAAAAACGAGGCATTATATTTAAAAATATTATTTAATTAAAAGTAGTAGCTGTTGAAGCAGAATTTACAAAATCACAGGTATTAACAATAAAGATGGAAAAGGTGCTATTCCAGAGCTATTAAAAGAATGAATCAGATAAAAATAATACAGCTTTCTCCTGGCTTCATTAACGGAAAATACCTATGTAAAATTCGAGTTCCTAAAATCACTGAAATATAACATCGCAAACGCGATCATTAATTCGAGCATTAATTGAAATAAAATTTAGTAATAGCAAAGCATGTTCATTTATCGCTCAATGACATATTGAAAATCTGGTCTTCATTAAACTTACAAGAATGCATAAGAACAGACTGTTGTTAACATAACTGCGAAATGACTTCTTCGAAAATTCGAAGTAAACTCAAATTACCAAGCACGGAACCATGCAGAACTACATTGTTACACAGTAAAAAGCCCCACCAGGTAACCGAGTAGTTAAAACCGCTAAATACTAGTAGTTCGACTACTATTCAACTCCAGGCGAACGGGATGGCTGCATGCCTGGTTTCCGTATTTTCCTCGTAGCATGAACACCAATCAATTTTCCTTAGAAAGTTTTCAACGAATTCTCCCTTCTCCTTAGGCAGATAGCCTTCGTGAGCTTTGCCATATTCAAATAACCTAGCCTACATAATACCATAGACCTACGGCATCTTTTTAAGTTCCCACTTAATCTTGGATATCATTCAGCTATAGTAAAAGTGGATCAAACCCTGCAGTCAAAATACCTCAAAGAGATAATTAATAGTTCCCGAACATCTCAAGAGATTTCTTACTCTATTTTAAACAGTCTAGAGGGCTGCTCACTCTTTTTAACACTGCAGTTAACATTTTAGAATTGGCAATTTCATTTCGGGTGTTATCGTCAACCGAAACAAGCTGAGTGCAAGCCTAAGGATCTTCGAATTAACTTCCACATGTTAATTGAAAGTGGCTAAATAAAACATTGGTAGTTATGAAACATGGACTATCTTTTTTTTTTCAGAGAAATAACTTATGTTTTTCGTAAAATTCCATTGTTCTTCATCTAACTTAGGCAGAAGCATTCACCGTTTATTCGATAATCTTGGGCACTGTTTTGCTACTAGTGTGCCAGTGTGTTGTGACCTACTAGCATGGCGTGAAGCTCGAAGATATATATCAAAAAATATTTCAGTTTAAATGTATATTTCAAAGTTTTGCTTACATGTTTAGTATGACACGTTTGCAAATCAATATTTTCTGCCATGAAAATAGCCAAATCTGAACAAGAAACTGAGTGGTTCATCTTTAAAATGATCTGCATTCTGATCTATCACTTATTTGACTATGCCTTAAGAAAATGCAGACTTCAAACTAAAAACTGAAATAAATATTCATAATAGTAATAATAATAATAATTTAAAATCCATATCACATTTTGACAAAAGCTAGGGTGTTCAATTAAGAAAACATTAGAAACTATTGCGAATCGCTGAGTTAAGCTCATGAAAACCTTCCAGCCAACCCGTTCGCCTCGAATCGAGCCCAAGTCAAAATATCAGTGTTTGCCGATTTTACGCTTGCTCTATGTAGACTTTCAATTTGCAAAAGATATTTCTATCACTGAAAGTATACATAATGTATTGCCATCACTTTCAAATGTGTGTCAAAATTAAACAATGTACTTTTCCGGAATTTGACAGAAAAACTATAAAACTGGTTCTAGAATAGTAATTCGCAATCTTTTTAAAGCTTCCGCCCCCTAAGGAGGGACAAATTTTTCAACGCCCCCTATGTGAAAATCTTGTAATACAGAGTGTGGGAAAGGGAGCTTCGTAAATTCTAAAAGGCAAAAATTTTAATTTTTTTCAGTAGACTTACACACCAAATTTGTTTAACTCGATAGTTTTGTGCTGGAAAGTAATTATATTATGTTGGGTAAAACTGAAGTGACTAGTACAAAAAAATTCATAAACGTTTTTTCATGGCTAAAAAATTCTTTATTCTTCATTAAGTAATTAAAAAACTACAAAAAATACACTAAACGAGTAATATCAATAAACAAATTAAGTATGAACAGTCAGATATTTGTGCTTGATGTTTCAGAGCCAGTTTCTGAACATTCGGTTCAACACTTTTAGAGAGATGAAGGCGCAAGTCCTCTTTTTCCACGATTTGAAATCGACTTCACTTTTTTGTAATAAGATCAATCACAGCACTGATTCCTTGCTCGACAAGGTAGGAGGAAGGGAAGGCAATTAAAAATTTTTTGACTATAGTTAACAATCTTGGGTAGAGGCAAACTGATGCTACTTTGAAGTCAAAATTCTGTGAGACGATTACCATTCTGGAAGCTTGGTTTTCAAAATTTCATTAGTTG
>KK119162.1:63052-85998 GCA_000611955.2 Stegodyphus mimosarum
TGTTCATGATCCATTGAGGGACTTCCAGGGACAAAATATCCTCAAAACACTCAGAAAAGTCCTTGTGCAAAGACTCAAAGTGTTGCCAGTAAACTTGTGTTTCATCTAACGGGATTTCACTGCTCTTATGCAGATCTGACAAGATCGGAAACTGACCGAATTCGTTGCGACCAAAATTCTGCTTCCACGAAATGAGTTTTTGTAAGAAAGGCAGAAATAACAGATTTTGTTCCGATCAAATTGAGCTCTTCGCCTTGAAGCTGCAAATTAATTCCATTGAATTGTGCAAATAAATCTGTCATGTAAGTAAGATCACTTTTAAATTGTAGAAGTCTATCTTTCAGAGCTACATCTTTCTCTTTGAGGAACTCAAGTACGGAGTCAAAACGATTTCAGAACCTAGTGAGGCAGGAGCCTTTGGACAACCAACGAACCTCGATGTGTAAAAGCAACAGATTGAATTCTTCATCGTTGTCCTTCACAGCTGACCGAATAATCTATCGTTGAGAGCATAGCTGGGAATTTTGTTCATAGCAGAGTTGACATATTGTAACGACTGATGCAAACAATCCCTGAGGTTTCTTGCAACTAAATGCTGCCTATGAATCACGCAGTGAACAGCTGAAATACTTGGTACCCTTTCTTCAAACAGCGATGAACTCACGATGACGACCCACTATTGCAGGAACTCCATCGGTGGCAACAGACATAAGGTTCGCAAGAAGAATATTTTTTTCTTTAAAATAATATTTAACAGTATTAAAAATAGATTCACTTTTAGTATCTGCAATCAAGCTTTTTTCAAAAAGCATGTGTTGAATAATTTTTCCTTCCTTCACAAACCGGACGTACGCTCACAGTAAAGCCTCATTATAACTTGGCAAGGTTGCTTCATCGACCTGAAGAGAAAATTCGATGAGTTTCAAAAGTTTGCATAAAGCTTCAGCATCTTCAGCCATCTCATCAGTTCGTCTTCGCACTGTATCATTACTTAATAGGACATTTTTTTATAATATTGAATGCGGCTATATGATGTAAAACCATTACTAAAACTTGCAATTACTATAACTACTTGCAACCGTTACTATAACTTGTTCATACCGATGGTATGAACTTTCTCCGATTTAGCAATTACTTTTGATACATTAGAAGAGGCTATCAAACCATCGTCGCATTGTTTTGATGAGGTACTAGTTAACCCGAGACAGACGGTGCTTTCAGAAACTTGTCCCTGATGTTCGAGAAAAACGACAAATCTTTATTTTGTTTGTCATAATGAATGTTTTGCAGATGCTCCTGCAAACAAGACGGTTTCATTGACTCATTAGACAACACTTTGTTGCAAAATAAACACATGGGCAGTTGCAAGTTCGACGGAGAAGAAACGAATCCAAACTTCAAATACGTGGAACTGTATTGACGTCAATTCTTTTTATTAAACAACATCGTTGGCGACAGCAAAATATGATGAGTTAAAGATAGCTATTTCCCAAAATTAATAATTCACTGTCACGATAAAGAATTAATACGCGCAATCACCCAGGTGACTGACGAAATAAACAATGAAAGTAAATCGAAACTGAGAAAAGAAAACCAGAAATGAAGCGAACGAAAAAACACGGGCCAAATCCATCATTCATATTCAAAGGACGCTCAACGCGGGAGCTGCGATTAATGGCGGGCGGAAATAGCTGGCGCATGCGTTAGTTGGGAGTGCAGAAAAACCGTAATGTCGAGTTTTTCAGGGTCATCCTACCGAGAACATAAATTCGCCTCATCATTCAAGAATAGTCGTTTTATTGCTGGTACAAATGGTGTAAACTGGATAATCGATTTAATAAGTTCTTAGGGATAAGTTCGAATGCCAAAACGACCCCTACCGCCCAGAGCATGCCCAGCATCCCCTACCGCCCAAAACAAGATCACCGGCCCTCAGCATCCTCTTACTGCCCTCGAGGGACTGTACCGCACCCGCTGAGAACCAATGTTCTAGAACAAAAAATCTAGACTCCCGATTAACTGATCTCTACAAGACCGAACTTTAAGTTAGATAAAACAAAGGCAAAAAAGTAAGCTGGTTAATCTGAAAAAGCATAGAAAACAGCATTTATAGATTGAGATCAAATTTCAAACGTATATACTACATATCATATGAAATAGAGACATGGCAGTGTAAAATGTAATATTATAAAAAAAAAACTTTTCCATGTTTGGAAACGACTTACCAATACACATTATCGACTTCCATGTTTTGTTTCCTTGGAAGGCGGCTACGCGCCATGAGAATGGAAGTTCCCAAACCTTTTAATAATATTGGACGTAATCCAATGTAATAGCCTTCAGCAGATCTATTACAGTTTGCCTGAATGTTATTCTATTGCCACAATATTGCCTTTCAAGGGAAATTTTAGTTTGCCGAAAAGAAATAAATCAGCGGAAATAATCACATGCGGCTGTGGAGACACTTAAAGTGTCCTTTCTTACCAAACTTTGATGACGGATAATGCAGCAGGGAGGAAACCAGGAAGCATATGCATGATGAAACATTCATACATTTGCAGTTTGCGGTCAGACACGACGATTTCCCCCCCCCCTCCTACCTTTCAATCTCACTAATAAGATCCATTTTTTCCCTTCTTCTCCCTCTGCTTCTAGCATCGAAGATCTTCAGCAGTATGGTTCGTTTTCTACAATTTGCCAACCAATCGAAAATACCTTATACTACCGTAAAACGTGTCCTTTCGGTGGGGCGACTATTCATAAAACTGTCCATTTTCTGCTGCACTTGGTATTGTTTATGTAAATTTTGACCCCATTTGGGTTATTAAAGGCTTTCTGCTTTTGTTTATGCAACACGTCAATTAGTATATATACATAAAAATCACTGTGAACAGACACATATTAACTACCGTGAGTTCGAAACTGCATGTGGGGTAATCAAGATTTTCAACTGACTTCCAGAACTTAAAGACGCATTGCAAATTAACAATTTTCAAAGAGTAGTTAAATTTGTGGAGCTCAAATCATTGCAGTTTCAGATTTCAGCATCGCAATATATCGCATGTAATCACGATTTACTCTCCGAGCATGACCTGTTCTTTACAACTTATCATTCAATTATATCCTTGAAGTTAACTGTCCAGAACATACCGGTTTGGTTGCTTATGCTGATGATAAGGCTTTTCTTGTCAAGGGATCGCACAAGAAATGAACTGGAAAACTTCAGCATAGCAGTCTGTACAAAATTTTCTGACTTCTCCAAAAATCTTAAATTAGAAATCTCAAACAAAAAATTTGCGGCTCTCATTTTCCCTACTAGATGCCCCTGCATGAAATCACAATGAAAAAACATCAAGATAGCAGTGCGCGAAATGAAATACCTTGGTCTAATGTGGAATTCAAGTCTCGTTCCAACGTCTATTCGCAATTAATTTGTAAAATAACAGCAACAAACGCTGCTTTCGTACTGGCAGGTTTGATTTCCCTTCATATAAGAGCAGAACAGGGGTAATTCATACAAAATTATCTAACTCAAACATCATGCAACCTTCGATAACACTACTTACAGCACCTTACAATATTCTGCAGATGCCTCCAGGGTTAAAAGGTAAATCAGTGAAAATTAAGATTAAAAGGAACAGAAGGAACCAAGGAACAGGAAGCACGCATTATCATCTATACAGACAGCTCCACAACTGAAGAAGTGGGAAGTGCTCTTGTTACACTCGAAAGAGATAGCATTATACATACATGAAAAAGCCTTATAATGTTTTTTAAGCTGAAGCGCTCGCACTTGACAGCAGCTATACAGCAAGCAATTGTCAGAAGCTCTAGCAAAATAATGATCTATATTGACAACATTTCGACACTGCTCGCAATTTTGAATCATAATTACACCCCTTCCTTAATTATAGAAATGCAGTGATTCCTATTCAGCAATATTCGTGCATGCATACATCTTACTTGGGTAAAATCATATGCCGAGATGGAAGCGAAGGAAACACCAGATGATTGTAACTCAGAAATAGTATTCGTGTATTACGTGCAGTCCTTTCACCTCAAACCAGTACAGCAGCAGAACAGCCAGCAGTATAAACGTATTAGAACTTAATATTCCAACGTCATCATCACATCTTAACCGTGTAAGGCGGTTCGCAAATGGCAGTTGAATTGGGATCAAAATGACGTAAGAAAACGAACATATAGTTTCATACCGAAAGTTTCACCAATACATCAGATTATTATCTCACCAGCGTACTTTTATCGTTTTAACATCTCAGACACAGATGTCTGCGTCCGCGGAAACATAGACTACCCTGATCACTTAGCTTTTCACTGTCCACTCCCCCCCGGGGGTTGACTCAGGAGAATTCTTGGGAACTACTGGCTAGGCAGTAGTATTTAGACAATCTCAGCCACAGGAGTATCTAAGTTGACTTCTCAGGACTAGAGCCCTGGTCATTGTAAGGTTGGTTCGGGCTTGGCAGGGACCGTACTGGTACTGTCGCGTCCGTTCCTCTGTCTGTGGTGGAGTTATATGGTTAGATTACGTGGGTTGTCCTTGGGGGTATGGTTCCCCTTGATGAACACATGGGGAATAACTTTCTTCGTTTTGCTCTAGTATTAGTGGCAGAGAAAGCTGTCCACTGCATATATTTATTATGCCATTCCTCTGTTCATCGTTCTTTCACGTCCCTCTGAGTTGACCGCGGGTGCACCCCCATGGACCGCCCAAGGGATTGGGGCGCTATCACCATGTAAGGCAACAGCTAGGTCTGGGAGTAACTACTCCTGTCAGAGTTGTCCACTAACGGCGGCAAATCCTCTATGTCTTCCTATCAACAGCATTGCATGCATATAAGAGATTTATATCACCAACAGAATGACAATTAATAAAATCAGAAGAATGGTAAAATTCATGGCGTAAATGGGACAAAATATCTGTCAGCAGTACTAGGCAAATCTCGAAAACTCATTGAACTACACTTCTTTCCAGCAGACGCACAATCAATGTAACGAAACTTACGTGTGTAGTTTTAGTTTTATTTTACTTCTAGTTTAATGTACTTTCAATTTAGTTTATTTTCAGCTTTAGTTCAAATTTAATAATAATTTTAATTTAGATAACTTATATATTATGCTCAAAAACTGCAAGTTTAGTTAGAATAAACTTAACTTCTGTATGACCAAACTGTTGATTATACACCAGGGAAAAAAATCTGTAATATTCAAGTACTCTTGCCCTTGTCTGTTAATTTCATTTTGTTGCATAAACTACTGATAGGGCGAGCAGAGATAACTCCTGTCATCTCTAGTTGTCACAGCAGTCTCCGCTCTCCGTCACCGTCCGAACATGTGGAAATTAAGCACACGTTGAAGACTAGAATTCTGAAGGGTTTGAGTACATTCATTATTTGAAGAAGCGACCACTTACCATATAATTACAGAATAAAATGAATACACAAGAATTTTTTTTTAAATATCTATATTGTGAAGCAGGCTTGCACAAATGGTTGGTTAGGTGAGCTGACTGCGATACCAAAGGCAAAGAATATGTATTGCTTTTCCTTCTGCTTTCTAACAGCGTAATAGCAAACTGGTTTACATTATGTTTATGGAACCTTTCTTTCTTTGCATAGACGTTCTTTGCCAAAGGGACCGGGTTCAAATCCGAGAGGCATTGTTGTATTTGTCCGCCCCTCAGAGGAGGAAAAGGTGGTCCACCTATTAGGTGCTGTCATAATAAAGTAACCACCCCTTCCGGCCTTAGTAGTAGCCAACGTCTGTGGACGGTTTAAGCCCACCATTGGAGAAAATAAAAAGTATTGTGAAACAAATGAAAAATATTTTTAAAAATCATTTACATGAATCACATAAAAATATGTGTCATTCAAAAAGGGTAGGTAAGGTAAGGATTTCAAAAAAGAACATCCAATTGGGGAAAAACTGTTAATTTAGAAAAAAAAAAAAGAACTTTAAGAGTGCACGTTACTTAATATTTCAAATTAAAACTATGGAGCTAAAATTTACATTGGATTGAAAAAGTGTTTAAATAATAGTTACTTAACATATAATCACACAACATAGTGTCTTCTAAACAACGTTATTAATTTTTGCAAATTTATAGTCACTAAAAAAAATGAAAAAAGACTGAAAAAATCTGAAAGCTTTTAGATTTTACATTATGCCCAAAGGGGCCTTTTTTTTTAACGTTTTGTGTGTTACCTTTATTCATTAAATATCACGTTCTTCGCAATTAAACCATAAAATTCAGTTCAACAGCAATATCGCAAAATAATTTTAAAATGAGCACATCTTTAGAATTTCTGATACGCAGTCTCGCGCTCTGGAGATAAAAATGTTTTTTCCGTACAGTGTTGCCATTGCTCACTTTGAAATCGTTAAGTTTGTTAATCAAAAGTTCATTAAATTTTTACGAAATATGAAATAGATAATAAAACAAAATTGAAATTCCAAATTTGGGCTTCCAGATGCCCATATTCGGGTGAAAACATTCAATATTCAAAACTGGATGGCTCTAGGTACCGTTGTTTTATCACAAAACGAGAAGCATACATACATTTATAAAGATTCTTTATAATTTAATTTCATTAAATAAAATACAGGGCTCTAGTATTTGGTGGTAACAATTTGAAAAGTGAACCGACATTTATAGTGAACCAATGCAAAATGCCAAAATGAAATTAATAGTCCTTCTTGGTAAATTTTCCCTTTGGACTAAAAAATAAGATTTAAAGCAGAAAAAATCTGAAAGCTTTCAGATTTTATACTAAAAGGACTTTTTTTTTAATGTTTCGTGTGTTACCTTGATATATTAAATATCATGTTCTCCCTACTTAAAATTCAATTCAACAGCAGTATTGAAAAATAATTTAAAAAGAGCCTATCTTTACAATTTCCGATACACAGTCTTGCACGGTGGAGATATCCCCCCCCCACACGTACAGTGCGGCCATTGCTCACTTTGAAATCGTTGAGTTTCTTAATAAAAAACTCATATATGTTTTACAAAATATTAATAGATAATTAAATAAATTCGGGCTTCCAGATGCCCATATTTGGGTGGAGACATACACGTTATTCAAAATTTGATGCGTCTAGGTACCGTTGTTTAATCACAATGCGAGAAACATACATACATTTATGTATATTCTTCATTATTTAATTTCTTTAAATATAATACAGGGCGATAATATTCGGTGGCAACAAATTGAAAAGTGATTCAGACTTTTAGTTTTTGAAGTTAGAATTTTTAGTTTGAAAGTTTTTGAAGCAAAATGCCTAAACAAAATTAATAGCCCTTCTGGGCTAATAAAATACATTTCGCTGCAAAACTAGTATAAAATAGGTGATGTTTCTGTATCATAAACTAAAATACAACTACAGTACTATTACAAAGCAATGCAACAAAGTAATATATTAGCACTACAGTTCTCTCAGCAGGGTTCTCTCTCAACCGAAATTCTGAAAGTTTTAACATTGAACTTAGAATGCAATTCTTTCACTGACATGTATTTTTGCAAAGAGTATGTTGTGTAAAAATTAATCAATAAACTTCTAAATATATATTCATACATTCATTTTAAGTAATCCAATTTATATATGATGATGCACTGATGCTAGTCAAAGCAAGATAGAAAAATAATTGGTCTTAATTCATTCTCAAAAGATAAAACAGGCGAAAATATCAGTTAATGTAATGTCGGATTACTGAGTATCCTAAATTATGAACACCAAATTATCAAACCTTTACTGTAGATAAATTCATTCATTTCTGAGATCATGAGGTAATACAGTACATAAAATCTACATTATACTAACAAATGTTTTCAAAGCCTATCATTTGAAAAAGATTTAATTTTAGATACAATGTAAGGTAACATTAATAATGCTCAACCAGTTTTTTTTTATCATATTAGAAAACCTTTCACATGATGGCTGTGTCAAAGGGCTGCCTGAAAAATAAACTTGCAGATAATTCTTCAATAAATATCAGGTCATCAGAAAACTTCTGCCATTTTTTTATGATTAGTAAAAATGAAGCAGAACAAAAACATAACAAAATTTCATTAAATCACATAAGCACAATTTTGTTCCATGGCTTTTAACCATTTCTCTACCAAATGGGGAATTCCTTTTTTAAAATAAGTAATTAAGTTTATTGAGAAGTTATTGAGAGGCTGTTTGACAGTCTCCAAAAAGTGAACACAGGACCTGAAAAGATGAAAATTCGAAAGGCAAGGTATAATGAATGTGGTGGGGGGAGGTGACACATATCGTACCAGCCTTATTCAATAAGTCTTTGTCTGACATTCATTTGAATCTGAGACCAAGCATTATCCGAATGGTATACAACACCTCCCATTTATGGTAGTGCTTGGCAGTTTGCTTCAATTTTGCTTTAAAACTGTTATTTGTATTTTTCTGAATTTATTGGCTGATTTGATGCCATCGACTCATAACATTCATAGGAACTGCATTTCTATCTACTCCCACTATAAAAAAGGTATGTTTTGCAGCCTCCCTCTTGATGTTACTTAAGAAGGTTCTTTTGGTTTACCTCACCTTTTTCTTGTATCATTATTTACAGTATCCAGGCTTCACCTCTGGTAACGAGCTGTTTTTAAAAAAAAATCTTTTCAGCAAAGAATTATATGCCAAAACTTGACCAAACATACCCTGCTCTGTTAAAATATGGGATATTCATAAACTGTAGTGGCTTACATACCCAATGTCCTTCAAATGACCAAGTATAGTATTTTTTGGAATATTTAGACTGTCTAATAGCTCCTGAACTATATAACATGGATTTTCAGCAAAAGTTTCTTTTAATAGGCCTTTGTTTACGCAGGATGGTACTCCACAGCACATATCATCCCAAGGCTGAAATTTCTGCACTTTAACTTCTCAAAACCACCTTTGAAGTGTTCGAAACAGAACAAATCAGAAACAGCACATATTTTACGAGTAGTCTAACTAGCATTTCTTCTGTTTTTAAAATAGAAGATCATAATTGGACAAAAATTAAGCAGTTTCCCCATTCTTTACACTGCACTGAAGCAAAACATTATTCTTCAATATATGGTAGAATTATGCAGTGAGAGCAATAAAGACCACATTTCAACACCTTCCTTATCAGCAGTTAAAAAATAACAAGAAGAAAGCATGTTTCAATTTGAAAAAATGTAGATCTTTCTGATGATTCAATGTGTATGCCATACCCTCCTAGGTTTAGTTATGAGCTAAGTACTATAAAATATGATTTGCTTTATTTGACTATTACAAAGGACACAAAGACTCTCTGCCTAAGAGAAAGGATGCCTTTGTGAAAGACTTTCTAAGAAAAACTGGCTCGTAACCTACCATGAAAATGCCTATGCAGCCAGCTCATTTGCCTGAATCAAACCTAAGATGAACTAGAAGTGTTCAATGACTTACCGCTTGGCTTCCAGCAGGTCTATAAAATATACGAGTTTTGATGGTATTTACATACTGATATCTTAGGCCAAGTTTTACATGGCTTATCATAGCTGATCTTCTATCACACAACAACTCACCAACACTTTTATAGCTATATTTTTTCACTATCTTCTTTAAATCCTGCATATTCAGTCTTGCAATGTTTTTTTGACTATGCAAAAGTTAACCAGCATTTGCACACTTTTTAAACCTCGTGCATATCACTCGTTAAAATCTCCCATTATGCAGTATTATAAAAAATACATGTTTACACCTTTACCAACAAAGACAGCATTTTATAGAACTTCAGTGTTGATAAATAGAGACTATATGAATGCACAAAGGAATTTGATTTGAACAAAACTATATAACATACACAAAAATTTCCATTTTTGTTTACTTTTGCTGTATGGAGGTGAAATCAATTAAATTGTGCTAATTAATTGTTTTCTAATAAATAAGAACTATGGATAATAGAAAAACTGTAACAGACCAAAATAATAAGTAAAATAAATTTATATACTTGAAAAAAGAGGAAGAAAGAGTTAAAAAAAACGTTATTCTGCATGTGCTGTCAATACAGATGATTAGAAAGTAATACAGTCATCTAAGACAGCCAAGTTCACAAGAGGAAACCAAAAGGTATTAATTAATGTGAAAGTATCATTTTAATGCTGCTATTTTTTGCATACTATACATATTATTCAAGGTATTCAAATGTACTAAAATCCATAAAAATTTTTATATGTAATTCAAATGATTTGATATTTTTTCAAAAAAGGCTCATCAGAGAAAAATTTTAGCTCATAGCATAACATATATATTTATTTTTGAATGTTACATGCTTGTACTTATTTTACAAAAATAATTCCTACGAGCTGGATACTATCTATTACATGCATTTTTATTTAGTCTTCGAAATTATTATGCATGAATAAACATACTCAGTAAAACAACTGATATCAAAAACTGTAATTTATTCTTAAAAGTTATATACATATGATACAATTTTTTTTCTGATTTTTTATAAATCAGTACTGTGTTTGGTTTTCTGTTTTTTAAACTCCATCTTTTCATTTGAATATTCCTCTTCTTCTTCCATTAGACTTAATGCTGCTTTCTCGATATCACGCTTTCTCAATTTAGGGCCTGAACTTTGGTCTTCAAATATTTTATCTGCTGAACAGACACCATTCTTGAAATCTTCAAACCTAAAATTAAAAAGAATAGTTAAAATATCCCATACTCTCAATAATCAATAACTGAAATATACCAGATAAATTAACAGCATTATTATATGATCAACAACAATTTAAACCACTCAAGACTCAATGATGTCCAATATTTACTTTTTTTCGACTCCTTGACAATGCAAGGCTGAACTATTTGGTTTTAATGAAAGTTTCCCACCACCGCAAATACCACATGTGCAAACAGTTCATGTTGACATGCTTAATCATATTTTGTCAAACAATTTTTTGAATTTGAAAGAGACTTGCTAACACTGTGTTGTGAAATTTGTAAAAAAAATATCGTCATCATTAGGTACAAAGTGTCTGAAATGGAACTATCATGCTATAGAACCATCATTTACTTCCAGTTCTGTTGCAAAAAATGAACTACAGAATGTCACCAAATCATACATGCATCTTTAGGTACTAATGTTGTATCATACGACACTGTGAGGATTTCGTACTGAAAGTTCAAAAAAAAAGGACGGACATTTGAGAAGCAAAGCATTCTGGCAGGCCTACTAATGTTGATGAGGCCTGCCTGCGAGAACTTGTAGAAGCTCAGTATACAACCACTCGAGAGCTTGCTAAGTAGTTAGACATTTTGTGCCGTGTCCTTTTGAATTCTTTTCATGTTATTTCTTTTTTAGATAAAATTTAATTCTAATTAATAAGGATTATTAAATTAAAAAGGCCAATAAGACTCAACAAGAAACAGAGTATCTTGATCTTCAAATCATCAATTATAAAACAAACTTTTTGACAAAAGAAGAATCTTTCATTTTGCTACAATTAAACTTATTAACTGGAACTCCAGTATTCTAGGAAAGCATTAGGTAATAAAATACTGAACCAAATTAAGAGATTTTAAAAAATATGTACAAAAGCTGACGACGTAAAAGAGACTGTTTTACTTACACAAGTACTTAAAGGAAATGCAATACCTACAAATTTTATCATCTTAAAAAAGCTGAAGCTAAATATCTAATCTAATCTTTAAACTAACAGGTAATGATAAATTTAACTTAAACCTTCAGAATTAAAAAATACTTTTCTTGGCAACTTTGAAGATTTATATATTTTGTAATTAAGTGTTATAAAATATTTTCTGTAAACATTCTATCTACCCTCCTTTTCAGCTGTAATTTTCTTTTCTCCCTCTTAGGACTTACTTTCAGTCATAATTAATTCTAAAAATCAATTTATTCCGCAGTTTTTAACTATGCAATTCATATGATACCGTTTTCAATTACCTATACAAACTTTTTCTTAGCATTTCAATTTTTGTAGTTCTTACAATTCAGTTTTCAGTATTATTTTTTGTATTGTCACACTGGAAGAAATTCAGTGCCCTTAGTCTCAGTTTCAGCCAAGCTGTAGCAGTTATGAAATAACAGTACAATGGACTCTCCCCTACTTTACTCCTGGCAAACCTCAATGTCTCATGCCTGTTTCTAACATGGTGCCATTTTGAAATTTCTTTTCTTAAGGTAAAATGTAAGTTAAGTTTAAAATTAATTTTAGCCTTAATTTGTAAACTTTTTTACATTAATGATCAATTTCAGTTTTTATTTTATTTCAACTTTTAGTTCTGCATAACTGCTACGTTTATTTTTGAATTTAGTTGTAATTAATAATTTTTCCATGTATTGGGGAATTATTTCTGAATTGATCAGATGTATTTTGGATATTATAAAACTGAAAAGGGATTTCTTCAGGTATGCGATATAATGAAATGCACTTTTCTTGGATTACTGATAGTTGTATGGAGAGGTTCCAATTCTCCTTGATAAGTCATGACCTTTCTATGGAATCAGAATAATTATCTTATTCTTTTCTTTTACATTTTAATGGACAATTCTAGTGCATTTACTTACAAATTCCAATTAATTATTACCACAATAGTGCACAATTGCTTTCTAAATTTCAATTTGAATTTTCTAGGAGATAATTTCCGTTATATTCTCTATTACTTTATTAAATTAAAAGTTAGCAGTAATAGTGCAAAATTTTACTTTTTAGACCTTTTAAATAAATTTTAAAATTCACTTATTCTAAAGTTTTTGTTCTTGTTTTTCTTTACTACATATACAATGAAGTAGGCATAGCAAGGGCTATGCAAACTGTGTAGTGCTACGCATCATTTAGGCGCAAGCAAGGAAGCTATGGTAACTGCATATATAACGCATACTGTGGTTGTTCTGAATTAGTTATTGGAATTGCCAGTATGGGTAAACTGCCTGATTTCGACGTCTTCGATCGTGAACAAATCATAGGTGCGTGACTCATGGGCCATTCAGTTTCCAAAATCATCAGACAGCTAGGATTTTTCAAGGTCGACAATGTCAAGAGTATACCAAAAATACATGGATGGTGGACAAAAAATCAGCGATCGGGCAAGCCGCAAAGGACAATTACCCTTGACAGTGCATGGTGAGAGACGGCTCAGGCATATTGTACGTAGCCAGTGAAGCCAAACATTAGCTCAAATTACCACCCAGTTGAATGACAGTGCCAGTCCAGTCATACGGTCAGTAAATGGACTGTGCAATGCTCGCTTCACTGTATGGGTTTCGGGAGCCATCGACCTACAAGAGTATCATTACTAAATGCTCGCCATTGGGCTGCACGTCTTGCCTAGGCAAGATAGCACAGAGACTGGAGTGTAGAGGACTGGAGTAGCATGGAGTGATGAGTCTCGATTCCAACTACTTAAAGCCAATGGGAGGCTGAGAATATGGCATCAGGCTCATGAAGCCAGGTTGGAATTGCACAAGGGCATGGTGGCTCAATCATGGTCTGGAGTGTTTTTTCGAGGCACTGTTTGGGATCCTTGGTGCGTGTATCAACCTCCCTCAATGCAATTTGGTACATAAGAGTTGCTGGATGATCACCTCCATCCGTTTATGCTGTTCTGTTATCTGCACGGTAATGGAGTTTTCCAGCAAGACAACTGTACCATTCACATGTCCCGGTTGGATGAGCATTCCTCTGACTTTTCTGTCATAAATTAGCCACCTAGAAGCCCAGACTTAAATCCTATTGAGCATCTTTGAGATGTTTTGGAACAAGGCGTGAAAGGCCATCACACAATATTTGGCCAGACATTTGCATGGAACGTTTCCAAAAACTTGTTGAATCTATGCCTTGTTGTGTGACAGCTGCTATCAAGGTCAGAGGCCTGACTCACTACTAGGTAGGTATCTCTAATTCATTGGCACTTCAGTGTATATATGTGTGTGTGTTATGTAAAATATGAAACAACACTACTAACTTTAATTTGGCAATATTTCTTTTAATTCTTTATTTTGATTAGGCTACAACTCTTTCCTGTCTTAAAAACTACTAATATATGATTCTAAGGTACATTATCCTGAAACTAAACCGCATTATGACATCTTATTAATCCCGCAATGTGATCAGTTCTTGTCCAAACATTGCTTGAAATTTAATCAAAGAAATGATCTCTATAAATACACTCACGTTTGTGAAAATTGCAACACCATGAAGGACTTACGCGAGTGATCTGAAATTTTCAGGAAATGCAAAGTAGCGCATGATATGCAAATGATTAGAATTGCAAATCCGTAGCGCATGCGTATGCTGAGCAGCGCCCTCTGAACGGCTGATGGATCCGAATAAATAGACGGCTGTAGCGAGGCGTGTATGGTTATCGGTGGTTATCTGCTAGTGGTAAACGTTAACTCAATCTGTACTTATGCCTCGTCGACGAAAGAGAGCGAGATTTGAACAACTTACAGAGTTTGAACGAGGGAGAATCATCGGCCTTCGTGAAGCTGGATTGTCGTATCGTGCAGTAGCTTCTCGTGTGCAGCGTAACAGCAGCACAGTGATGCGCGTTTGGAAGCAGTCGGACAACTCGGAAATCCGGGAGTGGACCCCGAAATGTGACGTCAGCTCGTGATGATAGACACCTGGTCCGCATGGCGCGGACTGACCATACAGCTTCCTCTAGACAATTGGCAGCACTGTGGTCAATAGCTACAGGTGTTTCATTGTGTGCTTCATCAATTCGTAGACGTCTGCTGCAGTGTGGACTGCGCGCACGGACTCCTTTATACAAGATCCCCCTAACGCACGACCATCGCCGCCTGCGGCTACAATGGGCCAATCAGCATAGAGACTGGCGTGCTGATTGGCAGCATGTCGTGTTTTCTGACGAATCCCGCTTTAATTTGTGGTACCATGATGGCCGCATTCGTGTCAGACGCTATGCCGGTGAACGCCACCTTCCGGAGTGCATTATCGAACGCCACAGTGGACGAACACCCGGAGTTATGGTCTGGGGCGCCATAGCATATCATAGACGATCTCAATTGCTACGAATTGTGGGCAATCTGAACAGCAACCGGTATATCCGTGAAGTTCTACAGCCCGAAGCTGTTCCCTTCCTTCAAAGCTTGCCAGGCGCTGTATTTCAACAGGACAATGCCCGCCCTCATACTGCTCGGATTGTTAAATCCTTCTTTGCAGCGCAGCAGGTACAGCTTCTTCCTTGGCCTGCGTGTTCCCCGGATATGTCGCCAATTGAACATGTGTGGGATGTCATTGGTCGGCGTCTTGCTCGTGATCCTCGTCCTGTTGCGTCTGCAGACGAACTTTGGGTACGCGTACAAACGATATGGAATGCTCTTCCTCAGTCAGACATTCAAACTTTGTTTGACTCCATGCCACGTCGTGTAGCAGCACTTATTGTGGCGCGTGGTGGCCACACAAAATACTGATTCTGATCTCTTGTTCTTGTTTGTTTGCTTTGAACATTTAATCATT
Source organism: Stegodyphus mimosarum (assembly GCA_000611955.2). Lineage (NCBI taxonomy): Eukaryota > Metazoa > Arthropoda > Arachnida > Araneae > Eresidae > Stegodyphus > Stegodyphus mimosarum. The sequence goes on from KK119162.1 coordinate 78,556, forward strand.
TATTTGTACCACTACCACTCAACTGTGTATTAAATTGCATTCAATTATGACGATTCCTTCTTGGTGTTGCAATTTTCACAAACGTGAGTGTTTAAAACACCATACACACATCAGAAAAATTATTAAGACTTAACAAATAACTTGTAATAATTACATTCTCATCATAAGAAGTGGATATACCTGCAAGTACACTGCTCAACATTGAAAATGCAACATCAAGAAGAAGCGGTCAGAAATTTATGCAAATTTTAGAGTAGACGCACGTCACTGAGATATGCGAATGATATGAAATGTGCAGCTCTCCGACACACGTGAAGTAAGATATAAGGGAAAAAACGTGCAGAATGGGCAATATTGGTGATGTTATTTCTGCCAGACGAATTATCGAAGAAAGTTGGTTTTTGTCCCAGAGGATACGTGTAATAGGAGAGAATGCCAGGCCACCGTCAACGAAGGCACTTCCAGCAGATCGAAGATTTTACGAGGGGGTATGGTAATCAACAACATTTTGGCATTCCCCGTTCCGCCTACTGATTAAGGCACTACAGGTCCTACCCCCCGCAGAACCGAGGCCGAGGTTCAACCTCTTTCCCGGCCCCTTGAGAGGCAGGCGCAACGCACCCAATTTGGGGCGTCACTGGCCGTCAATTTGCTACCCACCAGTCGCACGGGCGAGCCCGTCGCAGGGGGTCATTACCCAGCATACCCAGGGCGTTACCCCCGGGCTATTAGGGCCACCCTGCTCTAAGACATGCCAGAACCCCGGGCCGGCCAATAAGTGACCTTTCCGGAGTCCCCAGAACCACTCGGTTCGTAATTTGTATACCCCCGTTTCCGAGACTGCCTAGGTACAGATCCTAGCCAGTAGCTTCGCAGAGTTCTCTACGTTGACCCCCGGGGGGACGAGGGGGTATGGTGATCGGACTGAGAAGGGCGGATTGGTCTTTACGTCAAATCGCAGCTGATACCCACATGGATGCGAGCACAGTGCATCGGCTATGGCAAACATGGTTGGAACAAGGAAATGTGGGAAGAAGGAGGGGTGCATGTGCAACCAGAGAGACATCAGCACACGTGGATCGACAGATCCGCCGACAAGCTGTGGCGGTTTCACAAGTCACTTGCACCATGATTCTGCAGCATGTGCAAGATACCCTGGATGTTCCTGTGTTGACGAGAACCATTTCCCGTCGATTGGTTGAACGTGGCCTGCACTCACGGCGTCTATTAAGAAGACTGCCATTGACCCCACAGCATAGACGGCAACATTTAGAATGGTGCCTGATTGGAGCGATGTGGATGACAGAATGGCGAAACGTCGTGTTCTCAGATGAGTCACGCTTCTGTTTATCCAGTGATAGTCGCCGCGTACAGTGGAGACAGATCTAATCCGGCAGTAACTGTGGAATGTTCCACCACATGAAAACGTGGCATAATGGTTTGGGGCACTATTGCCTACAATTCTATGTTACCTCTAGTTCGTATTCGGGGCACTATGACGGCCCAGCGATACTTGGATAACATACTGCGGTCGGAGGCAATCCCCTACCTTCAGCGACTGCCTAATGCAAATTTTCAGCACGATAACACACAGTGCTCGCATCTGCCAACATCCTCTGCAAGGTATACAGATGCTTCCCTGGCCACCCTACTCTCCTAACCTGTCACCAATCAAACATGTGTGGGATGTGATTGGATGCCGTTTGCAGACACTGCCCCTTGCCTCATTCAGAAGATGAACTGTAGCAAATAGTTGAAAGAGAATAGAGAGCCATCCCTCAGGACACCATCCGCACTCTTATTGACTCTATGCCTAGACGTGCTTCTTCGTGCACCGCTGTCTACGATGGTCCTACATCCTACTGAGCCGACACCGTTCTCGCTCTGTATTCTGACTATCACTTTGAAATAAAGATCACTTATTACTGCTTGCTGTCTCTCTCTTTTTTGCAAATTTCATCCATTTCTGACCACTCCTTCTTGGTGTTGTATTTTCAATGTCAAACAGTTTAAGTAAACACTAAAAGTTCAAGAAAACATGAACAAGTAAAGCTGATATACCTGTCAATCAAAATAAGCACAGATATTAATCATGAGGTATGTGATCCATAGTCTGTATAATAATTGTGTCGCTCAACAAATAAATTTTTTCTTTGCTGCTAGATAGGTTGCAAAAAAAATATTGAGTTATAAAAATGAGTAAGTACATTTCGCTGTTCAAAAAGATATAATGTGCAAGAAATTGCTGAATTTATTAGTGTCTCACACTCGATGTTTCATACAATAAAATGAAATTTGTTTTAAACATGGAAAAAGCACAGTCCACATCAAATCAGCATAAGAACTGAGGTCTAAATAATGCCTACCGATTTGTGCGACATAAATTGTTATATGACACTAAAAACCAGTTTCTTTACAAGGAAATTGCTTTTGAAATCTCGAAATGAATGCGTTCGTCAAATCAAATGATCTTAGTTGAAACTTTTTCTTCTTTTCTTTTGCTACCTCAGATTCAGACCGCTATGAAATATGACGTTCTCAATTAATTCTTCCACAGCAAACTAAAGACACAATGAACTGTAGCAAACTAGCTAACAGTTCACCATTTACAAACAATATTCTTAAAGAATTTGTTTATTTTTATCAGTTTTAAGTACTTCAACAATTTCATTTTTTAAAAGCATGATTAAAGGAATATGTGAAGAAATATCTTCAGATGTTTTTATTTACTGGACATCAGTATCATTATAATTCCTTTGACAGAATTTTGCTCCAAAAAAAAACATAACTGAAAATGGTTCAAAGATGCTAAACAACTGCTGAGTCTTTCTTTTTAAATATTGCTAAACGAAACTGTAAAAAAAAAGATATGCGAAACCATCATATTTTTATGGCACTCTTGAAATGGGTCTCCTTGTTCCAATTAATGCATTCTCTATTCAACAGGGGTATATTAGATTCTAGATGAACAAATATTCTCTTTGGTTCATCATTTTGCTGATAAAGGAACTATGACAAACAAGTTTTATAAAACAACTTTCCTTACATCAAGCTTAAACTATGGATAATTGATCTTATGATAATTCAAGAAGCTCTAACCAATAATATTCTTGGAACTGCATCCTATTAAATTCTTCTGGAATCATAGAACAGCAAATCATAAGGAGTCCAAGACACCCCAAGAACCTATCTGAATTCTAGGAATTGCTGATGGCAAAATATCGTTAAATCTATATGAATATAACTCACAAACTTGTGATCATGTTTAGTTGCTGTTATCAAGTGTGTAAAGGAAAGCCAATTAAATGTTACTTATCGCTTACTACATGAGTCAATTTTTTTTTCCAGTAAATATATTATCTTACTTTAATTTTGTGTGTATGTATGTGCATATACGTTAATATACACATACATATATATTAACAGAACGAAAATAATACATACTGTTTTACAATATTGTAAATGACTTTCATATTTTTCTTTCGTAGAGATGGTTTCTTGGCAAACTTCAACAACAGCTGTTGCACTGATTCAGCATCAAACTGTTAATTTTTTAAAGCAAAATTTAATACATTTTAGCAAATAGAAAAGAAACATAATACTTTCATGCATAAAATTTCCATATTAACAAATACAAATAAAAAAAGTGCATTCAATAAAAATTAGTCTACATAATTTCTTTAAAATGAAACAAAAATTTTACAGATATACATCACATTTCAATCGTCAACTGCGAAACTACAGAGAAAAAAAAGTTATTATAATGTTCTAATAGAAAAAGATAAAGTGACAACTACCACAAATCTCACCTTACTTTTTTCAGTGGCAAAGGAATAACATAAGCTGTGAAGAAAACATTGACTCTAGTGAAAGACAATAAACAGCCAAAACAATTAACCAAAAATTCAAATTAGTTTTAAAGATTGTGGAAACCCTGGATGAAATCTCAAATTAATGAAACAAGAAGAAAACTTAACCAGCCTGAATAGAACTCCTTCCTTTCTACCTCTTCCCAGAAATAAACTCATAGCAGAATGGTATTGTACAAAAACTAAACATTTGGATCTAAAGATCATGATTTCTAAATTCGAATTTCGACCTTTTGAAAACTGGATGATTAATGACTACAACTTAATTTTTGCCCTAACAGGCAGTTAAGTTATTTTTCTGCTAAAACTTTTAATACTTTATGACCGTCACTTTTTTATTTTTTAGGATTTAGTATGGAATCAACAAGTCTCATCTCAATATCACTAGATGGAGATACCTCTTCCCCTTTGATTTTTGCCAATTATCCACAATGCTCGCATGCTTATTTTTAAAAAATAACATCAATGGCCACAGAGCAAATATAATTTGCAGGTAAAAGCCCACAATGGCTGAATGCCTCAGCAACCCACCATGTCTCTAGAGTTTGAATTGTATAAATAATGCTCAAGTAAAATTCATGATGCAATAATACTTTTTTGGTGCAATTCACCAAAAATAAAGTACAAGAAAAAATGCTTATCCTTGAAGTAGAAGTTGATATAACTTTACATTTTTAAGACATTTTCTATGGTCATATTTAGTTCACATAAAACATGTAGTGGTGGTAGAATATTTAATTACATGGCGGGACCATAGTACTGACACATTATGACATTCTAGATTTAATTACTTTACTTATTATTAATTAATTTATTTACTTTTACTTATTTTTATTTTTACATTACTTACATAAAAATAAAATTTATCCATCATTCTCCTTCAACTTTAAAGATGCACTTCTTTTGTACAACTTCAAACATGGCTTCCCAAGTATTTACATCTTTATTTTAATAATGTGCATATATAAAAGCTATCTAATCCATCTGCCTCCTTCAGCTTAAAACATAAACATCCTACTTACGTACACTGTTAAACATGGCTTCTCAAGAGAGTGTAAGACCGACGTATTGCAAGACTTTAAACAAACTATACTGTGCAATCTGAAACAAAAGGCATGGCATGCTAAATAGGGGGGACTGTTTTGCTTTGTGACAATGACCATCTACACACAGCTAAACGAACTCAAGATCTCATCAGATTATTTCACTGGGAACAACTTGATCACCCGTATAGTCCCAATCTAGCATGCAGTGACTACTACCTGCATTTGAAGAAGCATTGGGTGTTCTTTGCCTCTGTAATGATGATGAGGTAAAAATGACCATGTTGCAGGGGTGTCACAGCAGCTGGAAGATCTCTATAAAGAGGGGATTCAAAAACTGGTTATGATACGCCAAATGCCTTAACATTGGTGGAAATTGCATAGGAAAACAGACTAAGATACAGGCCTTTCATACAAAAATTAAATTGGAAAAAATTATATTTTTCTTATTTAATTCTAAATCATACTTACTTTAAAAACATGCCTCGTAATTTCACTCATAGCTACTGCCATGTTAACCTACTAGTGGTAGTAAATTTTTTCCCTTGTACCATCATTTCCTTATGTCTAAAAATAAGCCATGTTTCGAAAACAATACTGTACATTCTCCCATGCTTAGCATTACTATGCAAAATTGTCAAGATGAGCTACATTACTTTAGAATGCACTAGACTGAAAATCCAATAGCACTTTTCAAACTTCCAATAAGATTTCACTGAATATCAATTATGTTTTGCTATACTTTACAATATGCACAATCAAAATATAAGGCTTTATGTTTAATTAACACAGTTACCTTATTAGTTGGCCATTAATTTCACTTTCATGAATTCCCATCAGAATTAAAATTAATATACAAAATAAGCACACACAGTTTCTTGTGTTCAAAGAAAGAACTTTGGGCAGCATAAACTCACTCTGGTTCATATTCCTGTTGACTGAATTTGATTTATCAGCTTAAGATTTCGCAAGCTCCTTTTGCTTTACAAATAATACTGAAGGTTGAGCCAAGGTTTATGTAGGGTATGCTGACTTTGCATTTCACATTCGGTTTTTAATTGAACATGTTTTTTGAAGTACCCAAACATAGCAAAGTTCGTTTCTTTAATACTTTTAAGTTTGTATAACCATTAGGTTGGCATTTTAATAAACAGTTTTTACTTTAAACCCTCACTTAGAATTGTGATACCTCTAAAAGTTACAGTGGAAAACAAGCTGCCTGACAGTCTGCCACACTCAGCAGATTAAAATATTGAAGAACTACATAAGAAGACAAAGTACAAACTTTGATAAAATGTCTTTAAACAAATCACTGATTATTGGAAGCAAAAGATAAGTTACAAAATTCTTTCCTGCAGAACTATATTTAGAATACTGAATGATGGCAAACTCAGGTTTATGAGAAAGCAAAAAAATCTGTTAAGGTCTGATGACAAAAACATAATCCCTCCCCACAAGATAACTGGCAAATGTTTGTGTTGCCGAGCAATTTTTTTTAAATTTATTTGTAACACTTCTACAGAAAACTTTACATTTATTTTTTGTTGTATTCCTCTGAAAACTGGTAGTTAAGTCGCTCACTACTGAAGAATTTATTTTTCACACACATATTTTTAACAGTGGAAGTAAAAATCACACTTCCATTTACTTTAGAAATTTTACACCTTTAAATGAAGCCTTTTATCTACACTTTACTAGCATTTATTTCTTTCTTAAAAAAATGTGAGAAACAGTTACCACCGACTGAGGATTCTAGAGAAACAACTCATACGTGCCTACATATTTCAAATTTTTTCTTTCTAGTATTATGCTGCTGTTGGAATTGTTTCAATTTTTCTTTCCGTTTAAAATTTTTTCGAAGACAGTAATTTTTCTTCAAAGTTTTAATAATTAGCTATGCGATACTAAAGTTTATAGAATCTCTTTAGAAAGTGAGGACAGAAAGTAAAATATATTCCATTTCTGTAGCTGCAGAACTAAAAATAAATAAATAACAGCAAGAGCATTCTATTTTGAATCAGTATTACTTCTCCTTGTATAAATATATAACGAGCTTTTTTGATGTAATCAACAACTGAAGTTTGATTTTTTTACATCCATTACGCATGCATACCTGCCAATCTCTAAAGATAAAAATTCAGAAGATTTCTCAAAAATTCAGAAGAACACGAAGAATTAATATCATGTTTTGATATTAAAAAAATAACAATTTATACAAATAGAAAAAAGAAATTGTACTTACATTAGTAAATTTCAATTAAGTAGTAACTAAAACATTTATTAGGAAACATAAAACAACAACTTAATGTTAGACAAAAAAAATTATTGCAATGAATTTAGAGTGCATTTTTTGGCTTTAGCCAAAAATTCTTTGGAAAATTTCCTGTCATAACAATTAGTTTCCTCATAACATTTAGCAATTAAAATGTTTTCTAGAGTTTTTGGTGAAATTGAAGAACAAAACATAGTTTTGTTCTTCTTCACAACACTGAAGACTCTCTCGCACTCAGCATTACTGTGTGGAATTACGA
>KK119162.1:86740-100102 GCA_000611955.2 Stegodyphus mimosarum
TGATTCTGTTGTTGGCTTTTCCCTTTTAAAGCATTTTGATTAGAAGCAAAGTTGGTTTTCGGAATCTTATATGGCCACAAATTTGATGGGATCTGTGGTTTCGTTTTGGTCTCTTCGTGGAAATATTTTAGCAATGCATCCCACTGTTCAATAAACCTTCCTAACGCTCTGCCTAAGGATAACCATCTCGTGCATACATGTTTCAGAATTTTTCTCCTTTCACCAGAACACAGTTCTTGGAAATTCTTTAGGTTTTCTTTCCTTTATACACTTTTTTCCAGATAGAAAAACACATCAATCAAAAGCTGGTCAATATTTAATGGTAAAGCAGCTGCAGCTTTTTCTGCTGCCAAATTAATTAAGTGGCATGGGCATCCAATAACAATTAATTCATTTTGTTCTTTTTTGAGAAAAGAGGCTACACCCTTTTTGTCACCCACCATGACATGAGCATTATCTGCACCAAATGAAATGAGCACTAAACGTATATAAATATATGTATAGATATATATTCTGTTACTCGGCTCAATGAGCTCAGTTTCTTTATTCTTATATGTTTGTTAGTTGTGCTTTTTTTGCTTTAAAAATGATTGAATTATGTTGTTCTTATCTTCCGGTTAAGGTTTTTATGCCTTTAGTTAACCTGCAAGCAATAATTATGGAATTATCAACAATTTAAAAGTTTTTTTAAGTGTGGCTAAGCCAAAACTTAGCAGAACAGTGGATTTGTTGCCAATCTAGAGCAATTAAGCTTTGCAACAACAAAAATAATGCCTTCTTTTATTATTGCAAATTAAATCATGCTTAATCCATTCTGGAATTTATTCGAGAAAATAAGTGTTTAAGAATTACTTCATAATTTTTAATATAGATATTCTGAGTTTTCATGTATTTTTGCCTTGTCGCAAAATGAGAACTGTTAACTGAATGAGAAAAAAATGAATTACTTGAAAGAGAAATACTGAATCGTCTGTGAAAAACTGTTTCTTTTTTGGGGGGGAGGGGGGTCCAAAGGGGCCTTTGTCTATGAAGGACTACTGTTTTCGTTTTGGCATTTTGCATTGATTAACTATAAATGTCCGATTCACTTTTCAAATTGTTGCCACCAAACACTATCGCCCAGTATTATATTTAAAGAAATTAAATAATGAAGAATCTGCATAAATGTATGTATGTTTCTCGCACTGTGATAAAACAATGGTACCTGGAGCCATCCAATTTTGAATAACATATGTTTCCAGCCGAATATGGGCATCTGGAAGACCAAATTTGGAATTTGTTTTATTATTTATTTCATATTTTGTAAAACTTTAACGAATTTTTGATTAACAAACTCAACAATTTAAAAACGAGTAATGACAACACTCTATTGGGGGGAACCTTTTATGTCCAGCGTGCAGAACTGTGTATTGGTAATTCTAAAGATATGCTCATTTTTAAATTATTTTGTGATATTGCTGTTGAACTCAATTTTATGGTCAAATGCGAAGAACATGATATTTAATAAATAAAGGTAACACAGAAAGCATTAAAAAATGCCCCTTTAGACATAATTTAAAATCTGAAACTTTTTTTGTGTGTGCGTGCGTGCGTGCGTGCATGCGTGTTTCTTTTATACATCGCTTTAGATTTATTGTAGTATTTGAATAGAACGTGTGGCAATGATTAGATAATTCTTCAGATGATATACATAATTTTTGTGCTTTCTGAGTTATGAAATGAATGAGATGTAATGCTGTTAAATGAACCTAGCACCAGATTGTTGCTATGGTAAACAAATACAGTGAATTTTAAAGAATGCATTTATTCTATTATGTTTTATGTGCTATCGATGAAGTAGATTTAATTCAATCCAATATGTTTAAATGAAATGCAAAATGCGTATAATTTAATATTCCGTACAAGGAAGTCATGTTGTGTACACATATGATTTTTTTTTTAATGCAAACAGTTACGTTTACCTGCCAAGTGCTGTGTTCAGGAAATCATGGCTACAGCTAAAGAATTTTAAGTTGATGAGGAATGCATTTGGCAGTGAAAGTCCGAACAAGAAGAATTAGCGAAAATGCCTAAGAATAAAAGATCATGTCAAACTGGTGTCATAGCCTGGCCTATTTTAGAAGACAATTTAAAGAAATGGACAACAGAATAAAGAGCCTTCAAGCAAAAGCAGTTGCTCAACAAATGGGTATTAAAAATTTTGCTTGAGGACCTAATTAGAGTTTCAGGATTATGAAGCGAAAGAAATTATCTATCAGAACCAACACAACAGTTGGACAAAAGCTTCCCATGGACTGCCTTGAAAAACGATAGCTTTTTTGGAGTGCATATCTAAGAAAATTAATGAACAAAATTTGAAAAGAGGGCAGATAATTAACATGAATGAAGTGCCCATTACTTTTGACTGTCCTTCTAGCTGTCACTGAATAGATAAAAAAACTATTCCAGTGTTAACAACCGGGAATGAAAAGACTTCTTTTACTTGTGTTTTGGGTCGTACCCACAATGGAGAGAAGTTAATCCCTTTGATTATTTTCAAAAAAACAATTCTGAAAACAAACTTCCCTAAAGAAGTTATTATTTGCACCAACAAAAAAAGGATGGATGCACAAAGAAGTGATGTTGTTTTGGCTGAGAGAAATTTAATGAAAAAAGAAAGGTACTTTTTTCTAACCCCGAGGACTCATCATTCTGGATTCAATGTGATCCCCTTTAACGGATATGGTAAGATCCGAAGAAAAAAAAAATTAGCACAATGTCTCAGTGATACCAGCTAGGCTTACAAAAATTTTACAAGTGCTCAATCTTACTATCAATAGAATTTTCAAGTATGAGCTACGAAAGCAGTGGAAGGAATGGATGCAAAGCGGGCACCATTCCTTTACAAATTTCAAACGAATTCATATGACGAGGCTGCCGTATGAATCAATAAAGCATGGCAATCAGTCAGAGTTCATTACATCGGAAATCACTGAAAAAGAAAATGAATATAGCAACAATGAAAGGAAGTGGTTTAGAACAGCATGATGAAATCGACCTTATGGTCATTTTGTTAAACTTATTTAATTCTGACATTGATGAGTCGAATTTTGAAGGTTTTGTATAAATAATGCAATTATAAATAATGCAGCACAAAATTATGGTTATCTAATTTACATATTCCTTTTCATAATATGGAAATTTATGGTGATAAAAGAAGTTTACCAAACCTGTAAAAATAATATCTATTAGAAATCATCAGAATTTGTTTTCAGCAAGTTCAAGGTAAGATATTTCTTCCTTATTTATTTATATATTACTGATTATATTTATGTTGTTAATGTTATGAAACATTATTGATGATTATTACATCAGTATGGCAGGGAATTACTGACTATTCAGTGCCATGTTTTGGAATGCTTTGCTGTGGTGTATACGGTGGTGCAGCTTATCCGATCAGCTTTCATTTTTACCAAGTCAATTAGCAGTCAATTACCAAGAGTGTGGCACATTAGTTCTCCTTTAATGATTTTCACAAATTTAAAAGCTTAAATTAATTTTAACTAGTTAGAACTTGAGAATAAAAAAAATACCTAACCCTGTCAGAAAGTACTTATTCCTGAATGGTCTTTTTTTCTTATTGAGATAGGAATCAAGAAAATAAATAACTAATACGAACATATACACAAGATTACTTCTGTGCTTATGAAATTACTCAGAATAATCAAAAATATTTACATCTGCAAAATTTTTTTTAATTTAAAAAATAATGTCTATAAAAATAAATTTATAAACACTGTGTTCACAAAGCCCTTATCTGGGCTTTATTTTTGCATCCACTATTTATAAGCAAATACTTCCAGTAATAAAAAGATAAAAATGCTTTAAATGCTGCAAATATTAATGTTTTGTCATTTAAAAAAATCAATTTCATAAAAAATTATAAAATATAGCATTTTGTATGGGGCCCAGATCCCTACAGTTATATTAAGGAAAATTTATAAAAATGTTCATTAGAACACAAAAGTTTGATTCTATATGACACATATTTAATTTTGAAGTCCAGGAGCCATACACAATCTGAAAACAGAAAAGTTTATGTTGATATACAAATAAAACTAAAATATCCACATAAAAGTTTCTGCTGTTAAGAACAAATGACAACCATTTCTACATAAATTTTAGATATAGATACACAGAAAAATATAGATACACAGATTATTAGTAAAGTGTTTTAAAAAGGAGATCTTATTCGCATAACTTTACAGATCTGGTAATCTAAAAAAAAAAACAGTTTTAATTCTGGCAGTTCCAGTAATAGCACACAGCCAACTTGGATCATAATTTCTAGTTTGATGAAATTTTTAGAATTATTAGTACACATGTAAACATTTTTTCAACATACAAATTACAATAAAAGTATAAATTAAAAAATATTACATACTAATACATCGCTAATTATCATTGAATGGCATTTAAGGAGCAAAAAACCAACCTCAAAGTATTGAAATTTAATTTACCTCCCAGCACAAATCTAAAATGACACCAAAAATCCCAGATTTTGAATTTACACACCTTGGTCAATATTTGTTGCATGTGGGAGTCAGACTTTTTGTGTTTTAGTTTCTGTAATGAGTATGATGTTTTCCTAAATATAGCTATATGGATCAAGGTCCAATATGAAAAGTTAACTTTTTGCCAAAATGTATATATTTGCATCATTTTAAACATTTTTATAAATGGAAGCATATGTCTACCACCAACATTTGTGAAAATAAAGGATGCATTTTAACTTCCGTGGACATTATGCATAATTCCCCTATTAAAAAAAAGTTTTGTATCCAGAATTGATGTCTTAATCATTAAACGTACTTTAAGCACAGGAAATTCATGAAATTTCCGTTCATCTGCATCCTGGTTTATAAGATAAAGAAATATATTTTTGGCCACATCACTGAGATAGAAATAACTGCAAGAAAAAAAAACTCATAAATATTCAATGATAAATATGAACATTAAGTTTAAGAATTATCAACAATGGTACAAAAGTATCTGTATTGACACCATAAGCACAAAAGTTACTACTACAAATAATTACTGATGTTGCAATGACAGAAAAAGCAATGCTATTTTTCTCTTATTGTGATACAAATAATAAGCACAGAGCCAATACAAAAAATATAAGTTAATTCAATTTCTATGTATGTTTTACAACACACAGGCATACATCAGTATGTCCATTATATAGCACTAAGTTTTGAGTTCAACATACTTGCCAACCTACTACACTTAAAAATCAGGAGTTTTTTTAACAAATCAGGAGATTTTTCTCAAAGACAAAAAGATTTTTAAATGACAAAAATATATTTTTAATAGTTAATTAACATTAAATAGTTACTAATTAATATTTGAAAATTCAGTTACTAATTTAAATGCAATTAGTAAAAAAATAATTACGTGTAAAAAACATTTTTATTATTTGCCTCTTTTAGCCAAAAAATAATACTTAATCAGTTTTTGTACAAATGCTACGAACAGTGGCAGATTTTGCTTTCTTTAAGAAAGAAGCTTCATGATTTTGTTCATAGTAATTGCCTCGTAGGCCTGCTTTTGTTAATAAAAGTGTCTCTAATACTTGATTACTAATATTAGATAGAAATTAATTTTGAAACAACACTAGAATCCTCTCGTACTCTGCATTACTACGGAAAATTGTCCAGATGGCCAACATTATTCTAGACAGTTCTCTATACTTTAAAATTCTATTAGCACCTTTTAGTTTTCCAATTAAACTCCGCTGGATGTCAATCCTAGCTGGTTTTATAGCTCTATCCAAGTTTTCTAATTGTTAACTGCAAAACTGTGACTGCAATTTATCAGTTCCAACATCAATATCACCGTCTTTTATGCTAAATTAAAGTAAAACTGGAAATCTATTAAAAAAATACTTATATCAGAAAAAGACACATTCGCTAGAGCGAGAACATCTAAAACTTTAGCACAAAAAATCACTTCACAGTTGATTGGAAATTTATGTAGTATGTAATCACATACTCAGCAGAAGACGCACAGCTTCTAACATGGAAATAAAACTTACTTTTGTTTTTCTCTAAAAGTTTTTTCAGTAATTTGTTACTTGTAGCTCCTCCTATTACCAAATCTTCACCTTTCTTCTGATTTTCTATTTCACCATAAATCACATCATATATAGAATTAGAAGACAAAACAAAGACTGGCTTTACAAACTTTGATAAAATGTCTTTAAACAGATCATAAATCACTGATCGCAAAACATGAATTAATGGAATTCTGCTTTGTAGAACTGTGTTATAGAACCGATAGAACTCATGTTGTCCTTGTATTTTTGCATACGCATATGCAGCTCCCTGTCAGGTGCCCAGATGAAAATTAAAATTGGCCACCCTTTTTTAGAGAAATACAGTATATTTCATAATCATTTCACTGCCTTTAAATTTTGCTGCCTATGTGCTGTGTACCATCTTTCCCTCTCACCAGCATTACCGATGTACACATGTTTGAGACATCGGCCCTTCCACTGTGTGAAATCGAAAAATCGCAATGACAAAAAGTATCATCACAAATGCATAATATTTCTTTGAAGAAATAATAGAAGCAAAGTCATCTGTGTACGATTTTTTGAACAGTACATGAGTATCTTTTTTGCAGGCATAACTAAACAAAAGATCTTAAAATTATTTCTCAAAAAGCATGTACACTCACTCCTCTCAGTGACAAGATCAACGAAATAACAACCCTGATCTTGCTCTCTGCTCATTGGCTAATATGTGCCAGATGACATGCAATTGTGCTTGATGCTCACTGGAGAATTGGGACACAATGTTTTTCGGATACGTACTCTCACTCACAAAGCAGAAGCACATCAGAATTTCTCGGTGATGAAACTACTTTATCTTTTACATGCAATCTAGAGAAAAATCACTTTCTGTTAGCACACATAATGCAGTATTAATTCAAGCTACATAAAAATCATGAGAAATTTTAAGAATAAGAGAAAGTTAGGAGAAATACATTGTAAATCAGGTTTGGGGAGAATGGTCCAAAATCGTGAGTGTCCCCCCTAAATTGGAAGAGTTGGCATTTCTGGTTAAATAATACTCAGTTCTCTCCCATTTTAGTTCTTCTACGAGTATTCATTTGTAAAAATGTTGTGTTTAAAGAATTCGGTTTCATACAACCCTATATCAATGTTCTTTCTTGCGAAATTATTTTCGTCTTTTAAATCCTATGACTAGCTAGGATCTTTCAGAAAAATACTATCTTGCTACCAAATCCAAGTAGCATATCACTGAAAGAAGTATCTCTGATGCAAATGTTTTTTCAGTTCAGAACACTTAGCAAGGTGTTGTCCAGTCATAAGATCACTCTCAGAAAATGAGCATGTTGTAAATGTTACCAAGTGAATTTTATTCACATATTGTTGAAACTAATCATGATCTATCAGAAGGCAGAAACAAATTACACTATCCAAATATGCAAATCAGGAGAAAACGTATATTTTGCTTTTGTATAACATCGCCAGCTCCTCTTTCCTAGCTTCTGAATAAGAAAGAGCATCGCGAATTAGAGTTCACAATTGTTTACTGCTTCACACAGGATAAATCAGTTGGAATAATAAACAGGTTGATTTAGTAAGTTAGTTGGTAGCCTCAACGTTTAGAATTTCGCAGTGGCTTGAGATCCACAATAACTAAGTCGAATAACGTACTTCTTGATGAAGATGAGCTTTTACGAGTTGGTGGGAGATTGAGTCTCCAATTTTTCAGAAGTCCAGAAATTACAACTTCTTTTATCAAAAGGACATCATTTTACTGAATTACTCATAGATTATTATCACAAAAAATCTCTTCATTCGTGCATTCAAATAACACTTTCTCTCATTGGACAATAATTATACTGGATACTTTCTGGATAAGACAGGGTTAGACGTATTATAAATAAATTATGACTTGTTTTCAGACAAGAAACCAAACCATAAGTCAAATGATGGAAGACTTACCTATAGACAGAGTTGTAATAACTAGACCATTCGAAAAAATAGGACTAGACTTCGCAGGTCCGGTTGTCACCAAGCCTAACTTGAAAAGATCTAGGGTTACTTCAAAATCATATACTTTGATATTTATTTGCTTTAGTACAAACACTACTCATTTAGCAATAGTACTGGATTTGTCTACTAAAGCATTTCTAGCATGTCTTAGAAGGTTTAATGGTAGACGATTCAACCCATCCATTGTTTGGAGTGAGAACGCTACAAATTTCAAGGGAACAAAGAATGTTCTTGATAACCTCCTTAGAATTTGCAGATCAGGTCCTATTCAACGCTTTAGTTCTGAAGAAAGTATAACATGGAAATTTCTTCCTCCTTCTTCTCCACATTTTGGCAGATTATGAGAGGCTAATATAAAACTAATGAATAGAATTTTGATAAAGGTCGGGGAAACAACAATTTTAAACTTTGAAGAGCTGTATACATTAATTACACAAATAGAAGCTTGCTTGAACTCTCAACCTCTGTCACCTATTTCGGATGATCCAATGGATCTTCAGCATTTGACTCCAGGTCATTTCCTACCAGGAGCTCCACTTTTGTTGATATCAGAACCGAATGATTCTGTAGATTCTTTGTCCTTGTCTTCTAGACGGACTTTACTTCAAAAACTTAGAGCTAATTTCTGGAACCGTTGGAGTGTGAAATAGCCATCTGCAGACCCATTCAAAACTGAATCAAGTGAAATCCAATCTCAAGGCAGGACAACTAGTTTTGCTGAATTATAAAAACAAGACACCTATGATGTTGACAATAGCTCACATTGTGGAGACCTTTCCTGGTGCGGAAGGAGTAGTAGAAGTCGTGGGCGTTAGAACATCAGATGGAATCGTTCATCGAGCCGTCTCCAATATCAGTCCACTCCCATTCCCAAATGAACATTATCATTTAATCCCAGCCCCCGTTGGATGGTTATCCATCCAGTTTGAATAGAAACTTTTCTCTGCCTCGGAATGGGAACAGTCAGAACTTGATTTGGATTTGTTTTGATGCAGCTTGAATGCTGCTAAAGAGGTGTTAAATAGATTCTAGATTAGATTAAATTGTTTGGTATTTTAATAAATTCCCTTTTAAACTAGATTGAGTATTTTGAATGTAGAATTATCACTGAACCACTATTTGTAGAATCTTAGATGCTGCTTATCTCAAATACATAGTTGTAGAACTTAAAAGTGCAGCGCCGTTCATCTGTTAGATTAGCATACATTAGCACGTACCAATACACTAGATACACTCTAGGAAACAAAGGAAGAGATGAAGCAAAATACCATTTCAATTTGGGGAGATTCAATTTATATCTTAGAAATCAAGATGCAAACTAAGAGTCCAAAGAAAGAGATATTACACAGAATACTTGAGAAATTAATACTATATTTACTCAGATACTTTTCCCACTTATTTTAAATTACAAAAATGCAGGAGTAAAATTACGCATATAATTTAATTTCTGAAGAGCATAGTATCCGTGAGAACATAAAAAATGTACAGTATTCATGAATAAACTACCAATAACTATCCCAATATTATTTTTTTAAAAGAAACTTACATTCCAGTAAGAATGCATGGTAGCATTAAAATTACAGCATCCAATAAGATATCTTCCCATTTCTACTTCCCTGTATCCTGATTCTCACTGGTACTTATTGCTGTCCATTTTTACTTCCTGTGCCTGAAATCACATACTGCTGCTGGAACTGCTACCTGTGCCATCTGCTAGAGCTTAAGTCATCGCAGTTGTCATAGCTGTCATTGTCTTTATTTTTTACCATTTAGTCTCTTCCCTCGTGCAATGATCGCCAGAATCAAGGGCATAAGACATCCCATTTTCTTGAAACTCTTCATTATTATCAATCAGAGCCCATGCACCCAAAATCCACGAGTAAATCAATTAGGAAGACAAGGACAAAACTACATGGATGAATCCATTTTAAAATTCAGACAAGCTCATCTTCTTAATGTCTTGAACAAGGGGAAAATTACTTGAACACTTCATGAAAACATCATGAAAAATATCATGAAAAAACTTTTCATGATCTTATGCAAAGGGGAAAATATACAAGGCAGAAAAACACATAAATAAATACAGTACTTCTATTTAAAACATTAATAATAAGGCTTCGACAATAAAAGAATTGAAAAAATTCTGTAGTGAAGTACAGAACGTATAGAATTAGAAACATTTAATATTAATATCAACATCAGTACAAATGATCATAAAAATTACAAATTGAATACACTGTAAATTATACTGTACTTTAAACAGTAGCTATTTGATATATCGTACAAAGTCCATAATCCAGATATCTAATGCCTGGAATAATCTAATATCTTAAGCCCCAGATTACCAGCAATTTTTTCCTCTTCCTTTGAGAATTTATTTTCCTTACAATAGGGATGCACAACCTTTTTCGCAGAAGGGCCACTAACAGAAACGAAATGGTTGCCGAGGGCCAACAGCAAATGAAAAAATTTGGGGGGAGGTCAATGCAAAAAGTCGCTTAATTTGCAATTCAGGCGTGTACCATATCAAATTTAAAGTGGAGACCATTATGTATGTATGTAAGCAAGGAGATAAAGCAATTTCCCTTTTCCCTTGCGTGTGCTACTGGAGCCAATGCACTCAGTTCAGCTTGAAAAAAAATACAGCTTAGGCTTGTGCATGATAATTAATACATAAATATTTTAATAAAAATGTGTACAAGTACAATAAAAATTTTCTTCACAGAATGGTATTATTTCATCAATATCAGCAAACCACGGCTCAACCATCATACTTCAGAGTAATATATGAGATCACTATGTGGTGCATCTGTGTGTTCTAGGATTTCCTTAAATTGCCTGTGATTTAAAGCATGTGAACAAATAAAATTGATTGTATCACTCACTACCTTCATTAGGTGATCAAATCCTAGTTCTTTAACACACAGCTGCTCTTGGTGTCTGATACAATGATACCCAAGCAAATCTTTTCCTCTATCACCCAAATGGTTTCTCAGTTCTCTCTCTCTCTCATGCCATTCTGAATTCCAATCATGGCTGGAGCTCCATCAGTAGTTTGTTAATATCAAAATTATGTGCAGAACACAAATTTAAAACAGAGAACAAAATATCAGCTCCAGTTGTTCACCCCTTCATTGAACTCATTCCTACAAGTTCTTCAGTTACTTCAAAATTTTCAGAATTTCCTCTAACAAACAAAAGCAGCTGAGCTGTTGAAGTAATATCTGTTGACTCATCAGCTGCTACAGAAAAGTAGTTAAATTTGGCAGCAGCATTCTGCAGTTGTTCAGTAACATCCTCAGATAAATTTTCAATTCTTCTTTGAATTGTCATTCTGCTCAGACTCACATTTTTAAATTTCTGCATAGCTTAGGACATACTACTTTCTCGGACGCCAACAATATACACTCCTTTGCAAAATCGCCATCTTTAAATGGGCGGCCACTTTCAGTAATTAAGGCTGCAATTCCCAAATGAACTTCAACACAGTTATCTAATTGTGACAATGCCTTTGTAAATATATTCCTTTGTGCAACGAGAGAACAGCGAAAAAATTTGATTTTACAATATTGATCCCCTCCCTGAAGCTTTGAAAATGTTGAGTGTTACATGTCGTAATGTCGCTTAAGATTATAGTGCTTGCAAACACTAATGCTAAAATCACATATCAAGCATGTAATTTTATTATCGCGCTCCACAAAAGAGTATTTTGGAGGCCTGGACGTCGTCCACTAACTTTCTTTTCGTTTCGGACCCGATCATCATGGCAAATATCAAAACCATGTGGAACACAAATGACAAAAATTCTACGTTGGTTCGTCTTTCAAATTAATATTTAAAAAAGTGAAATACTCAAAACTTGAAACTTTTTAATGGTTTCGAAAAGAAAAATAAACACACACGATAAAATAATGTATATTCATGAAGCCAAAAGTGCAACGCTTCAAATGAATCCAGCGCTTCAGATCCGAGCAAATATTTTTCTCTCCCTTTTTACTAGTGCATGTGTGCAAACACACTCGTGCTATGTCATACTACAGACTTTTACTTAAGGTTTCTTCTAAAGGTGTTGGCTGTACAGGCTAGGCAAGGTCTATAAGATGGTCCTACCCTGCAAGACTCGAAAACTGCTGCAGGCAAGGAGCAGTTTTCGCATTCAGGCAGCAAAATGTGCTTTGTTTGACTTGGCTCAGTGCCACTGCACTGCGAAAAATTTCTTGAAGTGAAGAATAAGTAACAAAGGGGGAAGCGACAAAATTTTTTCTGCTCGCAATCCCTTCTAGAGACAACTGATATGTCAAATCCAACAAAATTTTGAAGAGGTCTCGGCAGGCCACAGGTTATGGTATCCCTACCTTACAAAGTCTAGAATGGAGAATATAATACTCAAGAAAAATATGGTATGCCATAAAAGCAATTTTTTTCCCAACTGATTACAATTTAATATGTTACATTCAAGCAACAATAAGTGGAGCCCCAAGACATATGAGTTTGTTGTTTGGAGTGGAATGTTGCTCATATTGCTTTTCTTTTGTTGGCAAAGCAACACAGACAGAAGAAATAATTAGATTCCAAGGAATTTAAGTTCAGTTAATATAGCGAATTGTGATCTTCCTTATTTGATCCAGCTTATTTTTTGCAGGAAATTATCATTACAGCTCTTATTAAAAATTTAATTCAAATTTTCAATTATGTCAAAAGGAATTTAATGTTGGAACTGCAAAAGGAAAGCATGTTTCGATATCAATCAAGCAAAAAGTGAAATTGCTGAAAAAAAATAAATAAAGGCATATCCATCTCAAATACATGTGAGCAGTACTGGAAATGCATCGAATACCAATTAGTATACAGCATGAAAAACAAATATATAAAAGTAAAAATTAAAAAAAAAGAGGGAGAGCTTTCTAAATCTTTTGTGGATTCAGTAACTCTACCATTTGAATAACACAAAAATCCTTCATCATGCTAAAAGTGATAACCATGACAAAGTGATGATTGAATAAATGAAACAGCATCAAAGCAAAGGAAGATCCAATGCCAATGGCTCAAGCTTAAATATTTCATGAGGAAATGGATTTAAAATCTGAGTGTGCATATTTGATTTTAACTCATTATAATAAAAACTTATTTCCAAAACAAATTTATACTGCTGATAAAACTGGTCTTTCTAGCAATATGTGCCCTGAAACACCTTGGCAATCTCTGTAGGAAAGACCGCAACAAGTAGTTGAATATTCCAAAGTGAGACTAATGATTCTGGCACGTACAAATGCTGCAGGAATGCAAAAAAATAA
>KK119162.1:100134-112692 GCA_000611955.2 Stegodyphus mimosarum
GTACTTACGTACTACGACGACTCCCTAAATATCTCGCCAAAACTGGCGACTGATACAATTTTGTTGACCCATTTATGCAGACTCATACTCAACATATGGAAAGGATGTAGGGTTCCGCAAAATGGAGGAACATGCGACAACGTGGGACAAGCCGCTATCATTTCGATACCTGTTTAGCTGAATTTATTTAGCAGAAAAAACAGGAATCACTTTTCGATGATATTTAGAAAGCTATTTCCCACCACTTTCCTCACCATTAACTTCAACATTTTCCTTTAACCAGTTTTAAGTAATTTTTTTTATTTCATACTTACTATATAGTTTATATATATATACATTTATTTATAATATCTATATATGTATTCAGGGTTTTGGGTTTTTAAGTTTTTTCCTTTATAATTAGGACTTTTATTTTTAAAAGAATTTATAAAGATAAACCAAAAATCGCCAAATGTTGCCAAGGTAGTCGTTATAGTACAAACGTACCAATAAACATTTCATATTCGGAAAAAATACAAGAGCTCAATCATTTAAAGGAATAACAGTTTTCTCCATTATCTATTGTCCAAATAAAGAAGCTTGGATGACACAAACATTAATGAATGTTTGATTTGAAAATAATTTCATACTTGAAACTCACCAATATTTGAAATCAGTTGGCTTACCAGATGATGCAGAGATTGTCTTGATTATAGACAGTTACTGGGCTCATCCTCAATCAGCCCAAGTCATCAGTCAAGTAACAATGGCAAAATCTGGCATATGATTTTAAATCTAAAAACTATCACTACGAGCAGTGAAAAAACTAACAAAAGCTTATTGAGAATGAGAAGATTTTGATTCATAATTTAGAGATAATTCTTGACTCAGCAATTAATAGGACTTTAAGAATGTAATTTTGTAACTGAAGAAAAAATTTTCACCATCTATTAAAATTAAATGGAAAGTATTCATATAAAAAATTAACCAACTTATATTGAAATAAATTTTTGATAAAGCAAACAAATAAATACTGAAATCTTTTTTGTGAATTTTTACTAAGGTCATAAATGTTTCAATACTTCATAAACAACCATTTCATATATTTAATCTTATCATTTTTATATATCATTTTACTACATTTAAACCTATGATTTAAAATACAGATCTCGAACTTCGCATCACATTGCTAAAAAAATAAAATAAAGGCACAAATAAGTCAGAAGTAAGTTTATTGTTAGATTACTCAAATTATTCAGCAATACAATTATAATTTGAAAGAAAAATTTTTATGCCACGTCCAATGGCAACAAATCGGCTGCTCACCAGGCCACATGGAAAATAAATATACATCTCATACAGCAGCAACATATATCTAGTCATATAGATAATAAATCCCTTGGTAGCATAATAAAAGGTAATACACAGTCCAGTCACATTAATGTGACCACCACGTACTTTCCATGTCAGAGTTAAATAACCAATCACAGAAGGCAGATGGCAGCACAGTGCAGTTGAGCGTATATAAAGGGTGTGTGAGGGCTTCGGAAAACATTTCAATCGTTGGCGTAATGCAGAAACGAAGCGATTTATCCGACTTCCAAAAGGGCATGATCATTGGCTTTCGGGCCAAGGGTGGAAGCATTTCCGAAACGGCTGAGTTTGTGAACTGTTCGCGTGCCGCCGTGGTAAAAGTGTACCGTGCATGGCAAAATGGGACTGTCCAAAATCAGCGACGTGGCAAATGTGGTGCACCACGGGCCATAGATGACAGAGGCGAACGACGGTTGCGGAGATGCGTTCGGGCAGATAGACGGGCTACCGTTGAGCAACTGACCACCAAAATGAACCAAGGGGCTACCAAAAGTGTCTCCCAAAGTACTATTCAGCGAACATTGCTGCGTCTGGGCCTCCGAAGCAGACGCCTGGTTCGTGCACCTATGCTGACTGCTGTTCATCGACGGCGAAGGCTAGAATTTGCACGCCAGTACAGCAGCTGGACGTCCACTGAGTGGCGACAGGTTGCGTTTTCGGATGAATCGCGTTTTATGCTCCATCGGACAGATGGACGTTGGCGTATAAGGCGTGAAACCTCTGAAAGGAACCACCCTGCAACCATTGCCGGAACGGTCCAAGCTGGAGGCGGGAGCATTATGGTCTGGGGAATGTTTTCCTGGCATTCTCTAGGTTCACTGATCATTGTGGAAGGCACAATGGATCAATACAAGTACGCATCTGTCCTTGCGGACCATGTTCACCCCTACATGCGCATTGTTTTTCCTCAGGATGATGGCATCTTCCAGCAGGACAATGCGAGGTGCCATACAGCTGCCAGTGTACGTGCGTGGTTCGAAGAGCACCAGGATGAGTTTACCGTCCTCCCCTGGCCAGCAAACTCACCTGACTTAAACCCAATCGAGCATCTGTGGGACCATCTCGATCGAGTTGTTCGCGCCATGGATCCTCAACCGCGTAATCTAGCGCAGCTGGACACGGCATTAGAGTCGGCATGGCTCAACATCCCAGAGAACACCTTCAGGGACCTATGTGACTCTCTTCCTGCACGTCTCGCAGCAGTCCGCTCTGCGAAAGGTGGTTATTCTGGCTTTTGACAGATGGTCACATTAATGTGACTGGACTGTGTAAAAGAGAAAAAATTTTGCTATAGATGATTGTAAGATAAAAAGATCATCCTTGTAGTTTGAAAAATACATTTTGAAATATTCAAATAATGAACTTGTAAAGGGAGAAATAAATAAATATATATATATAAGGCAGTACTTACTCATCACATTTCCAAAGCATACGGCAGTAAGGAATTAGAAACATTTTTACAAGATCCGGGGTTAGCTAAAAAAAATATGTATATATGTGAGATAAAACACATAAATCAGCTTTAAAATTTAATTTAATAATAATCCCTTAACTGCTCATTTTTAATCTGCTTATTTCATGTTTATTCTAAAAAAATTTAATAATATTTCTGAACTGCATCATTTCTAGATAAATCTATGCCAGAGCTTGCATAATACTTAATGATGTTGTTGATGTGGCATAGTTGATTTGGAACCTAAACTCTGAAAACTGCACTTTTCTAACCTCAAGCAAAACCTTCCTCTTTTGGCGACCTTCCATATCGGATTAATGCACACTTTGCTTGTATCTCTGCTGCTGTCTAGATGACATCTCATTGCGCTATCTACCTATCGCAGTAGTATTAAAAAATATAAATGTTCTGGAAATAGGCACACTTAGAGTGCTAAGTGAACTGTGGCCACAAATGTGAATTTAAATAAAAATGAAATTTAATTTGACTTGACTGCCAATTTCCTATTCATTATGGATTAGCAGGCTTGTACACATTTCTGCACATGGAAATCAAGTACTTTTAAGGACCACAGGGTTACCACTCAAACAGGAGAATGAAATTCTCCGACTTTTCCAGGTTTTCCAGGTGTGTTTTAAGAAAATTCCAGTCTATCCGCGTAATGCTCTTTGGCTGTGCTAAGAGGTAAATTAATTATGGTACCACTTGAAAACACAAAAATTTGCCAATTAGATATGACTTTTATATTATCCTCAAAGATTACTATTATAACTATAGTAGGAGTTGTTTTCTCCACTGAAGAATTGAGATCAGAATCTGCTCAATGTGGATAAAAAATGTCTTTTTTTAATTTTTCCCCCCCTGACATTTTGCAACTAAACGAAAGAAAAAAATCTATTAAATGATATTTTAAAATAAATTCAGGTATTTTATATTTATTTAGCTGAATGCATAAGCAAAAAATATGTGCATTGAATTTCGTGATGTTATGTCATCATACTGCTAGAATTAGTTTCAGGATTATGCCAGAGAAAATTTCTTGAAATTTGGAAGTATTATTTACTAATGATAAATAAATTTAAGGGGAAGAAGCAACATTAAATGATATAAATACCATTAAAATAATTAAAAAACTGAATTACAATAATCAACGATATTTTGGCGAATATAGTTATATTAAATGGTTAACCTAGATGACTGATTAATATTTTTTTTATTTTATTGCAAAATGACAAATAAGGCATTTCTTAAAAAGAAAAAAAAAAAGCATTTAAAAGATTTTGCGGTAAAATCCTACTATACGCAACGGTCTTAGCACGATTTTGAAAATTGGCGCCAACACCGAAATGGTCTGTTTGCTGCTCATCATAATGTCGCCAAATCCCGTGTGTACCGTACACGGAGGCTATTCTAACCTCCATGGTACCGCTATACTTGGATTAAACCGATTTTGTTTGATACCAGAATGCGCATTTTCTTTAGTTCAACATGCAATGCACATGCACATACGAGTATTTCGATTCTCGAGGTTACTGAGAACCAAAGTTACTGGAAACTTGCTTTGCCTTTCTAAAAGACAATCTGTTTGGAGCTGCAAGAATTGGCTCTTTGCCAGCTGCCAGAGTGACGCTAACGTGCGCCAAGGAAGTGATCGGCGTCCAACGTTGGCGCAAAACTCGCTTTTTTGGGGGATCGCTGTATGAAATTCCCTGACTTTTCCAGATTTAGACTAAAATAGTTGAATTCCCTGACTTTTTTGGTCAATTTTCGAATTCCCTGACTTTTTCCGGTTTTCCAGGTAGCGTGGCAACCCTGGGACCATTAATGAAAATAATTAAGGACCTATGAGCAAATGGGAAGTGAATAAATTGAATTAAAATATTATCTATGCCTGAATTTCATTTTTGTAATAAAATCCTGAAAAGAAAAATAGATCCGTAAGTAGGATGACTTAGTATTAAGCATGAATTAATTAACAAAATTATTAATAAGTTTGAGAATAAAATCAACTTTATAAAATGTATCAAGTAGCATTAAATATGTTACATTTATAATAGTTGGACATATTTGAAAGAAGATAAGTGACTTTTTTTTATGTTTTGCTAACAGCTTTATGTTTTTTTTCCCCCAGTTTTTCATTTTTGTCACATACTTGCTCAGTCTACAGGTTTAGTAAATAGCAAGTTGATTTTATGGCAAGCGGCATAGATTAAAACGAGAAGTAAGATCATAATCAGCACGATTCATAACAAAAGTTCGCCCTCTCACCATTGCTGCTTACCTAGGGAGAGACCTGATTAGAACATAACCTAAAAGGCCTGATGTAGGCACGGCTGGCAAGATCTGAAAGTTAGTTGGGCTCTGTCTGTCGCAGTGTCGTGTCATGTCGCAGCTTCGTGTAGGTCCAAAAAGCCACTAAAGCACCACAGGTGATAAGTCATTTTGTACTGTTTAAAGTCTCACTAGATGGAAAGAATAAGTTTTACATGAATTTTTGCATTTTTGTGTTTTATCTTGTGACCACGGTAAGGATTAATGAAAGGCAATAACTCGCTTTAATATGTAGAGATAATTTTTAAGGGTAAGCAGTTAGTTATAAATAATTAAATTAGGTAGTTAGATAACCTTAGTCATTATGGATTTACATGGTCAATACAAAATTTTATTTAATTTTTTAACAATATTTGTTAAAAATGCACTATTAAAATCACAAGCTAATAAAATTTCCCAGTTTAAAATACAAACGTATGACATTGATTCTTAAACGATATTAGGATACGTACACATTAAAAGCTACAAAACACATAATTACACATTAAAAGTTACAAAACATTTATGCAGCATTTATGTTGTAACAAAACATTTATGTTTATGTTAAAAACATTTATGTAACAACAAAACAAAATACTTATGCGTCTTTTTAATTTGAAGCCTTCCCAGACATTTTAACTAATTTAAATCGATTTCCTTCTCTTTAAACATCTTTTCTAACAATCAGAAAATTGTCTCAATATGCAAACCAGTGTTGTCACTAGCTCTGCGTGTTTTACCTCCTAACTTGTCAATATCTCTACAATGTAGCTACAAGGGTTTACTTGATATGCTAAAAGTTAAATAGTCCAAACCTACCGAAAGACGTGAAGCAAATTATCGCTATGTCTGAAAGTAACTACAATGTCAGACAAAGGTTTAAATAAGCCCATTATTTAAAAAGAACTTTGAACATAAAGGCATGTTCTGATGCTAACAAAATCAATTACAGCTCATGGTGATGTAATTTAAACAAGAATAGTCAAATTCAAACTAAAAATGTGGACTAGTGGTCAAAGACTATACAATTTAATTTTAATTTAAGCTGGCTCAGTAGCTCTATCATAAGAGAAAATAGAAAATGGGAACTATAGTAAAGGATGAAATCTTTAAACAACTGGGTAATTTAGATAATAATAACTGTACATATCTTTGAAGAATAATATTCTTTATATATTCAGTTTCTTTCTTCAACATACTTCCTCTTCATTTTAGAATTTTGGGATTTAATTAAGGATTTCGGTTATTCTAAAAAAACTAAATGCATTTAGAAGATATAGAAAAGGCAGCTAATTTTATTTCTTTATCAAAATTCAGAAGAAATATGAAATATATATGGTAAGGGCTGGTTATAGAGCTGATGTGGCAGAATATTTAGAATTTAGTGACAAACTGAGCAACAAAAACTAGAAATGTCATAACTTTTAGAATTTAGAGTAGGCACTGGAAGCAGAATTTAGAAAGGCACTAGGCAGCAGAATTTAGGATTCACAGAGATTGCGTCAGGTGGGAATATGCATAGCGCCAGGTTCTGTATGATGCATTAAGGCATATCATATGAGTCTTTTAAATTGTCAGTTTTCAATTTCTTCATTAATAAAAAAATGCATAAGGCTTGTCCATGTGATAAGATTAGGAGCATTTTTGATATTTTGCATGCTTGTGTCCAGTGAAAAGTACAGAAAATAAAGGGAAGATAAACATGTTAAGAAAAAGATTCTAATATCAGAAGTAAAAAATTTAAATATTATGTTTTCATTGTTCTTCCAGATGTTCTCCAAAAAGTAAGAAATTCATTTCAAACTTTCTGTAAAATACATCCACTATGTGTTAATACCATGGAGACATATTTCATTTTGTCACATATTACTGGAATCTTCCAGAATCGTGGGTCTATAAATCTTGCCTTCAAATCCTTCTAAACTTTCCAAACTGCAGTGTTTAAAATCCTACAGAAAAATTATCCCTACCAATTCTTTAACAGCCCAAAACCAGAAATATTTGGGGGAGAGTGTAAAATAAATTTTAGAGAAAACCGATGCATATTCTGAGAATTCTGAATATTCCGAGCCAATTACATGGCAAAAACTCTTAATATGAAATAATTAAAAAGAAGAAATTTTTTATTAATTACATAGTTAATTTCGCTTTTAGTAAGAACTGTTTCGTAAATTGTTTTATAGCATTATACCTTGTTTATTTCTCAGATTCAAAATACTGTATAAGTTGTTAAAATGCAACTTTATAATATGACAGTGAAAATTTAAAATATTTTATTTTAATGTTATTTTTTAAATATAATTCCAATATGTTACCATTACTTTAATGAAATTTATTAATGCTACAATATATTAAAAAAATCGTCGAAAAATTCTCAGACCTCGGAATTAAAAATTTTATATAAAAACTGATCTTAAAATCGCCAAAATGTTGATAAGTCACCAAATTTAAAACCGTTAAATAAAAAAATTCACACCACCAAAAGCGAAGAGTTGTTTAAGAACTCTTTATTAGAAAAAATGAATTTCAAAATGCTTATGTTTCACTTCTTGCTTCGAAACTCGAGTATCCCACTATTTATATTAGAAATAAGAAGAAATTATAACACATAACAACATTCAAAAGAAAACCATATATATGTCAGTGAATCGCCAAAAATATTCCCCCAAAATGCTAATTCACACTCAAAATGGTAGTCGTAAAAACAGACAGAAATTTCAGATAATTAAAATTAAGGACCTTCTGCTGATTTTGGTCGAAACTAAGGACTTTTACGGACCAAAAATTAATTCCAAAAAACTTAAGGACTTTTAAGGACTCTTAAGGACCATACGACCCCTGATTAGCATTCTACACTATCAAAATTCTTCCTCTTCAATCTGAATCTACAATTCTATGCCAAACAACATTTGCTACATCTTTTTCTATTTTTTCATTACACACACACTAATATACATATATACAGAAGTTATCATAAACACAAAAGAAGAAAACATGCATATAAGCACGAGAAGTTATGTGGAAAATATTTTATAAAAAATCAAAGTATATTTTTTTTGGCAAGAAATAACTTTTCTCCCTCCCCCCTTTTTGTTACTTTAGAAGAATATATTTTTTAAGACATGTTTTTCTAGTTTCATCTTAATATTCATTTTAGAACATTTGCCATTTTCTGTAGAATAATTTTTCAAAGTATATTTCAGTATAAATTATTAATAAACTGAACATAAAGACCTAAAGACTTGACTCTATATTAAAAGTAAAATCAAATAATGCATCTTAATAATCAGAGCTTTATTCATCATAGTTAAATGCACATTATATATTTTAACACTTCAAAAACCTATTACTCATTTTTATTTTTTTATCTTTCATTTTTTTACTCATAAAAAAAGGAATCTTAGAAAAATTACAAAACAAAAATTATTCAAAAAGTTAAAGCCAAAGCAAAAAAAGATTCTTTTTCTTAAAAAACACACTCTCAGGGTTAAAACTCAAACAGGAGAATGAAATTCCCTGACTTTTCCAGATTTTCCAGGTGTGTTTTAAGAAAATTCCGGTCTATCCACGTAATGCACTTTGGCTGTGCTAAGAGGTAAATTAATTATGGTAACACTTGAAAACACTAAAATTTGCCAATTAGATATGACTTATATATTATCCTCAAAGGTTACTATTATAATAGGACTTTTTTCTCCACTGAAGAATTGAGATCATAATCTGCTCAATGTGGATAAAAAATCTTTTTTTTTTTCCCTGACATTTTTCAGCTAAACGAAAGAATGAAATCTATTTAATGATATTTTGAAATAAATTTAGGTATTTTACGTTTATTTAGTTGAATACATAAGCAAAAAAATATGTGCATTGAATTTCGTGACACTGCTAGAATTAGTAATTAGAATGTCATCATACTGCTAGAATTAGTTTGAGGATTATGCCAGAGAAAATTTCCTCAAATTTGAAAGTATTATTTACTAATAATAAATAAGTTTAAGGGGAAGAAGCAACATTAAATTATATGAATAACATTAAAATAATCAAAAACTTAATTACAATAATCAACGATATTTTCGTGAATATAGTTATATTAAATGGTTAGCCTAGATGACTGATTACTGTTTTTTTATTTTACTGCAAAATGACAAATAAGGCATTTCTTAAAAAGAAAAAAAAAAAGTATTTAAAAGATTTTGTGGTAAAATCCTACTATACGGTATGGTCTTGGCACGATTTTAAAAATTGCCGCCCACACCAAAATGGCCTGTTTGCTGCTCATCATAATGTCACCAAATCCCGTATGTACCGTACACCGAGGCTACCTCCATGGTATTACTATACTAGGATTAAACCTATTTTGTTTGATACAAGAATACGTATTTTCTTTAGTTCAACATGCATTGCACATGCGTATGCGAATATTTCGATTTTAGGGGTTACTGGGAACCAAAGTTGCTGGGAGCTTGTTTTCCCTTTCTAAAAGACAATCTGTTTGGAGTTGCAAGGATTGGCTCTATGCCAGTTGCCGGAGTGACGATAACACGCGCCAAGAAAGTGATTGGCTTCCAACATTGGCGCAAAACTCGCTTTTTTGGGAGATTGCTGTATGAAATTCCCTGACTTTTCCAGATTTAGACTAAAATATTTGAATTCCCTGACTTTTTGGTCAATTTTCGAATTCCCCGACTTTTCCCGGTTTTCCAGGTAGCGTATCACCCTGCACTCTGATTCTCTTCTTCAAGCCTCTAGGTGGCTTTTAAACTCAATGCTCACAGCTAATTTCAAATTAAGATTTTCCCTCATCTCTTATGTCAATCATCAAAAACTCCCCAGCTGGGTAAGCATGCTGAATGTCATACCAATGACATCAAACATCACTACAGTCTTTTCTTTACTGTTACTTTTTGAATATAACTGAGTAATTTCTATGTTACCCTTTTCTAAAGAGCAATACAGATCAGATGACAACTCCAGGATGCACGTAGTTCATTTACTTCTCTGTACTACAAAAAAGCTATCAAAATTTATTTCTGTTCTTACTAACCATAGACTTTCTATTTCCATAATTTTTTTGAAAATATTACAAACTGTAAAACTTTGCACATGAACATCTATTCTAAAAAAGAAATAAAAAGAGATGTAGTTGACTTTTAGAAATACCCTGAACTCAATGATTTTAGAAAAAATGATTATTCTTTTGAGAATATGCACATGTGTTAATTTTTAATATTTTAAACAAAAAAAGTAGTGAAAATATTATACAAAAGTTAAAAAACTGATGAAAATTGCCATGCCTTGTTAAGATTATCAGGAAAAGCATATGAGTGAAGTTTTAAAAATGCACTAAACTAATGGTTCACACAAATGTCTATGGACATGTACAAAATGGATACACCAAACACACTGACTGAATTGGTACTAAAACAAGATTAAAAACAGATTCATTAGTTAACAAGCAAGGACAATTATTAATGTCTAAGGAAAGGTTATGTTCAAATACATTCAGTGTGCTTTTAAGATTAAAGAACATATCT
The DNA here is from genome assembly GCA_000611955.2 of Stegodyphus mimosarum. NCBI lineage: Eukaryota > Metazoa > Arthropoda > Arachnida > Araneae > Eresidae > Stegodyphus > Stegodyphus mimosarum. Next base: position 110,785 of record KK119162.1, read on the forward strand.
CTGTGGAATGGCTGAAAATAATATGGCTTTTAAGGAAATGCCAGATTAACTACATACATCAAATGATTAAAACCTTTTAGAACTTACTGAGGTGATGGGAAATTTTAATGTTGTCATGGTGAAGCATTTTAAAAATGCCATGCTTCATGATATAATACATCATTACTATGGAAAAAATACTTCATATAAGTAATTAGAACTTTTTCACTAAAAGAACAAAATTTTTTCCAGATTTAAGCAACCATGATATTACGCAAACAGAGTGGATTGCACTCTAGACAAAAGATCACTTCAGCAACTTTCTATAATCACTAGATCCTCTGATATCACTGATCATATGCATAAAGAAGATTTCACTAAATTTTTAACTACTGATGATACAACTGGTACAAGTGGTAATTCTATTTTAAATGAGCATGATACGCCAACTTAAGTTGAATGATTATAGAGAACAAGGCTATCACAATGCGGCAAATATAAAAGGAAAATACGCTTATCAAAGAAAGAGACAGAAAAGAATATCTGATCAAAATCCATTAGCCTTTTTGATGCCATGCAGATGTCAGTTACAATATAGCATTCTATGATACCACAAAATCATCCAGTAACTTGATTTGATATGAACTGATGATTCAAAAAATTTATGAGAATTCTTTACATGATTTAAAATTGTACATAAAGAAGAGGAATTTATTAAACACAGGCTTGATTTATATTTGAAATTAACAAATGGTTCCAGATCAGATACTATCAGAAATTTATCACGAGAATTTTTTTTATAAAGATAATGCAAAAGCTGTCCAGAGATTAAAAGCAGACACACACATAAAATTTGCAAACCAATATATAGATAGTACTCTGCATATCACTAACTACATTAGTAAATGTAACAAGTAGAGAATGCAGCTATTCTAAACTTAAATTTACAAAAATCACACTTTTATTCATCAGAGTTCGATATACATTTTATATTTTATACTTTAATTTTTATTATTTTTTATCTCACAAAACAAAGGATTTTAGACAGATCTGAAAATAAAAATTAATAAAAAATTAAAGTGAAAACAAAAAGATTTCTTATTGTTTAAAAAAGTGCCCTGCCTCTCCTTTTCAAATATTTATGCATCTTCTAAACTGATTTTTTGAAGCTAATTTCAAATTATGATCCTCCTTCAACTCATGTCAAAGACCAAAAACCTTCCTTTGTATCTATAACTGGGTATTCATACTGAATTACATACAAGCAGCCTTGAAGAGCATTCCTTTTCTACATTTTTACTTCAAATGTAACTGCACCCGATTTCCATGCTAGCCCTTTCTACAGAAGTGTAGCAAACACATGTATATTCTCATTTTTTTTCCCCCAAAAATGTGAGGAAATGTACAATCTTAAACATGAACATCTACGATCACAGGAACAGATACAGCTAATTTTTAGAAACTAATGCCATGACAAAACGTCCCAGACTCAATGATTTTAGTAATTAAATCACAAACACTTATCAAAAATACCTGCTTTTTTACTTCCTTATATGAAGGAAAGGAAGTATTGCAATCACGAAAAATTTTGAATATCACATTTCAAAGAAAATATCCATCTTGACTGCTCTTGAATTAATTTGGACAATTTTTTTACATGACACCTGTATGTGGAGAGAATAAAGGACTCTTTTTTTTCCCAAAACAGATTGTAAAATAGATTTAAAATGGATTGAAAAGAGATTTTTTTTCACAACATCTTTACATGCATACATATGATGTATCTATCTTTCCTAACTCGAAAAGTGTTAGATGTAGAACATTGAAATTTTGTATATAGGACTGCTATAACATCTAGTTAAGCGCATCCCCTTTTTATTGCAATGGCTGCAAAACATATATATATATAATGTATTATATATACATATA
>KK119162.1:114041-130459 GCA_000611955.2 Stegodyphus mimosarum
TGTGTATAACCCACCCACCTTACCCAGCTCATAGAGCTCGGTTTTCTTATTCTTATATGTTGGTAAATTGCCCATCTTTTGCTTTGAAAGTTATATAATTATGTTGTTCTTATGTTTCAGTAAGGGCTTTTGTGCTTTTAATCAATCTGCATGAAATAGTTATAGAATTATCAACAATTTAAAAGTGAATTAAGTCAGTTGTTGCACCAACTGGGCCTAAAGTTTAAATTATTTTGCTCAGAAATTTCTGTCTTTTAGCCAGTTGGCCAAATTATTTGTTTCCGTGTAGAAACTAATTTTGATTGAATAAAAAAAATTTTAAAAAACCACGTTTTTAATTGTTTTGATGTTTTAGGTTTTTTTTTTTTTTTTTCATTTTACAATTTTTAATGAAGATGTTATGAGTTTTTATGTATTTTTCCCTTGATGTGGAGTGAGAACTGAATTGATTGAAAGAGAAATACATCTGTAATGAAATTTAAGGAAATAAGTTTAAATTAAGTGCTGCAAAGAATACGCATAGTTTAACAGGCCATATAAGGAAGTCATGTGGTGTCCACATAAGATTTCTTTTTTAAAGGCAGCGAAAATATTATAAAGAAGCCAATAGTCTGATACCAATCTTGATGAACCATTCAAAATATCAACACCAAATGAAATTTATCTTGATATTGATCCAGAACATTTTAATTACCTTCTAACGGATTTTAATCTCTAAACTTCAAGAGCACAAATATTTTATTAAAATATATTACAACCAATATATTGATATATATAAAAATACTCTGCACCAAGATATATAATACACGGAAGCAGAAACATCTTTCAATAATAATCATACTGGTATAAATTTTCATGATTATGAATAGGACATATTACATATTAACTGTATTTTAAATTATAGCAATTATATAAATCATTAAAACTATAGAGAGAGATTCAAATTCATTTCATGTAATAAGATCTATGTTATTGCTTTTAAACAGCTCGTTTTACTAAGGCATATCTTTATTTAAACATCTGAAGAATTGAAGCATTCAGGAAACTGGCTACAGACTACACCATGTGGCATTTAAAGATTTGCATTTATGCAATCGCAGTACTTGTTAGGCAGTATCAATGATAAATGGCAGGGCAGCATAATGTAATGAAACAGGGCAAAAAACCATAAAAGATTCCCCTAAAAATGTTTTCAACATTAAAATGTATTCAAAATAAAATTTCAAATTTTTGTAACATCTTACATCTTGACATAGTTCTATCTGCTGCACTACTTATGACAATAAGCTTTATTTATTATTAAAGAAAATAAGCTTTATTTATTATTCCATCACATGTTAAATATCACCTACACATATACTACTGAGTGGCCCATGACAATAATACAGACTGTCCTTCAATGTACTGAAATAAGCTCCCTTTTGCTACACAAATTAAATGCTACATTTTCACTGTGACATGCAAATTATATTCTTGGCAAATACTAGTTAAATTTCATGCAATACTTTGTCTCAAGCAGCCATGTTTAGCTCATAACAAAGCAGAACATTGCTACTTGTTCCACATGCATAACATCACATAAGGTTCTTTACTTTACTCATTTTGCCTAATAGAAGTACTTATTATTCCCACCCGTTAAGAATAAGGAAAGGAAGGCCATCTTAAAAATGTGAAACTGTGTCTAATTTCAGTAAAGTATCTGATAATGGTAATGATAATTTTATGTTCCCCCAACTCCAAAAAAGTGCTGAACCAGGAAGAATTTCAAAGTATCAGATAACATTAATGATAATTTTATGTTCCCCACCTTCAAAAAAGTGCTAACCAGGAAGAATTTTCTGAAAATGATTTAAAAAATACTTATAAAACATACTATCAGGATCAGTTCCTAAATGTGAAAAATTTTAATAATATGCAATGTTGACATATCAGATTAGATACTGACAATATCAGGTCTAATAAAGCATCATTATATTGGCCCTGACATGAGGAATAAGAGATGAAAAATAGTTGTTCATGTTTACTATATATTTGGCTTGCTAGAAAATTTAAATAAGTAATTAAATCCTGGCAGTTCCCTCCATCATTATAGATTTTACATACCTGCTGAGCAAAAAATTAGCAGTAAATGCAAATAATTAACATCCTGACATGTTTAAAAAGAACCTAATATCAGCTAGAGCTTTTTAATGAGAAGGATACTGAAAATTACCAATAGTTTGGAAGACACATTATTTTTTAAAGCAGAGGGCTGATAATTATAAAATTTCAAACTATATATATTTTTAGTTCTTTTGAAAGAAACTGCAATTAAGAGTTATCTGGCAATCCTTAAATGCTCCATGGGCTCATCCTCCGAAAATCAGTTTTCTGCACAGTTTTTTTTTTTTTTAATTTTCTTCTTCTTATTATTATTATTATTTGCAAGACACTATCTTAAACAATAAGAAATTTAAATCAGGGTCAGTTAAAAAACAAATGCCAAACACGAACCTTATCTTACAAGGAAACAGCCCTTTTTTTGTAATGAATATTGAAGAACTTTAATATTATTTTTTTTTTAAGTATATGAGATATTTAAAACACATAAAAATTGTTAATTCAATTCCGCATTAGATTTTGTCTTTGTTAAATAAAAATACAAAAGAATTTTCAGTACCTCTTCATGTCCCACTATGGTTAGCTCTTCCATATATATATCACAGATGTGCATTTTTAAACCAAGTGGAGCACCTTCATGAGAAGGATTAATAACTGTTTTTTTCATCACTTTACAAAATCCTCTTATGTGCTCTGGATCCCACTTTAGAGACCGCAAAAGCTGATAACACTGATGGAGAAATTTACGGACCAGCTAAAAGCAATAAAAATTTTCATTTATTAGTAAAAGAAATATTTTAAAACTAATTTCTACTTTTAAAAAAAATCTGTCTATTTTAACAGTAAAATATTTTTTCAAAAATAATCTTGTTAATCTTTACATACTTAAAAGCTCAGATCAAATCAGTACGATATGAAGTTAAAGGCAAAACAATACAATAAATTAGATAAAAAAAATTTTGATTTGACTGTTAATCCAGGATACAACACAGTACCTCTTTTATCAAATAAAGAAATTGAAATATTTAAATAATACATTTATCGTACACTGCCCGACACAAAAAATGCAACACCACAAAGATTCAGACATATTTAATGGGCAAATTTCAGGGAACAAGTCATGCAAGTAGGTTATATGATTATAGGACGATATAAAAGGGAAGGAAACAGCTAATGAACCAATACTTGCTACTCTCTGTTCCTTAAGGAATCTAAAATCGATGAAGGATATGTAAGTAGTTGCGAAAGACCAGGTTCATTTAGACGTACTACAGAATACACAGATCAATGCATACAAAAAGAGGAACTTACGGCAGCATAACCGATTATCATGGACATTTTACAGAATGTGCAGGAAGGTTTGGACGCTGTAACATATGGGAGAACAGTTTCCGTATGTTTGGATGAAAGCAGCTTGCACACAAGCCACCCTCTGCAAAGACTGCCCATTCAACTGCCATTTGCGAAGACTGCCAAACCACAGACACAAAAGACTGCAATGGTGTCATCAACAACCATTTGGACATTGGAATGGCACAAAAGTGGTATTCAGCAACAAATCTCAATTTTGTTTGTCTAATAATAATTACCGGTTAAAAGACTGGAGGCACTGCAGACCAATCTGATTACTATTGATAAACACCACACTCGTCAATGTAGCATAATGGTTTTGACTGCCATCAGTCATGATAGTAGTTCACCCTGTTACGCATCAGAGGGATACTAATGGCACAACGGTATGTTGATGAGGTGCTGCAGATAAATGTGCTACTTTATCTACAGTGAATGCAAAATAGTATTTTCCAGCAGGACAATGTAGCACTGCACACAGCATTCATTAGTTAAAAGCCTTGCAACACGTCCCACTGCTTTGTTCATGTGTGATATCACCTGATCGTTTGCTGATTGAGCATATCTGGAATGTGGTTGGTTGTCATCTGTCTGCTCTGTCTCAGCCACTATCAGAGGACAAATTTTGACAATGGTTCTGAGCACATACACTTCCATACCTCAGAACACTATCCGCACACTATCTGAATTGGTAGCTTGTAAGATTACAGTTTGCATCGCAACAAGTGTTATGCATTTTATCGATTCCCTGCATATTCCAACACTGTATAAATTTATCTTTCTGTAAATAACATGATTTCTTTACATATGCATGTTCTGTCTGCATATCAATTAACATTACATTCTACCCAATTTTACATGGTGTTGTATATTCTATGTCAGGCAGTGGATAATGAAATATAAATTTACATTTTAATGGCAAAGCATTTAAATATAAAGGCAACCTGAAAAGAATTTAAAATATATTACATAACATAAAGACTTCTAAATGTATAATTTTCAACATTCTATCTGCTACAGTCAATCCAGTTAACTGGGATAATACCAAAGATGACATCCATTGCTAACCAAACCATAATTAATATGAGTGCAGCTGAAATAACAGATGAAAGAGGAATACCCATGTTATAATAAACAGAAAAATTCTATTAGCAATTTACCTGCATTTTGATACAATTAGCCTGGAGAGATAAATATATGTTAAAATTTTAAAAAAAAACATGCTTTTAATAACTAACAAATAAACATTATTAGACATGAAGAAATTAAATTATAAACTATTAGGACATACCACTATCCCTGCTGCTATCCCAAGCAACCATTTTTTTTTCTCCTTTTTCTTTTTGCATGTCCGTTATAGAGCTTTCTTTCATGCTGATTATTCTAATGTTAATTTTTTCATCATATGCAAAACTTTTTTTAATGAAACCCAGTTAATTTACCCTCAGTTAAATGGGAGTTGGCTGTAGATTCCCCTTTCTTTTGATATTAAATGTTTCCTTCATCTCACCAATGACATGAAACATGATTTTGCTATATTTTTTACTGATTTACTTATTTTTACATCAGCATATCAGTTTCTAATATGCACAGAAAATGTCTACAAATACATGTCATTGTATATATGTTATGATAAAAGTAATAAACTGGTGATCATACACACATAAGATAAAATAATGAGAACAACTGTGAAAAAGTATGACGTATTACACACCTGCAACAGAAGTTTGCCACCTAATGAGCATGAAGAGGAAGGTATCAGTCTTTCAGCAGCAGTCACCTGCATTGCATGCTTCAATCGAACTGTCTGTGAGAAGTTGAGATGTCAGACCTGTCAAGCAACGTTCACACTGGGACCATGAAACACAATGGACAAACAAACACAGCAGATTAGCTAGAAAAAACCAGTTTTGTCACTACGGACCCAGTTGAAAAATCTGAACTTCACGCAAAACGGAGCTAGCTGACACATGGAACTGGCCAATCAGGAGAGTATTTCAAATCATCATCAACAACAGAAGTGCACAAACAACATGGCTGACGATATGAGCGATTGATTGATTGATTTGATTTAAAGTGAGGATGAGTATACGGCCTGACGACCGTTACACCATAGTTATTACCCCCATACAAAAATTTATTTTAAAAATCTTAAAATCCATTTTAAAATAATTTTAAAGTGGTGCTTGATCATGAGAAGTGCAAATCTTGGTAGTCGCTGGATTTCGGCAATTAGACTACAGTTTTCGCTCATATCTTACGAAGCAACCAGATACAAAAAAATAAAGAAGTATCTTATCCACTATACAGTGATAAATTAAAATTAAAAGTATCCTCCTCAGAAGATTTTGCTGATATTTTCCCGATATTCAAAGATCCTAAAATTTTTAATTTACTTCAAAATAAATCTACATTAGCACAGGAAATTAAAGAAACGCAGAAAACTCATCAAATATTAATTCTTGCATTCAGAGCACCAGAACTCCCAAAAATCGCATAAGAAGTGTCAGCCAAGCGGGTAAAACCATCAAACTGTAGACTTGCTGATCGAGAGTTTGAACCTTGCTCATACTTTTTTTTTCACTAAGTGGCATTTTTGGCCAGGCCATTATAGGTATTCTGCGTTTCTTTAATTTCCTGTGACAAATATTTTGAAGTAAATTAAAAATTTTAGGGTCTTTGAATATCGGGAAAATATCGGCAAAATCTTCTGAGGAGGATACTTTTAATTTTGATTAAATGCTGTATAACGGATAAGACGTTTCTTTATTTTTTGTGTCTTGTTGCTTTGTAAGATATGAGCGAAAATTATAGTCTAATTGCTGAAATTCAGGGACATCCCATTATATCGGATAATCGATTTAAGGACTACAAAAATACACATAGAATGTGCTTGGATGATGATTTCAGATTGTCTTCATCAAAATAGTAAGTAATTTTCTTTGCCATTTAATACTATTTTTGTATTTAGATTTTGAATTCGGAGAATTAAATAGGTGATATCAATGATTTCAGATAAATACCTAATTGTATTATAAAATTAGCAATGGAATTAAAAGTAGTGAAAGCAAAACATAGACAAAAGTATTATGTACTATTTTTCTTTCTTCTAAATTTTTTTCATCATAAAAAAAAGGTACTATTTATTACCTCAAATAATAAAATGAATCACATCAACGTTATAAACTAACTCGCTCTCATTTGGAATGAAAATACTGATAATAATAATTAAATAACAACAATAAAACATATTTCTATTTTCTAAATAATTTTTGATGAATTGAAACCTGTGTACTAAATGACCAAGAAAACTCAGCAATAAAATACATTTGCGTTGTTTCCTACTCACCATACGTTTTGGTCAAACCATTTAAAAAAAAAAAGTTGCTCAGTTTTCGCTGTATCAATCAAAGACTCACGGTGGAAGACTATTTCCTACGAAATGTAAACAAATGAAAGCGCACACAATCTTCTACTTGCTTATTGGCTGTCGCTAGTAAACGCTCCCAGTAAGTGTGAATGAGATAGGGCAGTTAGAGTGGCGTTCCATGTGTTGCTTAGCTCCGATAGCATCGTTGAGTATCAAGCGTGAATGGCCCTTCAGAATTTTAAAGAGGAATGATAGTTGGAGCGCGTTTAAGTGAAGCATCGGTTACGGAAACAGCAAACCTTGTGGGGGTGTGGAAGGAGTAAGGTATCACCTGCTATAAAAGCGTACACGAAAGAGGGTAAGACGACGTCTTCAAAGCACAACAGTAGCCGAAAGTCAAAGCTCGCTTATAGGGATAGACAGGTCTTGAAGCACATAGTAGTCCAAAAGCACAAGCAATCATTATCTGAGATAACATCCAAAATGAATAGTCATCTCCAGGACCCCGGTTCAACAAAACCTGTCAAAAGAGAACTTCATGCTGCGAACATACAACTGTGAAACAACTGTGTATACAACTGTGTGAACATACAACTGTGAAAGTCTTCCTTGTTTCATTCCTAACTGATAAAACTTTTCATTTTGAACTTCTAACATCACTGCTAATAAATTTCAGGGATCACTTCTTGCTCTGTCAACGTCTGGTATTCGTAGTTTCACTATGTCAACCAACTTTAACAGCAGGAAATTCAAGATTTGAAACCTTCAATATTTTCTTTGCTTGTAACTCTAAACCTTCTTTAGCACTCATTCTATGTTTTCTTATTTGCCCATGCCTGCATAAAATATCTGTCTAGATTAGAGCGACCACTGCTTCATTCTCTTTCTAAGTCTTAAAATTAACTTCACATAGAGGGTCATTTGGAGACAGACTGTTATTTCCATATTAGAAACATTTTCTTTTTCGCTATTGGGTTTTCAGAAGCATTATTAACTGTCCCAGTCAATGCCCGAAGTGCTTCTTCAGTTCTAATATGTTCGATAGAGTCACTCGAGAAAGAAGACATTTTCAAGCCAAATTTTGCAGGCGTCCCGAACATTGCTTCATAAGGAGAACACTTGATGCCTTCACGAAATGCTCTATTTTTCATTACACAAAACATAACCCTTTGGGCCATTTACTGGTGTGACTGCTTTCCTACGAAGAATTTAGCATCTTATCAATATCCTGGTTTGCATGTTCAACTGAACCTTGAGTCTGGCTGTGCCTAGGTTTTCCACGCACAATTTTCAGATCCGGCCACACTGCACAAGCTTCTTCTATGATTTTGTTACTAAACTCATGACCATTGTCACTTTGCAGTACACGGGGGGCTCCAAATATAGTAAAAATATCAATTAAGTGATACGCAACCTCTTCTGCACGTTTGCTTTTTAGGGCACGCAACTGTACAAACTTCGTCAAGTGGTATATAAAGTCATTATATGATTGTGATTGCATATCAGTTAAGTCCACCTGGCGTCTTGAGTTCATCTCTTGAAAGACCATTGGCCTAACAAGTTCTTTCTTAGGCACCTTGGGTCATGACTTCTTCAGTAGTAATGTTTTTTTTTTTTTTTTTTTTTTTTTTAAAGTTCTTTCCACATCTTGTTTCTACCACCATGGCCTATTGATAAGTGTACATCATGAATTATGGTAAAAAGTTCTTCAAAGTAGATTTAAAATCTAACATTGGAGCTGTCTTTACTTACGGGAAAGAAGTTTTTCAACATTGCCTTCTTTCATTACATCGTATCTTCTTAATCTTTGATAATCTTTCGATTTTTTCCCACTACTTTTGTTTCTACTATTATTCACTTTTTTTAACAAATCATATCTTTCTTTTGTCAGAAAACCCCTGTTTGCTTTCTTAGTATCCATAATATTAACTAATTCGGAATTAAAATATTCAAACATACCAGCCATTATTCAATAGTTTATAAAATATAAAAGGGTAGCGAAAAAAGGTCTAGATGCAATGAAATGAGAACTGGGAAATGAAATGAAATCACATGATTGTCATGTGTTGATAGAAGTCAAGCAGCTGCGCAAACTGAACGAGTTTTCGTAAAGTTAGGGACTTTTATCACATTTACCATTATGAGTTGGGAATTATGCAAACAAATCCTTTAATTTGATAAATTTTCAAAAATTTATCATATTTACCAAACTTAGAGGTGATTATGCATAATTACCGATCATTATACATAATCACCGGATTAATCACATTTACCATAACAAATACCTGTCAATATAGTCATATTATTACAATAAAATTCAATGCGCATATCAAACAAATATTTCACTCTCTAATGTTGTCAGATCTGTATAACTCAGTTACCAAAACAATTCTCTTACACAAAAGTATTTCACAATATGCATATCAAAAGAATATTTAATTTTATAAAAGGGCTATATAACAAAATTATCATACTTTCTTTAATCTCTTACAGTAAACTAATTCATTATGAAAATCTTTATACATAAAAAATTTTCAAAGTGGAATGCAAATATATATTTAACAAACATTTATAGTAAGGTAAGCACCTTTGAGTAAAGCAACAGTAAGCACTGTTGCGTTACTCATATGCAAATGACTGAAAATTTTATCAATATCAACATCATTTTCAGTATCTGGTGGCATCGTATTTGATTTTATGATAAGCTCTATACGCAAGCATGCACATAATTAGTTTCATTGCTAATATTTATAATGAAGTAGATTTGTTTCAAACATTTTCCCCCTCAATGGACGGACAATTACAGGCATTGGTCAATACTAAAGGCGGACTCCGTGGTCTCTTTATTATGGAGGCACCTAACAGGTGGATCACCCTTGCCTCCTCTAAAGAGACACACAGTTTACATCTCTGTTTACTCTGGGATTCAAACCCGGGCCCTTCGGTATGGCAATCAGAGTTGCTAACCTCTTTCACATCTGGGCGACGATTTGTTTCAAACTTGGTTCGCTTAAAAAACATTTTAATTTTTTGTTTTGCCTTGCCACTCAAATTTCAAAAAAAAAAAAAAAACATTTGTATGGCTAAGGGATAAACATTCACAGTTGTGTTCAACTGCCTTATTGAATCACAAGTTCTGAGGCAAAGAAGCATGATGCAAATATTTATTCATATACACTGAGTCACATATGCCTAATAAAAAAAATCAAGACTAGAATTAGAAAATTCTTTATTTTTTCCAGGCAGGAATGTTGTTAAAGATACAGCAGCATTAACATATTATCTAGATGAAAGGAATGATAACAAAAAATAGAATTGTTACATATTAAGAGTGTATTTCATTATCTAAAGTATTCTCCTAGCATGGCAACAATCTTTCTACTAAATGTATACTAATGCTTCTACAAATGCTTCTTCTATTTCTACTAGTGCTTCTAAATGCATTTTTACTCTTTCTCCAAAGAAAATATTATGCTAGTTATGCATCCACTCTTGAAAGTGCTGTGATGATGGAACTATTGTCCTCAAAACGGTATTCCATTAAGTCACATTTAAATGCTGCACTCACATAAAAAACTTTCTTATCATTCAAATATATCAGTTTATCAAACTGCTCTCCATAATATTTGTTAAGCTTGGTCAAAATTTACGTCTTTAAGATGTCCATCCACTACAATTTATCAATAACCTTTTGTTCCTTTATAGGCTTTCCTATGGCTACTAATTCACTAATTACATAACAAAAGCTTCAAACACCAAATGCATCTCAACTTACAACTGAAAGACAAATTTCCTATATTTCCTTCTCCATATGCAGATATGTATACAACCACTGCATAGATGCATGTGTATGGGCAAAATTTTCCAATGCGCAACTGATTTAAAAAACACAATTCCTTAAAAATATTACAAAAAATTATTTCTACATGCTTTCGAAATACATAGAAAATATTTTCTTTAACGATCACAGTTCAACTCAGTCTTTACTGCAAATTCAATGTTGATTAGCAGTTAACTAAATAGTGGATAATATTTAAAGCCTGCACTGGCATATTTGCAATAGTCTATTTGTGACAACACTGTTTTCTGATATGCAGCAATGAATTTAATTATACTCTGAAAATTTTATAAGCTCTGACTTTCATAAATAGAAGATATTCCCTCCCCCATTAGAAATCAATATTAAATGTTAAATTTGGATAATCAATACAGTTAATGCAATACATGCATGATTCAACAACTGTTACTGCATATGTAGAAACTATAATTACAGAAGCCAGATGGCACTGTCCATCTGACTTCCTTTTGAGTTGAATTAACTGCGATTGAGACTGCGAAAAACCGTGAACCACGAAATGTTAAGTACGAACTCTATACATAACTGTATTTATAAGTGTTTTCTTGTCATCATGTATTATCTGTGTGGTCAATAAAATTGGATAAAATAGCTCAGATTGAACTGATCTCGTCCAACAGGTAAGAAGCTTTGATTAATTTATTTGTTTTGAACGTTGAATTAGAATTCTATTAGAAAGCGATTTTTAGATGTAAGTTACAACAGCATATATTACTTTTATTCGGAAAATCACGATCTGTAATTATAACCCATACACGAACACAACTATTTAAGAAAAATATATTTAGAATATCAAAACACTAGCTATGAAATTTTAGCTTAAATTTTAAAAGAATACACTCAGTACTAATGCAAATTGGTATACCAAATACAAACATATTATTTCACTTATTTATTTATAATTTGTTATCATGAAAACATAGAATACATATAATAAGGGAAGAAATTCTTACCATCATAAATTTTTCCAATCTATAGCGATCGATGGTACCCCATTCGCGAGCCATAGTTAGAAAAAATGTATCTATGTAAAGAAATGAGCATTCCAAGTTTTTGAAAACATGAATGTATCTGCTAATAATATCAGCTCGCTCCTCCTGAAAATAAAAATAAATAGCAAAACTATAAAGAAATGTAAATATCAGATTTGTAGAAAAACAAAGTAATATACTTCTAGCTCAAAGAAGACCCAATCCTCATAAGAAAAAATTATACCAGATGTAAAAACCACACATTAACCTGAAATTGATACTCGGCATAGTTCAACTTTTGCTTATGCCAACTTCATCTAAAAACAGATAACCTATTTTAAATTACTAAGGACATCATACTGTTTTGTTTCCTGTAATGCATTTAATGTTTTCTTTAAAAATTAATATTAAGAAAAGATTAAATTTTACTGGCTCAGCTGGAAAATTTAATGTTTTCTTTAAAAATTAATATTAAGAAAAGATTAAATTTTACTGGCTCACCTGGAAAATTCTGTGGTTTTTTAAATCAGAGCATGTTTTCTTCTAAATATTTTATTAATGCTGGTATGCAGGGAGCTCCATCAAAAACATCCTTTTTGATCCCATTGCATAATTTTAAAATATATCACATCACAATATTTTAAAAAGGTATGAAGAATACAATAGTTCAGTTTTCCCGTATTACCTATCCTCTTTTATTTAAAAAAAAGGGGGGAATATTAGACTGCTGTTGAAATCTATGCTATATATATAAAAAAGTGCTGTTTCAGGAAACACAGTTCGATGGTTGTCTGAGAAGTTTTAGCATGTAAATTACATTAACCTGAAATTAATACTTGGCATAACAAGAAGGATGACTGCATCCAAAGAAAAAAGGTTATTTTTATCCATGGTGGCACTACAAAGGAATGGCATATTATGAATTGTTGCTCCAAAATCAAACAAAAAAAAATTTTTGTTTAAATATTTTCCCAAGTGACAGTTTCTAAATGTATCGAAACAAAGTGGCCAGAACTGACCAATCTCGTGAAGTGTTGTCTTCCATCATAGCAATACTCAGTTCCACATTCCGATGAATGTGAAACACTTATTCAATATGCTGAGACGTTTTACATCCTCACCATTTTCACTAGATCACTCTCTCAGATTTTCATCTCTTCAGTTACTTGAAAACCATCTGAATGGCCTTGAAGTTCACTACTCTGACAAGTCAAACAGCATGTCCATAACTTCTTTATAAACTTTTATTTTTTTTAACAAAAAGAATTTCCCATCTGCCTGAGAGAAGACAAAAATTCATAGAATAAAATAGTGCTTATATAATTCAATAAATGTTTCTTATATTTTTGTGCTGCTTCATTCATGTTTATAATCAAAATATCACACAACTTTTCAGATGACCCAGTATTAACACAAATACAGTTTAATTATATTACAGAAAATTAATTTCACTGGAATTGTTTAAAATTGTTTGATTTAATGAAATTATTTAACCATTTATAAATACCAAAAAAAGGGGGGGTTGGTTGGTTGGTTTGTTTGGGTTTTTTGACACATAACCCACGGAGGTTATATTGCACCCAAAAAAAGTTGTCTATTTTCAAAACTTAAAATGATAAAGACAAGAACACATGTACCATTCAGTACGTACTCACATAGAGAAATTTAAAATACAGTTACATACAGGTATAACATAACAATATAGTTTAATAAAACCTGCTGTGAAATCAAATACATAAAATTCTTTTATGAAAACTAGGATATGAAAAACCATGAAATACAGATAGAAAACTCTTTAGTCAGATGATAAATTTTTATAACATGAATATAACTAGATTCCAGTTAGACCTTCTGAAACACAAGCTGAATTTCAGACATTCAAATAATGTGGTAAAGCTTTGTAGCTTTTAAAAAGTTAAAAATGCTAGAACACGATTCTTCACCAACTAAATCTTTTGCTAAAATCTCACAGTTCTTAAAATATAAATTTCAAAAGCAACTAAAAATTGGACAAACAATTAAAATGTGTTTAATGGTTAAAATAATACTGCAATCAGCACATACTGGTTCAGTTTCACCCATCAATAGTTACCTGTGTGTTAGCCTTGTGTGACCGATTCTTAATTGGGTCAGAAGAACCTGCTCCTTTCAGTTTAGGGCCCATTTCCAATGTTCTATTTCAGGTTTTATATTTTGCAATTTATTGGTTAATTGTGCACTCCAAAGCTTCTATCATTTCATCAGAATTTTCCTCCCAATCAGAGTGTTAATAACTGAACAGGGGACAGGTCAACTGGATATCCACCAGTTTGTTCCCTTTTATACCAACACTACTTGGTATCCAGCAATAAAGGATCCAGTAACCTTTGGCCTTGAAACTAATATTGCACTTCTACAATTAATGGATTTGTTACTCACATAAGATTCGAGAGCTTTTATCACACTTAGTGAGTCTGCCTAAATAATGAAATTTTTCCTATGTTGTTTACCTATGAAAGATAGGGTTAATGGTGAAATAATGATCTCTGCAGTAAAGATGGTACAAACAAGAAGTTTCCTTCCCTCAATAGTATTCTCGTATATGAAGGCAGAGTCAACGTGATCCTGGGACTTAGATCTATCTGTATATACTGCAACATAGTCATTGAAAGCCTGTCTATGCTCATAGAAAATCTGCTCATACACGACATCACTGTTGTTACCTAAGTTGAAAAAGCTCAATGGCTGCATCTTTCCAAGGAGGTATTTCCAAATACAAGAAAAGACTTTCAGCTCTTCCAAGCCATGTTTTTGCATCCACTGTTGGACATGTAATCCAAAAGCAGGAATACAAGAAAGAAGCACTCGCAAATAAAACTGGCTATCAAGCACTAATTAGTTGGCTCGATGATCAAGATGTGATATAGTTTTGAAGTAATATTGAAGAGATAATTGTTTATGCCTCAGCTGGAGGGGTGGCTTGAAACATTATACAAGATGTTCTGAAAGCTTCTGAACAAATTCTCAGGGCTTGATGGTGTTATGTATCACTTATTTCAGTTGTGATTTAAATTGTTTTAATGGTAATGTTTAACTTATTTTGCTTCAGACTTAAAGTTTAATTTGTTTTAATTTTTGTAGTTGAGCTTAAGTTCTTTGGTTTGTTTAAAAGTAATTGTAGTCATTTAATTTGTTCTCTTGACAGTTTTGGTTAACGCTGATTTTAACTTGCTTGTGTAATTAATTTTTCTTCTTTACTTTTGGTGGTTAACTATTTAAATTCTGTTTAGTTAATTTATTTTTCTTAACCTTGGTTGTTAATGTTAATCTCTTGTTAAGTTTATACTTAAGGTCAATTTTTTTAAAGTTTGTTACACAAGTTGGTGTTTAAAGTTAATTTAAGTTTTAATTATTTTATGCCCCCTTTTTCTGCTAAATTTGGGATCCATATTTTCTGACTATGGTGGTCGTTTTGGTGTTGTGGAGAATATATAAAAATTTTCATACTTGATTATTATATTTAACTGAAGTTTTTATTATTTCTTACTATGGTGGTCGTGTTTGGTGTCTGAATAAACCCAAGAAAATTTTCTGTGAAATTATTATATTTTCATTTAAGTATCTATCAGTATTGAAGTTAAATTGTTGTAAAATCAATATTTTTCACGTATCCCTTCAAAACTTGCAAATTCAGTCCGTTGCCCTTCCAAATTATTTATCACCTTGTTTTCGATTTCTTCGCCCTCCAGACGGTAGTCTGCGAAACCTCTGTCATCATTCGTAAAAATTGCACCCTGCGGAGAGGCTAGTTTTTACATTACTAACTCTGCCGTAGGGTGAGCTTGGCGCATTGTTTTTGCTTACTTGCAGGTTATTCACATGTTGGATTGGAACCCCTTGACGAGGCTAACAGCGATTCGTCGCCAGATCAGGGAGCTCTTTCTACTGTAGACTGCACCTTCCTGCGTGGTTTTTCCCCGAGGTTGCCGAGCTGTTGGCGGTTTTACTACCATCAAAAATCGCCAATCAAGCGGTCTTGGCGGTTCGAGTAAAAAGGTCTGACGAGAGGCTGACGGCAGGTTTTGACGGGAGATTGACATGCTGCCATTTTTTTGAAGGAAGGAGACGGAGCTGAAAGCGTCAGCGTTATCTGAGAAACATCGATGTCGGAAGAAATAGACGAAAGAAGGATTCGAAGGAGGGCGACGAAAATGTGCTAAACTAATTATTATTTTTTTTCTCTCCATTTTAGAAATGAAGGAGAACTGTCCAAAAATGTATCACTGTGTTCACCCTGTAATCTTCACTGTTTGGAACTTCTAATTGGAACGTCAATGTCGGCTGATTCTGAAATGTTAAATTCCCTGTTTGAACTGGTATGATTTTTGTTATATTTTCCACCTTACCGCCACCTATGTACTATTCTGTATCAATTCTAAGTATCTTAAATAAATGCTATATTTAATTTTAACTTTGTAATGTTTTCACTTTAAATTTAAAACACTGGACCTGATTTTAAGACACAACGCAAATATTTAATTAATCTGTTGGAGTACTTTGTAACTATTTACGATTGTATTGAACACTATTTTTACCATATATATATTGAGTTATCATGTGTCACAAACTTCACCTATTCATGTAATTTAGAATGATTATCCAAATTTTGATATCTTATGGTATAAAACCTATACACAAACTCTTGAATAATTAAAGCTCCAACAAGAATATGGTGCCGTGACCTCGCGAATTTTGTTATATGCAATTTGTATTTTATGTTGTATTTGGTATG
>KL819509.1:0-28456 GCA_000611955.2 Stegodyphus mimosarum
ATTTTCAGCTGTAGTGTAATACATGCAGTTAATCTGAATTTTATATTTTGTCTTTTTTGAAAAGGCAAAGGCAGGATTTAAGGGCCGCTTGAGGTTCACGGACCATAGATTGAGAAACACTGTCTTAAAGTATTTCAGAAAATTGATTATATAAGTTAATTCCCACTCCCTTTTTTTATATTATTTATTATTTTCTTTTGCGGCCAATTCGTAATTTTATTAATATAGCAGCATAAATAAAATATGAAATGAAACAAAAGAAATTAAATTGTAAGTAATGAATTATACCTTAGTTGGTATAAAATTGTAACCAGACTTAGAAATGACACATAAACTAAAAATGAAAAAGAAGTTGTTATGCGTTAATAACGGATGGCATATGCAGAAATAAACAAGCACTAAAATGAATTAAGAATAAAATCAGTATCTGTACAATAGAAGAAAGAATAGCAATAATTTTAATGTAATTCCAAAACCTAATAGTCAAAATGTCTTTAAAATACTCTGAAGCAGTAATAATAGGAAAACAATGAAACTGTGCAGGAAATTCGCTGCACTCTATTTCGAATTATACAAATATATTTGTCTTTATCTAAATTTCTACTTTCTTTGAGTTATTATCCCAAAAGGGACGTTGGTCCCGAATTTGGATTGTGTTTAAACTTTGTAAATTATATTTTGGTATTTATTCTACATTCAGTGCTCCAAAGGATTGATTCCTAGTCTATTTGTACTCCGGAGTTGGAAATTGTTGTTATTTTAGTGCTTTGCAGTCTCTTTTTGAATTATTCGGCGATGGGAATTTTCGATCTTGCACAGGCCGAGTGACGTGGTTTGTTGACATTTTGCTTGGAGCTTACATGCAATTGAATTGGATGAAGTAGGCTTCATTAGGATTGTAAGTATTGTTTTATTTCTCTTTCAGTATTTTGCAAGTGGTTTTGTTTAATACTTATTGTCTGCATCAACTTTATAATGTAACCTCACATATAATGGTGCTATTTATATGTAATTTCAGGCGCTTTTTGGAATTTTTGTTTTATTTGCATGTGCGTACCAGCGGAGTTTTGAAAATGTTCATGAACTTTTCATTCTGAGTACCTGGTTATATTTTGCTTTGCAGGGTCATAATATTGTTTTATTTCTCTTTAAGTATTTTGCAAGTGGTTTTGTTTAATACTTATTGTCTGCATCAACTTTATAATGTAACCTCACATATAATGGTGCCATTTATATGTAATTTCATGCGCTTTTTGGAATTTTTGTTTTATTTGCATTCGCGTACACGTGGAGTTTTGAAAATGTTCATGAACTTTTCATTCTGAGTACCTGGTTATATTTTGCTTTGCAGGGTCATAATACAGTATTTTCACACATTTTACCGATATTCAATTAAAGGTTTTTGTAATTTTGAAGATATTGTGTAATTTCATTTACATGCGCTCAGAAGTGAAGTTTTTAAATGTCTGAGTTTTAAACTGAGACTGCTTTAATGTATATTTTTACACCATTTATTCTGCTCTACTTTTAAAAATTTTGTTTGCTTAAACTTTAGGCCTAATTAGTTTCAGATTTTGCACCTTAGAATTCGGACATTTGGTCTGCTGACTGAAAACCTGATTGTTGGCCGATTTCGTGCAGAACTTTGTGTTTAAGAATTCAATTTTTTTTTAAAACATCACCAGCTTCCCTTAGAAAATCCTCCACGACAGCTTCCTTTCGCGCTTGCAGATTGCCTTCGAGTGTAAGTTTTAAAGTTGATGTAGATGTAAGACACAGCGCAATGGATTTGAGAGCCCCATTTTGGTGAGAGTAGTTGCATACATCAAGGATGATTTGGATATTGATTTTTAAGTTTTTTGTTGAAGTTTTATTTCATCAATTTATTGTTCGTTAGTCCCAACGTGCTAGTCTTGAAACGACATATTGTATTGAATTAGATGTTGTTTGAGTTGGTTCACCTGGCCTGCTTCACGATCTTTTCCGCTTGATATTGTTGTAAACAACCCATTTTTGATCCCCAGTTATCAGTCGTTTTAAAAATGGATCATTTTCATTACGTTTCTTTAGCAAATCGCAGCTGTTAATGCGTTGCGTTAAATGCGTTTCTTTCAGTTCGTGAGGAACCCATGTATCGAGTTTTTGAACATGGCCAAATTGTTTTAAGTGATTTTCGATGCATGTATGTGATACACGAAGCTTCTCTGCAATCTCACGTGTTGTACTGTAACGATCCGAATCGATTATTGGTTTGATTAGGTCGTCATCAACTTCAACTGGACGACCAGAGCGTTTTTCATCTTTGAGTGAAAAATCACCAGAACGAAATTTGGCAAACCAATTTTGACACTTCCGTTCTTTTAAGGCTTCGTCACCATAAACAGCACATAATTTTTTATGAGCTTGCGATGCGTTTTTCCCTTTGCGGAAATACAATAGCAAAATATGACGAAAAGGTTCCTTTTGATTTTCCATTTTTCAACGAACGCCAAACGAAAACTATGCAACCGATCAAAAAACTTTTTTTTACTGATTCACAGCTGAATTGCCAACTATCAAATAACAAAATGTGTTTTTCATTTGTACTACGTTTGCAAACCTAAAAATTCAACTGAAGCCATCTATGAGTGAAATCCGCAATTACTTAGTTGCCAACCCAATATAATTTCGATTTTTTTTACTATGTATTCCATATTTTGTAAAACTTTAACGAATTTTTGTTTAACAAACTCAACAATTTCAAAGGGAGCATTTAGTAACAGTGTACGGAAAAAACAACAGTTTTATGTTCAGCGTTAGACTGTCTGTTGGTAATTCTAAAAATAAGCTGTTTTTAAATATTTTGTGATCTTCCCGTTGAATCAAATTTTATGCAGCGAAAACTAAGAGAATATAATATTTAATACATAAAGTAAACGAAGAAAACGTTAATAATAAAGACAAAAAAAAAATTTTTGTGAGGCCATCTTGGTAAGGAAGCTGATATGTTGGGCTGAGAAAAAGACTGAAAAAAATAGAAAGGTGTGTACATAATGGAATCGGAACGTAAACTGCTACGTCGCTTTCAAAATTTTTGCTTTTGAATTGCATATGATGTAAAAGGGAAGAAAATGATGCTTAGTAATAAAATTAAAAAGACGAAAAAAAGGAGGGAGAGAGTTAATAGCAGTGAGTGATACAAGGGACTCGAAGTTTGCGAGCTCTTTGAGAGCGTACTCTTTTGGATGACCGTTAAATTCTGAGATTTTTTTTAAAGTTTTATTATGAATGATTTTTGACTAAGACAATTAATATTTTCAATGAGGGATACATTATATCATCTAAGACATACCAGCACAAAATTTTTCCTGTACAATATATCCATAGTCCTTACAAAAAAATTTTTCTTTCTTATCTTGGTAAGAGAGATAGTTTATAAAATCAGAAACTTGGTGCAGTTATCCGTAGAGAAGTTTCATCTGCTTTCTGAATAAATTTGGATAATATCTGAAATTATAGCTGATCGTGAATTTATACATTTTTCCCCGGGTAAAGATTACCTTCAGTAAATTATCATTTAGAACCGCTAGATGTCGCCACCACTCATGCTTGACCATGGTCAACTAAACGCCTGCCAGTGTGAAAAGATTTTGTATTTTCGGTAGCCTCGGTGAAACTCCTACTGACCGCAAGATGGCGCTACTATTCTGCTGCACTTTGCAATGTTTACAATAAGCAGAAATCTGTCAGAAACGAATTCTGTGTTGTTATATGCAAAATTTAAAAACGATTAATCCGTTAAAGTCAGAAATTGTACCTTTCTATTTAAGAAAAATGTTTTTATTGAGAAAGAAAGTATGAAATTTCAAGTTATCCCACTTTGGGATAACTTAATACACAGGTAACACACAAATGTTTCGTATAAATCTTTTAAGTATGTTGCCTTGGGAAAATTCTTACTCTCCCATCACTTCCACAGAACATTTCTTCTACTCCACAGAACATTCCTCTTAACCATTTGGGTTTCTTCTTTTACAAAGTCAAAACTTATGTTGTTCTTACTCAACTGCCATTTATGGCGCTGTTGCAGATTATTTAAGAAATCCTGTTTCCAAAGTTTCCAGATCTTTTGAGAGAATTTGGTAAACTTCCACTTGCTAAGCCTATTTTCATTGATATGTGTAAATGGGTGTTCTGTGATGGGTTTCCCAATAAGAAAAATGGCCTGGGATTAAGGTTTCAGAGTCAATACAAAAATACATCAGCTGACAATGCAGTCAATGGTCTGGAGTTTAAAACGCCTTCAATTTCCGCTAATACTGTAATGAATTCTTCCAAAGTAAAATGAGAATTGCCTGCTGTGCGTTTTAAATGATACTTAAAAGGATTTTAGGCCGGCTTCGCATTATCCCCCAAAATTAGGAGATCCCGGAGGGTTAAAATGCCAGTCAATTTTTTCCTCCGTGATGTATTGAACCAATTGTTCACCTAGAGAATTCACAATTTTTAGAAGTCGTTTTAGCTCCAACGAAATCTGCGCCAACGAAATTTCATCCATTGTCAGTGAAAATCTCAGACGACTTGCTTCGCCTAGAGAAATATCTTTTCGAACTAGCAGTGAAACCTGCTGATGTGTTAAACGTAATCTATATAAGCAGTTGTAAAATGTATGTGTGTATTGCAATAACAGTGGTCTAAGAGTAGTGTTCTAAAAGTTAAGCATGTATTGTCAAGTGTAGTAATACTTTAAGCAAATAATGTCAATGCAGTTGTAATATGAATCACACAATGTATCTCAATGCCCTTCTTTGGCCCTGTAAAACCATTATTTTTTTTGTTTCAGTTAATGCTGAACCAAGACAGTTGGGTGAGAGTGAATTCCCGGAGAGTGCTTTGGTCCGTGGCACTGTCCCCCGGATGAATCCGGGGCTGGATTTGGGCGCTCGGTACGAGGCATTTGTGTGACACCACGCTCTGGCCAAACTCTAGACATAGGTGGGAGTGGCGCTATACCAATTAACCTCAATGGTAGAAGCATGGTGCCCACGTCCTCCGTCGCATGTCGCATGCTGATGTTAAATCATCACAAAGTCTAGATGCATTGCTTTAGTACAGAAATATACATAAATTGCTAAATATATCTTATTCAGTACCCCTTTCTTCTATCCTTTGAATTTCACGTAAAAATGTCCGCAAAAATCTATTCCGGTAACCGTAAATGGATGAAAAGTTTCTATGCGTTCAGTTGGCCCATCAACTGTTGCTTTGAAACTGGTTTTGTTCTTTGTGCACGTGACACAATTGTGTATCACCAATCTGCAGAATTTCCTGGTGTTTAACGGACAGTACTTTTGACTTATTAGGTACAGCAAAGTCTGAGATCCTGCATGCAAATATTACAAACAAAAATACTGTACGTTACTGTAAGTTAAGGGATGTTTAGCTGAGAGGACAATAGGATGTTTAATGTTAACACTAGAATTGATTATTTGACCTCCAACGCGAGTAAGCCCATTTTTATCAAGAATAGAATTAAGAGAAGCTAATCTACTTTTACTTTTCACATTCTCACCTTTCATTAAGGTGACACGCCTCAATGTGTTCACAAACACCTCATTGTATTTTGGATTTTTACACTTATAGATAAATCTGAAAACATAAGAAACTATACGAAACATACATCTTCTACAGAGGAACCATTTTTCAATTCTGCAATATTGTTACAGATTTCGTATTTATTTAGAATTGTAATTAAAACAACTTTATTTTCCCATGCAACGTAGAAGATTTTTGAAGAGAAAGCTACGTCCGAAAAGTAAAAATAAAAGAGCGCGTGCATTTAATACTTAATAAATAAATATCTCGTAATTACTGTTGCCATCCACAAATATTGAGAAAAATCGAGGCTTTACCAGAATATTCTAGTAAAGAATTAAAATGTTTATAAACATGCCTTCAACATGCCTAATATAAGTTGTAAACTGCGATATGTAACCGCGGTGACGCATTTGCCTTGAGGAGGCCCTCTCAAGCTTTTGTGGGAAGTCGAAAATCAAAGGCTTGTGGTCGGTACAGATAGAAAACACTTGACGTTCCAACGTATGACGACAATGTTAAACTGCCTCTTACGCATTAAGGAGTTCGCGATCATACGTGTTATATTTTGATTGTGCCGCAGAAAATGTTTTTGAGAAGAATGCTAGTGGTTTCTATGCTCCGTCTGTAAGCTGCTGCAAAAGTGCAGCCATGGCCGAATTAGACTCGTCAACCATTAATGCTAATAGATGCTTGGAAGGGTAGCTAAGAGCTGGTTGCTGACGCTAGGTCCTCCTTACACTGTGCAAAGGCTGTGCGAGATTCTGCCGATCAAATAATTGGCCGCGTATCTTTCTTTTTGTTGCCGATTAAATATGTATGCAATGGCGCATGCTTAGCAGCGGCATGAGAGAGGAAGCGACGATAAACATGGCCAGGAAACAATTTTGCAATCTGCACAATTTTGGGTTCTTGTGGCAAGTTTGAATTACAGTAACTATCACTAAGCGGTCGAAAACCCTCTGAGGATACGTCATGACTAAGGAATGACACTTGGGATTCCCGAAAACACATTTTGATGAATTGACAACTACACCCTAGGACTGAAATCGATCAAGGACTAAACGAAGGTGTTCAATGTGCTCATTTTCGTTTGTCGAAGCTACAAGAATATGATCGAAATATGACACACAGAAATCCAAGTTCATGAAGGACTTCATTTATGAAACGCTGAAACGTTTCTGCGGCGTTACATAACCCAAATGTAATAACGGGAAATTCGAATAATCCAAAAGGAGTTATGTCAGCAGTTTTTGGTAAGCAAGGTGGATTGAAAGGGAAAGGAAATCAACGTTACAGTTACAACTAGAGATTCGGGCACGCGGTTGGCGAATAACAAAAACAAGTTCCTATCTCCACAGTATCACCACAGCATTTTATTTTTTTAATAAGTCTGTCTTCATGGAATTTGCCATTTCATGAATTCGTCGACTTACTGTATCATGTCATAACAGAATATTATAATCATTAGCAGTTTTTTTCATTGAATAATGTTCAAATGAGATCTTTAGCGGCAGGTAATGTAAGGTTTTCTTCTACAGTGTGAGCTGCTCAGTCTTGCCAATTCTTTGGCTTACTAGGTAACTAGCTTCTAAAGCTTTTTCACTTGAAGTAATAAAACCTTTTATTACTTGTTTACTGTTTTTGAACTCCGATGATTTCCTCTTAAAATATTCCTCAAATTTCTCCTTTAAATTGGCATATTTAGCTTCAGAATGTCTTAAGAAACGATGGTTTCATATTTTGATTGGATAATAGTTAGCCGCAGAGGTTGAGGGTCCATTTCATATCTATGCTAAGAAAACCCAAATAATAAAATAACTTCCATTATAGTTTCTGTAAACAATTATTCTTTTCTGTTCAATATTCTGACTGCTAGCACATTGTCCTGGATCCATCACCTGTGAATCATCTCTTTTCTGTTTAGTCAATCTTAGCCATTTTTCCATTTGGAAAATCTAAGTGTGTTTTATGATTTTTTCTCAAATATTTAAATGCACAATATATTACTAGTTCTTCAAAAACAAACGACGACATTCTCAAATTGCAAAGAAAAGCAACAGGATGACAAATTTGCATTTTCAATTATAAATATTTTTCAGGATTCATTATTTCAGCATTTTCTTTGAAATAACAGCTTCTTTCAATCTTTTGTGGCTGAGACCTTTAAATGACATCAAACTGAAATTTGATTGGTGTAGAATTTAGTAGTGCGTCTGTTCCTTTTATAAAGGTTAACTGAATATCGTCTTTTACTAAACAATTTCTGTAGATTCTGTAATAATTTAACAATAATCGATTTTTCGATCTCTTGCAGCTAATTATATTAATCTCTCGTTTCTGGAAGATAATTTTGTCATAAGCTGAAGTAGAAGAACACGCATTATACTGTCAGGCTACACAGTCATTAACTACGTGTATCCTAATAGATTGGAATTTACACCAATTACCTAGCGAGCTCTGAGCTGAACTAAGTAATCCGTTAAACTCAAGTGCAGAAAGCTTTTGTGAAGATTGATAGTCATCATATGTACCATGAACGACAATGGTAGTACGTTGGCTTGCATATAATTAATAGGACCGGGGTAACAATCGAGCTACAGGTTTTCACGTGTAAACACCCGTGGTATTAATATTATTCACTCGTTAAAGCTCGAATCAATGACTAGATTTCATTGTCTTCTATTCTTGAACGTGTTCAGCTTCTGCTGAGAAACAGAATAGGCAGAGTTTATTGCGGAAACTTCCACGACAATAGCTTGTTTCCTGTTTTGCGATAATCGTCATCACAGGATTGTTGATTTATATAAAACGAAAATTTAAATTTAAAAAAAAAAGAAAATCTGAATGGTTTCAGATTTTAAATTACATTCAAAGGAGCGTTTTTTTAGCGTTTTGTGTGCTACTTTTATTAAATATCATGTTCTTCGCACTTGAACAATAAAATCCAGTTCAACGGCAATATCGCAAATTAATTTTAAATTGAGCATATCTTTGCAGTTTCCGATACACAGCTCGCGCACTGGAGATAGAATGTTTTTTTTTTTTTCTGTACAAGGCTGTCATTGCTCGCTTTGAAATCCTTGAGTTTGTTAATCGAGAATTCGTTAAAGTTTCACAAAATATAAAATCGATAATAAAACAAATTTCAAATTTGGGCTTCCAGATGTCTAAATTCGCAGTAGGATTGCATCATTCAAAATTGGATGGCTCTAGGTACCGTCGTTTTATCACAATGCGAGAAACATACATACATTTATGCACATTCTTCATTATTTAATTTCTTTAAATATAATACAGGGCTGCAATATTTTGTGGCAACAGTTTGAAAAGTGATACAGACTTTTAATATTTCCGACGCAAAATCGCAAAACGAAAACAATAGTCCTTCAGGGACAAAGCCCCTTTGGACTAATAATATTTTGTGGCAACAATTTGAAAAGTGAAACGGACATTCAGAGTGATTCGACGCAAAACCGCAAAACGAAAACAATAGTCCCTCAGGGACAAAGCCCCTTTGGACTAATTAACTAATGTATTAATCATTGCGTAAGGCAGCCTTACATACAAAGCGATTCTGAATAATAAAAAGTAAATTTTTATATATAATTGCTATTACATATATCAGCTTGATATTTTGAGAGTATTTGGAAAAACATTAATGAAAGAACCTTCAAGTCGTACCGTACCTTAGAGTAAATCTAATTTAAGTATAGTATATTTCAATATAAACATTCATGAATAAATGAGAAAGTATTCATTTTTTTATGATAGGCTAAGCAAACAAGTCAAATAAGCATAACAGAATGGCATTTAAAATTGATCTCGCAATCGTATTCATGTAGAATTTGCTCTAGTGAACATTATAGGTGAATATAAAAGATTCTTACAAACCTATCTTTATAAAATTTTCTACAGTTTATCTTTCTTCAGGATTCGTACACATTTTCTACACATAGTAGTTAAGTACTTTCAAAGACTTTTAAGAATAATTAATTAAAAAAAAATAAGGACCTATCAACAAATGGGAACTCAATAAACTCAATAGTTACTTTAGTTTCTAGTTTATTTTTAGTACATAAGCTACGCTTGAAATTCACTTTTGCGATACTATATCGAGAATAAAATAGATCAACAAGTAGAATGCATTATTATTAAACGTAATTTAATAAACATAATTATAAAACAAGTTTGAGAATAAAATCAACTTTTAAAATTTATCAGGTAGCAATTAAATATTTTACCCTTATAATAGTTGAACATAACTGAAAGAAGATTAGTGACATTATATTTACGTTTTACTAATAGTAAGCTTTTTGATTTTCGCTTCTTTGTACGAAGTAAAAAGGAAGTATTGTAATCGCGAGAAATTTCGGGTGTCATATTTCAATGAAAATATCCATTTTTAACAGGTATCGAATGCAATTAAGCGATGTTTTGCGTGATATCTGAACGTAATGACAGATAAAAGTTTGCCCCCCCCCATAAATTATAAAACTCGTTAAAAATGGATATCTGAAGAGATTTTTTAGTGGCGTCTGTGCGTATGTATGTATCTCGCAGAGCTCAAAAACAAATAGCCCCAGAACGGTATAAAATACTTAAATTTACTAAAAAAATTATTACAGTTCTTAGTAATTTGCAACCGTTTTTCACATTACAACAGTTTGTTTTTCACAATTTTTACACACATTTTCACACACAATTTTACATTACTACACAGTTAGATTTAATTTTTTTTTAGCTACACAACACACTTTTTACATTACATGTAGTTTGAAGAATAATTTTAAATAGTTTTTTAAATGGTTCTTACATACAGCAGCTTATATTCGACTTTAATTTTTACTAGCGCCCTCTTTTATAAATAGAAGGAACACTACTTTACATCACTTAATTTGACTTGCTATTTGTGAACACTCCAATAGAAATGATGGTAAATTAATTAATTTTATTTAAAACTTACTTTTTACTTGCCTTTATTGTATTATATTAGTATTATTTAATTTAGCTTCTAGTTTATTTTTAGTATGTTAATAGTTTCCGTATCTTTTTTGTTTATATGCATATTTGTGTCGGGGAAGTTTTTTGTGGGCAAGAGTTTCTAAATTAAATTGGTTTTTTAAAAAATTGGGTTTATAAAGGGTATTGTTTTGTTTTGTTTTTTTTTGTACTTTTAGAAAAGTTCCACTCATTTGAATTGCTTTTGGTAAGTCACATCATTTGGTTTTACTTTTGGTTTTGAATTTTACACTTGCCTACATAAATGACGAAACACGAATTGAATAATTGAAGAGATAGGTTTGAGGGCAACTTCCCCTCGATAAGTCTTTCTTCTGCCAGCTCAACAATTATTCACTTATGCATATCTTTTATTTTCAGGATTTGAAAAAAAAATATTACAATTTTATATTTGTTAATAGGTTTTGATACTTGCACTTGATTTACTTATGTTCTCAGAATTTAAATGATATTGTAGATTAGTTCGCAGCAATATAAATTATTTATAATTTCTTTTAAACTTATTTCTATAATTAATTTTTTACTTTAAATTGCTTTTTACGAATAGAAATTTTGTTAAATTCAAATTTCATTCCTTGCAGCAATGGCGCAAGAGAATTATTTAAATTTAATTTAACTTTACTATATTCTTTTGAAACTATATATATATATATATATATATCCACTTTTACTAGGCTCAGTGAGCTCAGTTTTTTTATTCTTATATGTTAAGTAAATTGCGGATTTTTCGCTGTAAAAATGATTGAATTATATTGTTCTTATCTTCCGGTTAGGGTTTTCATGCCTTTAGCAAATCTACATGCAAGATTTGTAGAATTATTAACAATTTAAAAGTTCTTTAAGTGTGGCTAAGCTTAATCATTTTTCATACGACGGCCATATTTGTTTACATTTGAAACTTAGGATAATAGTGGATTTGCTGTCAATCTAGAGAAACTAAGCTTCAACAAAGATAACGCCTTCTTTTATTATTGCGAATTAATCATGCTTAATACTTTCTGGAATTTATTCGAGGAAATAAGTGGTTAAGATTTACTTCGTAATTTTTAATACTTTTAGTTTTTATGTATGCCTTGTCGCGAAGTGAGATATGAATGAATTGAATGAGAAATACCGAATCGCGTGTGAAAAACTTCTTTTTTTCTTTCTTTGTTTGTTTAATTTTTTTACACATCGTTTTAGATTTATTATAGTATTTGAATAGAACATGTGGCAACGATTAAATAATTGTTCAGATGATATACATAATTTTTGTGTACTTTGAGTTATAAAATGAACGAGATGTAACGTTGTTAAGTGAAGCTAGCGCCAGAGTGTCACTATGGTCAACACATATAGTGCATTTTAAAGAGTGCATATATTCTATTGAGGTTTATGCGCTATCGACGAAGTAGATTTAATTCAATCGAATGGGATTAAATGAAATGTAAAATGGGTGTAATTTAATATTCCGTACATGGAAGTCATGTGGTGTACACATCAGATTCTTAAATTTTATATCTCATTTCATTACGTACTTGCTCAGTTTGGAGGTTTAGTAAATAGCAGCTATATTTTTTTGTCAAACGGCATAGGTTAAGTTGAGAAGTAAAATCATAATCAGCATGATTCGTTACTGGAGACTAGTTGTTGCCCCCGTTGCTGCTTGCCTAGAGAGAGGCTTGGTGATCAGAACAAACCTGAAAGCCTGATGTAGGCATCGTTGGCAAGTTTCGAAAGTTCGTTGCACTCTGTCTGTCCGACTCAGTCAGTGTCGTAACTTTGTCTAGAGTTCTTGGGGTTGTAAGCCAGTTAATATATTTTAAGGTTCCAATCAGCAACTAAAGCAACAGAGGTGATAAGTTGTTTAGTATTATTCTAAGTCTCCCTAGAGGCAAAGAATTAAGCTTTACATTTTTGTACTATATCTTGTGACCACGGTAAAGAATAATGAAAGACAACTCACTTTAATATGCAGAGATAACTTTTAAGGTCATCTTTTAAGACTTTTAAAGTGACCAGTTAGTTAAAAATAATTAAATAGCTAGTTAGGTACCCTTAGTCATTATAGATTTACATGTCCAGTTTTAATTCCAGTATTAAGTTAATTTTTTAAAAAATATTTCTTAAAAAAAGAAGCTATTAAAATCACAATCTTTTAACATGTCACAGTTTAAAACACGTGTAATTTATGACATTGTTTCTTACAAGATTACAAAGCATTTCCAAACATTACATTACAAAGCATTGACTTTCATTCTGGCGAGGAAAGGGAAAATTATAGCAAAGGCTGAAATTATAAACTACTGCTTACTTTATATAATAATAGCTGTGCACATCTTTGAAGAATAATTTTCTTTTTCTTTATGTTTCGTCAATACGTTTCCTTTTGATTTTAGAATTTTTTGGATTTAATTAAAGATTTCTCTTATTAAAAAAATACATTTAGAATGCAGGAAAATGTGTTAATTTTATTTCTTTAGTAATATGAACATTCAGAATAAATATGAAATGCTATAGGGTAAGGGCTGCTTACAGAGCTGGTGTAGCAGAAATTTTTGAATTTAGTGATACACCAAACAACAAAATTTAGAAATGGCAAAATTTTAGAATTTAGGAAGGCACTAGGAAGCAGAATTTAGGATCCACAGGGAGAATGCATCAGATGGAAAAATGCGTACGCCAGCCATCCCTGTGTATGATGCACAGAGCCATTGCTAGGGTTTTTAGCGCCTAGGAACAACTGAAGATATTGCGGCTTCTTCTGCATGCCAAGAATGAAAAACATTTCATTCTAAAATTTTCTAACATTAATTTGGCACCCCATGAATACTGCGCCCGAGGACAGATTCCCCTCCTCACCCTTGCCCCTCAGTTGCCCTGACCGAAAAATACATTAGAAATTTGAATAATAACATTTTTGGTAAAGTGGAATTCGTAAATAACTGTTAATATACGACATAAGGAATTTCAAATATCGCCGGTGGATTAAGGTTTCCAAACAGTGCACCAGGCCCTGATCAGATTCAACTAAAAATTTCAATGCCAAATCATGTTCGAATGTTTCCTAATTCTACCTCGAAATGGTAGCAAAATCTTAATGTATTCTGTCAAATACTTATTTTGTTCTCTCTTCGACCAAGGAAGTCTGATAAAGCTTACAGAATAAAAAAATAAAATTATTCAGAGGTTTTAATTTTAAAACGGAACTGTAACCTTTTTCCAAAACAAAGATTCTATGCCGGATTCCTACAGTTGAATAAGTAAAGGCTCGGAAATAGCATTTCTAACATCCTCCCACCTTTGTAAAGTGAGAGCTTTACAAACATTAACAAAATCAAATATCCAGAAGGTTTAAATGTTCTTAAAGATCAAGTCTTTCTTTCGGTCGAATCACTCTCCCAGAGCGTGTTTGTATAGGATGTTTCTCCAATTCAACCTCGGAAAACTTTCTCTTTTCGAAATCTTGAGACCGCTGAATTAAAGGTTCCCTTTCTTCAATAGATTCTTCAGTCTTACAATGAATTTCTAAAGGATAGAGTCTCTGTATAGGTCTTAATAGATACCCATTAGCTGTTTTTACTCTTATAAGTCGATTAACACCATCTCGTCCTGGAAATACTTCAACAACTTTTGCTAATGGCCAATCCAGTCGCCTTTTGTTGTCGTTACCAATTATAACAATATCTCCTACTTTAACTGTGTCAGCGTCTCTGGCTTTAGATGACTTAAGCAGACCAAGATATTCCCGTTTAAATCGCACTCTCAGTTTCTCTCTAATACTTTGGAGATAATTAAATCTCTTCACCAAAGTAACTGCTTCGATGTGATCTAGATCAGCTACCTCATTGCCTGGAAGACTTTGTAAAAACATGGACGGTTTCAAAACACTCAGTTCATCAACTTCCTCCGATAAGTAAGTCAGTGGACGGTTATTCATGATAGATTCACATTCACATAGCAGAGTGTTCAGCTCCTCATAATTTAATGATGCTCGACCGAGATTTTTCTTTAAAAGATCCTTTAATATTCTTATCAAGCGCTCCCAGAACCCTCCCCACCAAGGAGCAGTGGGAGGACTGAACTTCCACTTAATATCTTGTAAACTACATTCTGATTGAATCTCATTCCAATCTAACTGTTTGAAAGCTGAATTTACACCAGTGAAAGCAGTACCATTATCGGAATATATGACTGATATTCTTCCTCTTCGAGCTATAAATCGTCTTAGGGCTTGTATAAAGGCAATGCTACTTACAGATTGGATAAGTTCCAGGTGAACAGCTCTGTATACCGCACAGGTAAATATAACAATCCAGCATTTCTGTTGCCGACGAGTAAAAAGTGGTCCAGCTAAGTCGACGCCAGTTATTTGGAAAGTAGAAGTCATCTGTGTTCGATCTTTTGGAAGAGGTGGGATAGGAACTTGGAGAGCTTTAGAATGGTTTCTTTTACAAACAATGCATTTTCGTACAATTGAACCTACAGTTTTCCTTCCCCTTAAAATCCAAACCTTCTCTCGAAGAATGGTAAGAAGTGAAAGAGTTCCAGCATGTTTATGAAACAAATGCTTGTGTTCTATCATCCGTTCTACTAAAGGATGTTTAGACGGAAGAACGACTGGATATGTATATTCTGTGGTATTATTTTCATCTATTATTCTTGACTTCATGCGAAGAATTCCTTGATCATCTTTATAGACTTGAAGAGTCTTCAAACTATTCTCATTGTCTTCTTCCAAAAAACTTTCAGATTGGATACACCGGAAAACTACTTTCTCAGCAGTAGAAAATTCTTCCGCAGTAATATAAGGAAGTCTTGAAATACCTGGAGTTTTCCCTTTCAAACGAAGAATCCATGCAATTATTCTTACAATTTTAGGATAACTTGAAAATCTGTTAGCCAAATATGTCGTTATCATTTCTGTTTCACTGTTTTTTGCACAAAGATTAGTTTTTCGTTTTTCCTTTTCTACTTCTTTTGATTCGGGAACAGAAATATTACAAGGCCAATTCTGAGGAGCACCATACAACCATTCTGGACCCTCCCACCATCGGGACTTTAAGAGTTGTTGGGGAAGACAACCTCTTGATAACAAATCTGCAGGATTCCTGTTTCCTGGTACATGATTCCACTGCTGTAGTTTACTAAGCCTTTTAATTTCTTTTACTCGATTTTCAATAAAGACAGACCATGGACCCTCATTTGTTATCCAGGCTAAGGCAACGGTTGAATCTGTCCAGAAGTACACCTTGAGATCCTCTTCTTTCAGCTCATTCCTGATGAAGGAATACAGACGAGCTCCAATTAGAGTTGCCATAAGTTCAAGACGTGGAAGTGTTAATGGTTTAGATGGAGCAACTCTAGACTTTGCCATAAGAAGTCTAACGTAAACATTTCCTTCAAATTCCGTCCTTAGGAATACACAACAGGAAAAAGCAACCTGACTAGCATCACAGAATACATGTAATGAACTAGAAGTGTTGATGATTACATGGCGAGGTATCTTACATTCCTCTAAGCAACTCAGTTGTTGCCTCCATTTTTGAAATTCATTGCATATGTCAGTTGGTAAAATGTCATCCCATCCTAATTTTAGAGACCATGTTTTTTGAAGTAATAATTTCGGAATTAAGGTTGTAGGAGCAGTAAAACCAATAGGATCAAACAATTTTTGAGTTGAGGATAAAAGTGATCTTTTTGTCAAAGAATTTCCTAAGCAGTTTATCATAGGCACATTACACCCTAATTCATCTGTTGAACAGTACCATTTAAGTCCTAAAACATTTTCTACAGTTTCATGTGACGTATTGCTCACCCATCCTCTAAGATTGAACCCAGCCGAAGACATCAACTCAGTTGCCTGTGAGATAAATGCTTCTCGTTCGTTTATATCTTGCACACCCGTTAAACAGTTATCTACATAAAAGGATCCGAGAAGTCTTTCAGCTGTCTTTGCAAAATCAGGGGGAGCATTCTTTAGCAAATGATTTATGCACGCAACCAATAAGAAAGGGCTAGATGATACTCCAAAAACAACTCTACAATGACGAAAAATGGCTATTTGATCATTATTCCACCATAAAAATCTTAATGCATCACGATCAGCTTCATCAATTTCAATCTGCAAAAAGGCTTTTTCAATGTCAGCAGACAACCCAATGCGATATTGTCTGAAATTAAATAGAAGGAGCGGTATTTCTTCTATTAAATTAGGACCCTTTTCTAAAAATTCATTTATGGAATGTCCATTTTTGTCTGTGGTTGATGCATCAAACACCGGTCTTACAGGCGTTGTGCTATTTTCCTTTAGGACAGCTCGATGAGGTAAATAAAATGCTTCTAAAGCTTGATCTCCATCTTGAACTGGCTCAATTATACCTCTTCTGTGCCAATCTTGCATAACTAAATCATAGTCTTCATATTTACCCAGCTGATTCAGTTTTCGGGTTGTAATATGCAGTCTTCTCTTTGCTGCTTCTATATTATTTTCTAGGGCTGGGTAGCCTTTGACCCAGGGTAATTTTACAATATATCGTCCTGTATCGCCTCTTTTTACAGTTTGCTCAAAGAATTTACAAACTTCGTCATGTCTTTCACCTTTTGGTACTTGTACTCCCGATTCTTTGATTCCCAAACTTTCCAACTCCCAGAACTTTGAAATATCTTGAGAGGAAAATAATGCAACTAAAATATTTGAAGAGATGTTTCTATCACTTCTTGACGTGCCAATCAGTGACCACCCAAATTTAGTTTTTATGGCCACTAAATTTTCGTTGATGTTATAAATATCAGATGTAATAATTTGAGACCAAACATTAGCTCCAAATAATACCTGAATGTCAGCAGAATCATCATCCTTGCTTGAAAAATCTGTTAAAATGATTCCCTTTTCTTTCAGACTTGTACAAAGAGCCATATCACTAATTTTTGGAACATAACTACAGATAAGATCTTGATCAAGTACATCCACTTCGCATTGAAAATCAGAGTCCAAACTTGTCAGTAACAGCTTATAAAGACAATGAGATGTAAGTGCACTCTTGTTACCCCCAAATAATTCTTGTTGAGTATATACTGCACCTATAGGTTTCAACTCTAATTCTCTTGCACACTTCTTGGTAATGTAACTTCTTTGTGAGCCGGAATCACACAATACTCTAACTTTCTTTGTAACATTTTCACCAACTACATTAACAAGTAAAGTCTGTAAATAAGTAGTCTCTTTCTGAGACTTCGTTAACATATTACAGGTATTTTCTTTCGAAATATTTTCATCTTTATTCAATATCTGGCATAATATTGGATAATGTTTTCCTTTGCATGCAGCACACTTCACAAAAACTTTACATTTAGAACTAACATGTCCTTGTTTCAGACAGCGAAAACATGCACCTTTTTTCTTGACAACCAGTTCCCTTTCTTTCAGAGAGGAATCGATAATAGCTGCACAGTCCTGAGAAGAATGTGTAGATTTATTACAAAAAATGCACAGTACATTCTTATTTACATTATTATTGTGTGAAGAAACTAATGCTGCAGCACTTGGTATAGTATTCGACATTTTAGTTTTACACATAACCTGTGAGCTAGATTTATGCTCATTGGATTCAAAGGTAATATTTCTTAGTTTTACTCTTTCCTCTCCTTCTACTTCTATTTTTAAAAAATCCAATAACTCACATAAACAATCATCAGGATTTTTGGTAGAAGCCTTTTTAGTTACACGGTATCTTTCCCAGATCTTAAAAATGTTTTCTGGAATCGCTGACTCAACCAGTGGAAAAAGCATTGCTGCATACTTTTCTTTAGTCACCCCTAATGATTCTAGAGCACGCAGCTGTGATTCTAGTTTATCATAAAGTTGAGAAATTTGAATATTTTTCCCTTTTAATAGAACTAGAGACAATAACTCACGTACATAAAATTCTATTAAAAATTCTTCCTTCCCATATCTGGATTTTAAGAGTTCTATAGCTTTCTCATAATTTTCGTTTGAAGGTGGAAAACCTTCAATTAATTTATAAGCTGATGACCCAGGTTTCATGCTAAGTCTCAAATATTCAAATTTATCTTCATTGGATAAAGAATTATCATTATGAATTTTTGAAAACTGGCCCCAGTAACCAATCCAGTTTCTTAAATCTCCGTCAAATTTTGTCAGTTCTATCTTAGGTAATTTTATCTGAGTTTTGAATCCAGTCTGAGATTCATTTTCAAAATTTGAACATACGGGTTCAGGAAAAATTGTTTCTTTAATCTTAAGAAATCTTAATTC
The DNA here is from genome assembly GCA_000611955.2 of Stegodyphus mimosarum. NCBI lineage: Eukaryota > Metazoa > Arthropoda > Arachnida > Araneae > Eresidae > Stegodyphus > Stegodyphus mimosarum. The sequence goes on from KL819509.1 coordinate 18,854, forward strand.
GTACTCACCGCATTTCGCCATTTCTTCTTCCACCTTAGCTTCTGTTACATTTTTATCTTTCAGAAGTTCTTCTAAGTGAGTGGAATTTAGAACATTAATCCTTTCATATTTTAATGCTTCAAATCTTGCTTTAAGTTCAGTTTTATCACCTCTTTTGGAAATAAGTTCTTCTAAATTATTTGCGTCAACTGTAAATAATCGCCGAAGAACTTTTCGTTCAGTTGTATCCATTTTTTATCTTCGTTCCAAAACAGTCCTGTCACGGACGCCAAAAGATTTAAAGAATCAAAAAGTTCGAAGTGCATAAAATTAAAGATAAAACATTTATTTACAACTAACAAAGAAGTTTAAAGACGAAAAGCAAGTTACATAATGGCTAGCGGCAATCTTCCATCACTAAATCTTAAAACGGAACTGTAACCTTTTTCCAAAACAAAGATTCTATGCCAGATTCCTACAGTTGAATAAGTAAAGGCTCGGAAATAGCATTTCTAACATTAAGTTAAAACAAATATTTTAGAAATGCATTTACTATATCTACCGTAATATTATGATGCTTACTATATCTTGTTACGTTTTCTAATTTACTACTTTTGCTTCTTGAAGTCAACATTGATTTTTTTTCCCGAAGACATGAAAAGTTTTAAATAGTTTTAAAAGTTTAAAAGTTTTTAATGATTTCTCCATCTCGAGAGAAAGCAAAAGTCCACCAAACTGCATTTCGTCCCAACAGATGGCGCGATTAGGGTGGTATGTGACTGAAATGGTGAAGGCCGAACAGCAGTTCAATTTCAGTAAATTAGTTCTATAAGTGCCAACGTCATGCTACGAATGAAGTACTTCGTTTTTATTTCGACTTTTTTCTGCTTCTTGTTTTATTTATTTTATACGCTTTCTCCTTTTTCGCCCTTTGAAAGAAATTATTCGCTCTTCTTTTTTCGTCTATATCTTTTCTTCCTGTTTAAGTGCGGATTTGAAAGCACTAGAATGTAGCAAATAAAGTGAAAAAAAATAACCCATCAGAAAGGTTGAAGAATAATCAGATTACCTAAAACTAGAGATCTGCAGTTCGACAGAGAATTAATTTCCTCCATGGAGCAAAGTTAAGCAAACGTAAAAGCAATGGGAACGGAGAAAACAGAAAGCTAAATTCCTTCGATTTTTTGGCCCCGTCACTCTCGTATTTATTTGTTCTTTTATATTTACTTTTACATTTACTTTACTGGTCATGTAAAGCTTGTGAAATGAAGGTAAAAGTGCTTTTAAAGATTTTTACAACCAAATAATTTATTCTTTCATTTTTTTAGTATTGATTTTCCAGTTAAATATTTCATTCAGATTAGTATTTATATACTTTTCTTTGCTCAAGAAACGGGTGATCTGCAAATGCAGTTAAAAATTTAAATATTTAAAATTGTTGTTTTACTTATCCTTTTCAAACAATTTGAATAATTTCATGTTTTAAATTCGTGTATCTAATCAGGAGAAGAAACGGATTTCAGTCGGTACTAAAATACTCGTAATTCTCTAAGAGAATGTGGAAGTAGAATGACACTTCGTAAAATGTTAGAAACTTGTACCTGAATTATGCATCTGACGCATTAAGAATACCATTTATAAAACTTTAATAGTTCTTTAAAATTTATTTTATTGCACGTAAGTCACAAATCATTAGAGGAAAAGAAAAGAGCTGGTATTTATTTCTTCAGCTTTACTTATTTCTATGGCTTCAAACTACCAAGAAAAGCCTCAATGCATAAGCTCGCACAGGGATCGCTCAATATTCCAAAAACTCTGCGCTAAACTTTGTAAGGTTTATCCTAATTTTATTAACATTTATTTTAAGTTATGCAACCTTTCCTACCTGTTCTAATTTCAGCTAACAATTTCCTACAAGAATGTAATTTCAGAAGTGCAATGAATGCAAATGAGTAAGAGTACTATTTAAGTCGATGTTTCGCCAACTTCGTGAGAGAAAGTCTGATTTTCCTGACTAGCGAGCGTTTGCCTTTTGGCTACGTTCTCTCTTAGCTCGGCCATACTTTAGGCCCTTGCTTGGCTTCGCCGATTTAATTAATATTTAGGGGCCAACTACTTAGAATCCTGATTGCTTCGGCTATACCTTTCAGTTAGCTTTAGTTAAGTTTAATTTTATAATCATTTAAGTTCAAGCCCAAGTGGAGGCTTTGTGTATACTCCGAGTTAGGAGTTGATTGTATTTATTTTGAAAAATAAAGGGTAGGTCACTTACCCTTCTTACGTCTTACGTGTTTATTCACACACTTAAACGATGAAGGAATTATTGATGATTCCTTTATTTATGAAATATCATATTCTTCGTACTTAAAGCATAAAATTCAGTTCAACAGGAATATCGCAAAATATTTATTTTTAAAAAAAGCCTACCTTTAGAATTTCCTATACACAGTCTCGCGCGCTGAAGATAGGATTTTTTTTTACAGTATTGCCATTGCTCGCTTTGAAATCGTTGAGTTTCTTAATCAAAAGTTAGTTAAAATGTAACAAAATATGAAATCGATAATAAAACAAATTCCAAATTCGGGCTTCCAGATACCCACATTTTGAGGAGGATTATATTATTCAAAATTGGATGGCTCTGGGTACCGTTGTTTTATCACAGTGCGAAAAATATATATATTTATGCAGATTCTTCATAATTTAATTTCTTTAAATAAACACAGGGCGATAATATTGGGTGGCAACAGTTTAAAGAGTGATACGGATATTTACAGGGAATCGACGGAAAATGCCAGAATGAAATTAATAGCCCTTCTAAGCCAACGCTCCTTTGCGTTAATAGAAAGGGTAGTTTAACCTTTGCAAAACGTTGTCATATTAATTCAGACCGAGTAATAATTCTCTTGCCCGTCTAGCAAAGTCTGAAGGACACTGATTGGACTTAAAGGGGTTTTCCTATTTAAAGTTCTAACTTAGAACCCCACGAACACTGACATGTGAATAATCGCTTAAGTGTGTGAACAGAACACGTAAGACTTAAGAAGGGTTTAAAACCCTTTATTTGTCAGCATATTTGCAATCAGTTCCAACTTGGAACTTTACGCAACGCCGCCAATCGAGCTTGAACTTAAAATAATAATAATTTAAACTAAAACTGAGCTAGTTAAAAGGTATAGCCGAAACTATCAGGGATCTAACTAGTTGGCCCGTAAGTATTAATTAAATCGGGGAAGCCAAGCCAGGGCCTAAGGTATGGCCGAGCGTAATAACAGCTAAGAGAGACGTAGCCAGAAGGCAAACGCGCGCTAGTCAGGGAATCAGACTCTCTCTCTTGAAGTCTGTTAAGTGACGCAGCAAACTCACTCACCTGACTTAAACCCAATCGAGCATCTGTGGGACCATCTCGATCGAGTTGTTCGCGCCATGGATCCTCAACCGCGTAATCTAGCGCAGCTGGCCACGGCATTAGAGTCGGCATGGCTCAACATCCCAGAGAACACCTTCAAGGACCTATGTGACTCTCTTCCTGCACGTCTCGCAGCAGTCCGCTCTGCGAAAGGTGGTTATTCTGGCTTTTGACAGATGGTCACATTAATGTGACTGGACTGTGTATTTCTCTTTCTGATTTGCATTACCTGCGTTTCTGAATTTACATTCTGGCAGGAAATTGTAAGCTGAAATTAGAATAAGATAGGAAGGATATAAAACTTAAAATAACTGCTAATTAACTTAGGATCAACCTTACAATATTTCTACACAAATAAGAATCCCACAGTATGAAAATAATTTTGATGAAATTCCTTTGTTCATTTGAGCTGATTATGCAGGAAAATTATTAATAAGAAATATTAAACATTTTGCAGGAGGTTTAGTTGCTTTTCACGCTATCTTATTACGAACATAATTCAGCAAACCTGCGACAAAGGCTACATCTAGTATCTCACTTTTAGTGTTAAAAATAGTTGTGAAAAGCGCATTAAAATACAAAACCAGGCTCTTGCTATGAAATGTTTCAGGAAAACTCTTACTAGAAACAGTACTGGCATTTCTGAGGACCATTTACTCTGGTTAAGAGGACGTCTTCCTTTATCTGATAGCCCAGAAATCTCTCAAATCAAAGAATCGATTAATTGGGTATCAAGAGCTTTGCAATGAACGGAAAAAAGTAGGGAATTATTGAGTAGACTGATCGGACTAAATTATACGAAGGTTTGAGTTCAGTTTGCCAGCTTTGTCCAATTACAGTAAAAACACCACAAAATATATTTATATTAATTCATTTTCTTTATTATTGCAAACTACTATAATGCAATTTTAGTATTAAGTTTCATATGAAAGAACAATTTCTTAAAATTTAGAAAACAATCGAAAAACATTTGCTTCAGTAATTTAGTACTTCAGTGATACTATTTCGTTTTATTGAATACCGTTTTATATATATATATATAATATAAAACTGTAAATAAATCAGTTCTAAGTACAAATGAATGTCTGTTTCGTTCATTTCTCTATGTGGTTAACAATGCATAGAAAGGTTATCCCTAGTCAAATACAGTTATCGTTTAGTCAATAAGGATTTATTAACTTTACAAACCAGTTAATTGACGTTAATTATCTTTACTGTCTTTTCGCTTTCCGGCTAGAATGATAATTTTCAGTTCGCTGAAGGACACGTTATTAGTTCATTTTCTTGAAAGCAGTTTATCTGCATTGTCGCGTTATACAGAATCAAATCGCTATTTAGTCAGATAACAACGTGGTCTCAAGTAGGCAGAACACGCTCTAAAATCAGCTTGGCAAAACTTCGCTTGAATAGCGCTTCTTTCTCTCTCAGTCTCGCTTGTATCTCATTTACATTCTGATATGAAAAGCGTGGATGAAAAACGAAAGCGACAGAAAAGTTACTTAACTCAATTAACTATTAGTCAAAAACTAGCAGAAGCACCCGATGCCAGTTAAGTTAGATTGAGAATAATGCAACTAACAACAGACAGAACGATACCGCTGTAATCCTTCTCTAATAACGATGCAAGAAATACGATTCATAGTCATGAATTTTTCAATCTGATGCGATACGGAACCCACATAAAAAATATCGATAGAAAAATAAGCTAATTCTCTCTTTATGTCAGCAAGAATGGCACGCAGTTTATCAAATGGTCGTAAAAGCTCAAGTTATGTCATGCATTATGTCACCTATATTGAATTTTAGTCTATTAAATGTGGCAAAAAATAATCATAATCGATCCGAAATCAATAAAGCGAACAAACAAACAAATACACAAACAGACATTTTTCTTTATATGTATAGATTTTCTAAAACTTGATTGATAAACTTGATAAAACTTGAAATTTTTGATTAACAAAGTCTACAATTTGAAAGCGAGCAGTACGAACACTTTTCGAAATAAAACATTTTTATCTCCAACGTGCGAGACTGTTGCCATTTGGAAAAAAGAGTGCGAAAATGAGCGCTTTCAGAGTTTTTAATTAATATTTCGGCTGAATTAAGTCGTACGAAGATGGAAATAGCGAAAATGGCTTCCCACGAATTTTTGGAATCGGGAATTATGTATTTAATGTTTGGCAATGCTATTTTTATTTCATCATAAAACTTAGAAATTTTTTAATCAACAAACTCTAGGATTTGAAAGCGAGCAGTGGCAACAACTTTCGAAATAAAGTAGATTTTCATTTCCAGCTTGCGAGACTGTTGCCACTCGGAAAAATGAGGGCGAAAATATCGTTTTTCCGAGTTTTGAATTTATATGTCTGATTTTAACTAATTTTTTTTGGAAGAAATTGGACATTGACGTTTTTTAGAACCCAGAAAAGAATTGTATAAAGTTTGATGACATTAGCTACAGTACTGAGTTATATATATATAAATCCTCTTAAATGCAACACTATTCAAAGCTCGTACAAAGGGCGAAGTTCGCACATTCTCTCAGTATTCCGAAGTCAGCTCTGAACTGAAAACTGGAAATTGTTGCTCTGTCTAGTCTATGTATAGTTTCTACGAGACGTCGAGAAATCTGTAGTACCTTCCTTTTGTCAAAATTACGCGAAGGCATATACAGTTAAACTCAACGATATAAAAGGCTGAGTCAACTTCCGCGCATATCTGTATGCCCTCTGGGCTAACTACTATTTATACAGATGATAAATGATGATAAAAAATAATATGGCGTCCACCTCTTTATTTGGTAAATTAAAGGATTATTAACCGCATATTTACCCCCCCCCCAAAAAAACAATAAATATTTTTAAAAAACTAATTCGAATTCGAAACAATGAACAAAAATGAAGCACAAGGCTGATATGAAATAAAACAAGTGGCGAGAATATAAATATGACATGGAGTGGGGTATAAGTACACATGTTTTTTAGGAACAATTTACATTCCGATAGTACTGAGAAATACACTATTAGACAAAAAAGAAGCACCACAACGCATCGAGAAGATATAAAGCGAATTGGACACAGATTGATATGCATACAGGTTTCGATGGAAAATGCAAAATTTTACATTCTGCTGCCAATGAATGAACGGTTGTCGCTACAGCGCATCTGATCTGCGCGACTGGCAGGATATTTAAGAGGAGAAATTACGATTCCAGGTTATAAATTCTTCACGAATTTCATTCCGTGTACTCTGGTAGACAGTAACTATGCCTCGCACACAGGTGCGCGAACGATATGCGCAGATGTCAGAATTTGAGAGAGGTCGTGTAGTTGGGCTCAGAAGCCGGTTGGCCTTATCGGCGAATAGCTTGACATTTCAGCAAGAGCTATGCCACTGTTAGACGATGTTGGCAGGAATGGGTGAACTATGGCCGCACACAGCGTCAAGAAGGAAGTGGTAGGCCTAGAGTAACGACAGAACGTGAAGACCGAGCAATCGTCAGAGCGGCACTCACAGCCCCAGATGGAATCATTATCATCGATCGTACGTGCAACTAGTGTTTCAGTGACCGCAAGGACCGTTCATAGACGGGTCACAGAAAGGGGGCTGAAGTCACGACGTCCCTTGCGCCGACTACCATTGACTTCTGTACAATGTCAAGCCCATTTGCAGTGGTATCGGGCTCATTCACACTGGAATGTCACTAACTGGAGTAGAATAGACTTCAGTGATGAGTCCCGCTTTGAACTGAGCGCCGATAACCAGCGAAGGCGAGTCTGGAGACGCCCCGGACAGCGGTGTGATACCAACCCGAATGTCTTCCGGCAGACAGGCCGACAACCAGGAGTGATGGTCTGGGGTGTCATTTCATTTCATAGAATAGACTCCTTTGGTTGTCATCTGTCGCAACTTTACAGTACAGCGGTACGTCGACGAAGTTCTAAGGCCCGTTGTGTTGCCTTCATGTCACGCCACCATGGGCTTACATTTCAGCAAGATAGTGCCACTTCACATGTTTCTACTGCTTACCGAACATTACCTTGGCCAGCAAGGTCGCCGGATCTCTCTCCTATTGAGCACGTTTGGAGCATTATGGGCAGGGCCCTCCAACTAGTTCGGGATGTTGAGGATCTAACGAGCCAGTTGGACAGAATTTGGCACGATATCTTTCAGGAGGACATCCGCAACCTCTATCAGTCGATGTCAAGCCGAATAACTGCTTTCATAAGCTCCAGAGGTGGACAAACGCGTTACTGACTTTTTCACTTCAATAAATCATCCATTGTTTTCAAACTGTAATCATATGGTTTTCTGTACATGTACATCACTTCTACTGATTTTCGTCCCATTCGGATAACTCCTTCTTGGTGCGGCCTTTTTATTTGTCTAAGAGTGTATTTAGGGTAAGTAATTTAGGATAGCAATTTTGGTTTGAATTTCTTTTAATAAAATCTACGTTACGAGAAATAAAACGCAAATCACATATTTTTATTGAGTAGCCAATTAAATATTTCTTTCCCGATAAGAATTAACAATACGCGACAAAAAATATGCTCGTAAAATAAGTAATATCAAGATTACCATCCAAATGTATTAACGAAATATGAAGCTTTGAAAGGAATTAAGTTTCATTAAAAGTAAGTTGGAATGATCTTATCAATGAATTGAGTAATTATTACATAATATGAAACACTAAAAAAATTTTGGATAAAAACGGGTAAAAACGCAAAATATATTTCGCTATAACTCATCTGGATTTGAAGAACGTTTCTTTCAAAATGGTAATTATCTTAAATCCACTTTCGAGAGAGCAGTGTTTTTCAAAGAAATAAATTCATATCTCGATAATGATAAAAATTGAGAATAAGCTTTGAACTGAAAAAAATAATCTTTAAAATTTATTTTACAGCGTTTAATTATATATTTCTTTCTAGTATTAATGTTTCATTTTTCCCTGTTAATTAACATTTAGGGATATGACACAAAAAATGGGTATTTAAACGTAATATATATTTAATAAATGTAAGGATATTATACATATATATAGAGGCTGTTCGCATATTTTTAACCGATTTTGCTTTGCTATAAAAAATATTCGTCTGCTCGGAATTTTTTTTAACTGCAACTATATTTTTTGAAAGTATAGATTATCATCTGCCACTTGACAGTTTTGTTTTCATGCAAAATGGCGGCTTTAAAGAACCAATAGATGCCAGGCTATGTCTGTGCCCTTTAGAAGAAAATTACTCGTATATAGTTATTAAAGAACCCTGTGAAAGTGATGGGTTTTCGATGACTAAGGCTAGGATTGGTAATATTGTCAACAAGAAAAAAAATAGAAACTAATGTTATATATATAAACTGAAATGTTTCAGATTTTAAATTACGGCCAAAGGGGCGTTTTTTTAGCATTTTGTGTATTACCTTTATTTATTAAATACCATGTTCTTCGCACTTAAACCATAAAATTCAATTCAAGAGCAATATCGCAAAATAATTTTAAAATGAGCATATCTTTAGAATTTCCTATGCAAAGTCTCACGCGCCGGAGATAAAAATGTTTTTTCTGTACAACGTTCCCATTGCTCGCTTTAAAATCCTCGAGTTTGTTAATCAAAAATTCGTTAAAAATTTACAAAATATGAAATCAATAGTAAAACAAATTCCACATTTCAAATTTGGGCTTCCAGATGCCCATATTCGTAGTAGGATTACGTCATTCAAAATTCGATGGCTCTAGGTACCGCCGTTTTATCATAATGCGAGATACATACATACATTTAGGCACATTCTTCACTATTTAATTCCTTTAAATGTAATACAAAGCTGCAATATTTGATAACAGCAGTTTGAAAAATGAACCGACATTTAAAAAAAAGTGAGAGTTTGGCTTCAAGCGGAAAAATTGATCCAAATGCATGTCCAAGAAAAAACCGGAATGTTTCGAATGTTGCAAAGGTAAGATTTTAAATGTTAAAAGAAACTCCGCGAATTCAGAGGACAGGTGCAAAATTATTAAAATGCTCAGTATCAACTGTAAACAAAGTGATTAATGCTGAGTCGAATCTTAAAAAGGCGTAAAATCATAATGCGCCTCTTCTTTTTCCAGGACATATAGCCGAACGCAGAACATGCTACAGAATTTTTCATGAAGGCATTTATCCGGACAAAAATGGAAAAATATTCTCACAGTAGATAAATCTTGCAAGAAAATACCC